>VYZX01023513.1:78910-93508 GCA_013401335.1 Brachypteracias leptosomus
GGCAGGCGCCAGGCCCGAGGAGAAGGGGGGAAGGGGGAATCCCCAGCCGAGCGGGCGGCCCCGCACACTCACCCAGGCCGATCCCCTCAGGGCCGCCCCCGCCGCCTTCCATGCCGGGCGGCGAGGGGAGGGGGGCACAGGCGGAGGGCGGGTGGAGGAGGCGAGGCGGGAGGGCGGAGGGCAGGGCGGCCGGGGCCCTCCCTCTACTCCCTCCCTCCCTCCCCACTCGGTCCCCCTCTTCAGCCGCCGGCCGCGGCACTTGGAGGAGCAGGCGCCGTCNGTGGGTGTCGCACGCACACACACACGCGGGGGACGCCCACAGGCTGAGGGGCCGCGCGCGCATGCGCCGTCGCGTGGTTCCCGCCTTTCGCTGCCTCACCTCAGGCGGCGGCGGCAGCGGCGGGGCCCGGAGGGAGCGCGGAGCGCAGGTGAGGCAGGGAACGGGGGAGGGGGGGGGTGTTTCTGCGCATGCGCGGCGGCTCCCGGGTGCTCCGGTGAGGCGGTGGCGGCGACGGGGAAAGCGGGAGAGGGCGCCCGGGCTCCCCCTCCGCCCGTTACTCCTCGCTGAGGTAATTAGAGAGGCCGCTCTAATTGCAGTCAGCTGAGCCGGGCAAGCTGCGGCTAACCCCGGCCCACGCCTAGGCGAGAGGGGAATAACGGCCGTGGTGGGTGCTGAGGGCTGCCGGTCCTCACGGATAAACGGGGGTAACGCTCCCCGCAGCGGCCTCGGGATGGCAGGAGCCTTGGGAGGGCTGAGTGGCGTGGAGGGGTGACCGAGCGGCCCCTCAGGAGCCAGGTAAGACCCTCCCAGAGGCCTCAGCAGCCAGGCCCGAGCTGATCTCCAGCAGCCGGAGGAGCTTCTGTTATTCTGCCAAACCCCAGCTCCCGCTTCTTCAAACCTTCCTCTCCCCTTAAAATACTAATAACTACTTAACTCTGGCCTGTGGTTTCTTGGTTACACCCACCTGCAGGGCCCAGGCCTGGGGTATGAGGGAGATGCGACAAGAAGTAACATAAAAATTACTTATTGCTGGTAGAGCTCCCAGTTGGCGGCAGGTCTGGGGCTCATGGAGGGATGTGGGGAGGGTCGGGGTTGCTGCTCTCCGGGCTGACACGAAGTTTTGCAGGGACATCATCTCTCCCAGAAGCTGCAGAGCCTCCTCCAAAGCCCTGAAAACCACTGCTGAGCACTGTGTAGGAGGGGAGAGCACGGCTGTGGTTGAGGTTTGGCTGTGGTAAGAGTGTGAGGAGAGTAGCAGGAACAGGAAAAGGGGGAAGGGCACCAGCCCCTTTGGTGGTGGTAGCTGCTTCCCAAGGGCTTCAGGAATCTTGTGCCCTCTAGCTTTGGCTCCTTTTTGCCTATTCCCAGATTTGTGTCCCCTTATTTAAATCCTTTAGGCTGCACTCTCTTCTCTACCTGTGGCTTGTTTCCTCACCCCCTTTATTTGCTGCAAATGCCCCCCCAACAGTGTAGGGCACTTGATGTTCTGCAAAAAATCTATATGTCCTCACCCCCCTTGAATGTGAAGTTACCTGCCCAGTGTATTTGACTTGCTCTTGATTATTGAACATAAATCCTGGCTTTGAGCTCCCTCTGCAGAGCAGGGATTGGGGCTTTCAAAGTTCACCATCAAAAGAAAAGGGGCAGGGTAGGCTGGGGAAGCCCCGTGGTGGGATTAGAACAATGTTGCTGGTTTTCTGCCTTGCCCCAGCAACCCCTGCTGTGGAGGCATGGGAAAGGAGCAGAGCAGGATGCATTTCACTCTGACCAGCCCCATGGGAGCAGTTACAAGCTGGCCCAGTTCAAAGCAGGCCCCAGGCTGTTTAATCTGTATATAGCTGGAGAGGGTAGCCAGGGGAGACCTTCCATCTTACCCCAGCACCCTGTGAAAACTGGTTTTCTAGCCTGGCTTCCACACCCTGAGCCTGCAGTATGAGGTCCCCTTGTGTGGAAATGGCTACTGGAGGATTACAGGGGCCTTCCCTGACAAAGGTGCTCATCATCCTCAGCTTCAGATGATGTCAGCGAGGGTGATTTCACTCCCCCCCAAATAAGAGCTATGCAGAGATTAAAAGGAAGTGTTAAGTCCCCTCTTTCTCAGTGGATACTGGGACTCTGCATGGGGAGAGATTAAAAAAAATTAAATAAATCAGGGACAAGGTGCAAATATCCTTGGACTCTGCAGGGCTTCTGACATGAAGACTTGTCCTCAGGTCCCTCTGTGTGTCCTGTCTTCATTAGTGGTGGTCTAGGGAGGAGACAGGCACAGAGGAGAGTGACTCTTCCTGGATGCCCAGGGCTCCCAGCAGTCACACAACTTTCTCTGCTGGGTGCTTGGCTGGTGGAAGGTGACAGCTCCTCCTGCTGCTCCCAGGGAAGGCTCCAGCCCAGAGGCTGCCTGTGGCACTCAGCCCTGTTCCCACAAGGAAGCCTGTTTCAGCTCTTTCCAGCCCTCTCTTTGATCTGGCTTTTGACATGAAAAGACACGTCAGGCAGGTAAAGGGAAACAAAACAAACTGGGCACCAGCCCCACAGCTCTGCTTGCACATGATCCCTCCCGAGCACACACCTGCCTCCCAGCCACAGATCCTTATCAGCCCTCTGATTTCCTTGCTGTCATCTCTGCTTTCCTTTCACACTAACTTCTAGAGGCAACTTTCTGCACCTTGTTCCCTGCTCAGGCAGATGCTGTTCCTCCTGTGCCCCTTCTCTCTGGAGTACAACCAGTGTGGCCTCTTCCTTCCCTGCAGTGCCAGGGACAAGTGATCCCCATCTCCATGTCCTCCCTAAACTGCTGCAGTGCTTTCAGCAAGCAGCTGAAGACTCCAGAAGTAGCAGCAATCCAACAATAGGTGACATTGGCCCTCCCTGGAAACCAGATTTTAAATTTTTTTTTCCTCTGTTAAGCAGCTTAGGACCTTTCAGGGAGAAAAGTACAATAAAAGTCTGAGAATTTGCAGGGCCAGGGGCTGGAGGCAGAGCAGAACATGGTGATACTCACCTGTGCTTTTTCTGGAGGACTGGATGTTCTCAACCTGCTGAGAAAGCAAACTTCAGGAGTAAGAGCATTGTTGTGATGTAGCAAGCTCTGCAGTGAGGAGAACCACTAGTACCAGCTGCAGGATAGTGTGGGAAGGAGCAAATCAGAGGTGAACTCCTGCTTTTCTCAGCCATTAACTTTGCTGTGGTGTGGGCAGGCTTCTTGGGCTTGCAGAGCTGTGTGTTCCCAGGCAATCCCTGAGCCATCTGCTCTGCTAAGTTTATAGGGCTTCCAGGCAGCAAACCAGGGCTGGAATCCTCAGAAGGGAGATGTTTGCCCAGTCTGAGGCCTGCTGGGAGATGGGGCCCAGTTTACAGGAGTTACTGGCCTTGCCCTGGCAGCCACAGCTCTCTGCTCCATCCAGACTCCTGCTGTGATGATTTCTTGGGAAACAGCAGCCAGTGAACCTGCCCTTCCAGCCTTCTTTCTTCCCACAGCCTTCCTGCTGTCCTACCTGCCACCTCCCCTGGGGAGAGGTGACTCTTGGTGGCTTGTTGGTGCTGGAACAGCACTAGCCCTTCTCAGCCAGCTCAGTGTTTCCCCGAGGCCTCCACGTGATGCCAGTTTTGTTTTGGGAACAGCTTGAACTGGGCATGACTTGATACTTGCAAGAATGCCACTGCAATTGGGACTCTCTCCTTGCCCAGGGGAGAAGAGTCCTTGGTGTTGTGTAAGGACCTTGCCCCACTAGGAAAAGGAGCCAAGGATGAGAAGAGCTGAGGTGTGGGCAGAGCATTGACACCTTGCTGACCAGGTCTGCAACCCAACCAGTTGAGTTTTAGATTAATGCTTTATCTTTTAGGTATCATTTGGGATCCTCTCAAGCAGTGGCAAAGGAAGCAAAAGGAAAACAAAGGGGTTCTCCTGCTAGCTCTTGTCACAGGAAGCCCTGCACTGAGGGAACCACCACCACTGAGAGCAGAGGGGCTGGACTTTGAAACTACAAAGTAGAAGCTCAAGCAGAGGAAATTCCTGTTCCTATTCTCCCTCCTCCTTTCCTAGTTCAGTGTAAGGCCACTGTTAAAGACTAACAGCAGAGCTGACCCCCACCTGCATCTCCTTGTGCCCAGGATCAGACCTTGCAAGGTACAGGCAACCCACTGGGTACCCCCACCAGTACCTTTAACTCTGCCCTTCTCAGAAGACACTTGGTTCTCCCTGACAAATAAATAATACATAAAAGCCTGGCAGGTCCATGGGTGGGGGATTAACTCACTGTGGGATACTGGGGGCAGGGTGGTAACAGGACTGTGTTATCAGAGCCATCAGCCTCTGCATAAAAATCATGCCACAAAAATTAAAAAAAAGTAATAAAAAGTTATTTTTGGGAAGCATTGGGTTTGTGCCTTTTTTTAATCAAGTGAAATTACAGATTCTGGGATATGGGAGATGGATAAGAGCAGGATGGGAGTGAGGGGAACTCACAGAATTGGGCTTCTACTTTGTTGACTGATCTACAGAGCAAAGTAGAAGTTCAAGCAGAGAAAATTCCTGTTCCTATTCTCCCTCCTCCTTTCCTAGTTCAGTGTAAGGCCACTGAAGTGGCCTTTGGAGTTAGGCTCTGATCTCAGGTGAGCTCAGCAAGCTGCCAACATAAGGGAAGTTCTAAAGTTTGTGCTGGGCAACTTGTTAAAATGGAAACATCACCAGAACTGGCTGTTTGAAACATTTTTGTTCCTGCTCAGATCAGCATTGACCCCTACCAAAGCACTGCAAGCAGGGTCTGTGTACCTCAGCTGGTGAGGAGCAAACTGGTTTAACTGGAGTCCTTCCCAGCCTAGCTTTGTGTGTAGCAAAAAAGGTTTGAAAAGCACCCATGAAAAGCTGTGCTCAGGAGGAGGATGCTCTAAGTGCTGGGGCAGCAGAGCTGTACTTACCAGCTTTGCAAGACTCAGACCAAAGTCAGTCAGGTCTGAATTAATGTCTCTGGGATAGACTCACCTTGTTCAAGCTTCCTTCCTGTTCTGGCCTCTTGAGTATTTTTAACCTCCTGCATCAGAGGCATCCTGCACACGCTCTTCCCTTGCCTCTTCCTGCCCCTACCAGCATGGGGGACATGAGCACATCTTAAAACTGGTATCTCCCACTGCCTCCCACCTCCTGCAGCTCTGGGACACCATTTCCCATGCTCATGCCCAGCTCTGACTTGGCACACATCAAGGATAACTTGCTGCAGGTCCCTGACTCAGTCCAGATCAGCATCACGTGCAGAGCCAGTGTGGGGAACCCCACGTGCTGGTTTTAGAGCAGCAGTTGAGCTCAGCCTTCCACAGAAGGATCCCAGCCTCTAGTTCCTCTCCTTTCTGGGGATGTGTTGAACAAGATTCCTGCTCTGCCAGGTCCTTTCTCCAGAGATTTAGGGGTTTAGTGCTTTCTGAAGCGGAGAAATCAAACCCAGCGTGGCTCTGGGTGAACATGTGATTAAAAGGAGTATCTACCACATTCTTCTAAAGACTTCAGATGCTTCTCTTGGGAATTTTGTTGTGCATCCCCTTATACCCCCTGTACCTCACTCCCCGTGCCAGTCCTGTCCTGCTTCACCAAGAAGGAAATGAAAGCACAAAGTGTCGAGTCATCCCTAAGTAAACCTGACCTACCTCTGAGAGTTCCACCAGTGTTAAGTCAGGACTTGCTGGACTGAAGTCAGCTCAGTTCTGCTGATGGAAAACAGGCTCAGCCCCCAGCACTGCCTAGTGCCAGGCAAAGCATAATTAAACCAAATTTGGCCCTAAGAACTGCTCCCTGTGGCCCAGCTGAGCTGAGCTCCAGCCTGGCTCAGGACATTATTTCCTACCCACTTCCACAAGTCTCCCCCCCCAGCCCCCACAACATCTTCTGTGTTTCAAGACAGGCATTTTCTGCTAGATCCACTTGGATATAAACAGCACAAAGGAAGCAATAAGGAAACTCCTCCCTATCCCTTGCTCTACCCACTTCAGAAGTGCTGCCAGCTTGCTGCAGGGTACAAATTATGGGGAGCTCCCTTACCTGGAGAAGCTTCAGCTGCTGCCCCTAAGGTTCTGTTGTAATCTGCTTTAGGGGATCCTGCTTCAGCAGGAGGGTTGGACTAGATGATCTTTTGAGGTCCCTTCCAACCTTTAATGTTCTGGGATTCTGTCAGGGAGCAGATGCCCCTTTCTACATACCAGCCACGCTGTAAATTCCAACTGCTCCAGAGTCTCCATCCACATGGTTGCTCTTGGGCTCCTCTCCACACCTCAGGTAGGCTGGTTATCTATTAAATAGGGAGAGAGGGTGAGCACAGAGGAAATCAGGCAGTTTCCTGTTAGTTTATCATGAACAAAAAAGCTTGTGTGGCTGGTCTGAATGTTGCTAAGGGGGTGGCCCAGCTGTGTGCAGAGCTGAGCAGGAAAGGGAGAAGTAAAGCAGCCTCCCAGGAAGAGAATAAAACCCCAAACCAAACCACTCTGGAGGTTTGTGGCCAAGGCAGAGCAGTGGGCAGAGAGATATCACCTGGGCTTGCAGGGCTCTGATGTGTGAAGGTGGCACCCAACTCAGGTTGGGCTCAAGAGGTTTCTCCTGGCAGCACCTTCCAGTCACCCCAGTCTTAGGCTGCCCATTTCCAGCAGACTTTTGCCCAAACCTGGTCCCTATTAGTTTAATTTTGGGGCCATATTTAGAACTACATGCAATGAGTCCGTGCTGCTGTTACCCTGGGGCCACCAAACTAGTGCTCAGAGTAAAAATCACCAAACTACAGGGCTTGGAGTAAAAACCTGCCACGTTTTTACCAGCACTGGGCTCTCCATTGTGATCTCCTGCCTGCCCAGGTTGTGTTCCCCCTCAGACAGCTCTTGTGTCAGGTTGTGCTTTTCCTTCCTCACCTGAAGGTTCTGCTGTTCTGTTTGTCCACGTCCACTCTTTGCCCAGGGCAGGGTGACCTCCCCATGCTGCAGGAGGCTGAGGGACACCCTTTGGTCCCTTTCCCCAGGCAGGGAGCAGAATTGCTGCTGCCATCTGGTGGGAGCAGAGGCTGGGTGCTCCTCAGCCTGCATTCAGAGTCACAGAATGTGAGGGGTTGGAAGGGATCTCTGGAGGTGCCAGGCAGAGCTCTCAGAGCAGCTCCCATCCAGCAAGAAGGGTAAGCCCTGGGCAGCCCACCCAAAACCACGTCCTGGTTTTAGGGTCACCATTCCCATCTGGAACCAGACAGCTCCACATGGTCTAACAGGGCTGAGGAACAGCTATAAACACAATATAAACAAGCTTTGAAGTGTGAGGAGCTCCTGGCAGCTTTAGGCATTAAGCGAGGCAGAGCGAGGGTAAAAGAGCAGTTAACAGCCAGGGAACATTTGTAAAAAGAATTACCCCCAAAAGCAAAAGAAATGGTGATTAATCAGACCCAGGGGCCACTGTTAGAGCCTCAGAGGTCTCCTCCAGAGAGGCCAACAGCAGGAAACACTCCACTGAAAATGCAGAACTGGAGGGAGAGGGAACACAGAGCTGCAGAAGCTGAGGAGGGATTTCAGACACAGTTTGGAGCCCCACACCTGGTGCATGAAACTAACAGAGAGAAACGCAGGAAACACCAAAAGGGCTTTAAAAGGAGCCTTGGGAGGAAAGTGGAAGCTTCCTTAGAAGTGTCTGCACCAGAATAAAGAGTGAGAGCACTGGAGGGGGAAGAGGTCTGGAAGTTATTTGGGAGTTATGGACCTGACTGCTCAGCTGCTTAAAATATTTTAGGAGCTCAGGCACCTCATCACTGTGGGAGAGTCAGAAAAAGCTTTTCCACACTGCCAGAGGTGGCTGTGGGATGGCAAAATGAGCCCACCATTCACAGCAGCTTCCCCAAGGGCTCAACATCCTCAGGGTAGTGATGACACCCACCTAAGACTGTGCTGCTCAGGGATAAGAGGCATCAGAGAAGACCCTGCTCTCAGGACGAGGGGCTAGCACCCTACACTCCAGCAGGGCAGGTTTGAAGTTCACTGAGGCTGTAGCTGGTACAACACATCCCTGTTCTCTTTCCAGAAGGTTGTTACATCAAGAGAGCACCCTGGAAAAATATATATTCATGTACTAAACAGCCTGAACATGCACAGAAAGCTCTTAAAAGCTCTCACAATAACCTCAAGATACCCTCAGCCTTACCTTGTTGCAGGAATTCAGCTTAAGAACCATGTTTCAAGCTTGAAGTTGTCAGGAGCAAGACCAATTTGTCCATGCTCAGAGATTTTAATCCAGCACAAGCATGAGGTGTCTTGCTCCACTGCCCCCGACCTTCATTCTTCTGAGGCATCAAAAAGAACCACCCCACACTACTGCACTTGGGACCATGACATTTATTGAAGGCTGGTTATACAATCTCAAACCCATCACATCCTCCTCACAATTCAGGTTCTCTAAATAAAAAGCAGTGATGTAACAGAGAATTCTGCCCACCTCCGACTGCCTGAGCCAGGGAGCACCAGGTCACCTCCTCTTTGTCCCAGATGCCACTTGCAACAGGCCAAGTGCCACTTTTATGGACTCTGGTGAGGGAACCAACGCTGCACAACAGGGCAAGCAGCAGCAAATGGATGAGTGTGCAGTGCTGGGGGGAGAAGTGGAGCTGTCCCATGGTTGGCATGGACACGAGAAGCATTTCCTGCAGAGGAAGTACCTTCTCCATGCCTGAGATCCACCTACTCCATCCGACTGATGTGGTAGGTGCTGCTCTCTGCTCTTCTCACCCCCAGCCACAAGCCACTCGACCCGTGCCCCCAGCTCCGTGCTTCACACAGGCACAGCAGAGCTGCTGTCCTGACTGCTGAGGTCTCTCCCTCTCAGCTGACACCTCAAAGAAGCCCAGCTTGGCTGAAGAGCAAGCCCCAAGTGTCCCTGTGCCACAGCCCAGGACCTGCAGGTCTGGGCCAACCCTGGCTCAGCCAGCCTAAAGGCACTGAAGCATCGCTGTGAAACCCCATTGATAGAGACTCTTGTGCTGAGGGAGTCACCTGGGCTACCTCTTGTGTCCCAGGAGTGAACAGATGAAAACTCTGCTCCTTGTTGCTCAAACTGCCTGGAAAGGGGCAATTCTCAAACCTAAATGGCCAGTGGAGCTGCTGCTCTGCCCACACGTGGGAGGAACGCAGGTTTGCTGCTCAATTTGATTAGAGAATTCACAAATGGGTTGGATTAGAAATTTCCTCTGCTTTTACCAATGAGGAAATTCAACAGATTCTTTTGGAAAGGGCTGATCTGGGAGGTCGAGGTGACTATGGCTGCAGAGCCAGGGTCACTGGGGCAGCTGGAGGAGCACAGACTGTCCAGAGGGCAGGTAGGTGATGTTGCGGGACCGTGAGAGCTGGTAGGCGATGTCCTCGGCTGCCTCCAGCTTCCTCAGCTCTATCAACCCATCTCCTGCAGTGGCCAAGGAGTTGGCAATCAGCTCAGCTGCTTTGGAGTCTCCTTCAGCAGAGATGACAGCTGCCTTCTTCTGCTGCTCGGCCTGCAAGGAAGCAGAGGAGAAGGGGAATGAGCAACAGAGAAAAGGAGCAACAAGGAAAACAAGAGCAACGGAGGAGGAAGATCATAGAATCATTTAAGCTGGAAAAGAGCTCTAGGATCAGAGAAAAGGAAATGGAAAAGGAAAAGGAAACTAATATAAACATGAGGAGGAACTTCTTTGAGGGTGTTGGAGCCTGGCCCAGGCTGCCCAGAGAGTTTGTGGAGTCTCCTCTGCAGAGATCCCAAACTCACCTGGACCCAATCATGTGCAACCTGCTTTAGGTGAACCTGCTGGAATGGGGGGGTTGGACAACATCACAGATCACTTAGGTTGGAAAAGACCTCTAGGATCAAGTCCAACCTTGGTCCAACATCTCCCTGACCCCCAGACCATGTCCCAAAGCTCCACATCGACTCGTCTGTTGAACCCCTCCAGGGCTGGTGACTCCAGCACCTCCCTGGGCAGCCTGGGCCAGGGCCTGACCACTCTGCCAGTAAAGAACTTCTTCCTAAAGTGACCATCCTAAAGTGCCCTTCCTAAAGTTGCTATTGTCATATTTAAAACATAAATCCCCACTTCCCCACCCTTCTTGTTCTTTTCCCCTGCAGGAGAGAAGCTAGAAGGTGATTTTAGTTGAAAGCTCTTCTCTGTTTTCCTATGGAAAAAAAGGTTGGAACAAACCATCTTGAAGTTGCCTTATCAGTCTTAACCTCATGAAACATTAACCCATCAAATGGGACTGCTGGTGGAAGATTGTCTGTGAAAGATTTTAGTGGAGTTAAAAGCAGGTCAGATAAGTATTTGTACTGTTTAATCACCCTGCCTGATTACATGCATCTGCTGGATTAACTTTGGTAGTTGCAGCTTCTCCTCAGGTGTGTTCTCAGCTGTTACTGGGGTGCTTGAACACAAAATTGTTCCTGTGGATGCTCACTCAGGGTTGGTTTGAGCCTGTGTGGTCAGTAACACCCCTGGTATCAACCCCCATGGAAAGCTTCAGCCACCCTCTCCAAATTCACAGGCCACAGGATCACTTGGGTTGCAGATCTCAACCCTGAACCCCATTTCTGACTGACTCTGTGTTTCCTCCCTCCTCCTTGCAGACATTTCTGTCCAGTAAAAGGAAAAAAAGAGCCCACCCCCCCCCCAAAAACCAACTTGAGGCTTTATCTATCCAATAACCACATGCCAGGGCTGAGAACCATATCAGCTATGACCCTAAGTGACTTCATGATTCAACCTGCCCAGTCTCCTGGGATGATCAGAGTGGGAAGGAGATCCCAGGAGCATTCCCAGGTTTCCCAGAAGGACACAGTACCTTTTCCACAATGAATCTGGCTCTCTCTGCTTCTTGCTGGGCCACTTGCTTCATTTCCACAGCCTCTGTGAACTCCTTGCCAAAGGTCAGATGGGTCTGCAGGGCAAAAACCAAGCAAAGTCCACCCCACTGAGAAAGGGAGAGGTGCATGTACAACCCAGACCACAACAGTTTATGGGGAGGTAGGAGGGAAAAGCCCCTTCCTTGAATAGTCTCACAGGAGAATATTTCACATTAAAAAAAGACCCTATGAAAAGGGGGTATTTTCACTACCTCCTTGTGCACTTTCTCCCTGTCTCAGGGTGCTTGTGGAACATCTAAAGCAATGTGCAGCCTGATCCATCACTTCCAAAGGCATTTGCTCTTCATTTGAGCTATAAAAGCCCCATGACAGTGAAGCCAGTTGATAAGGCAGCACCGTGGAGCCTTCAAGGGCTTGCTCAAGGTCACAGGCCAATGATAAACCCAGAGGAACTGACTTGAGAGGTAACTGCTACACACCACGCAGACAAACACAGGCCACAGGCCCAAACTTCCAGCCCACCCTTCTCTGCCCACCCACCTGGTCTCTTCTTCACTTATTTGGGCCCACCCCAAAGAGAAAACACAAAAGGGAGAGCTCTTACCAAGGACACATCATCCAGAATGAGCCCAAAAGTTGCTGCTCTCTCCGTGAGGTCTTCACTCACTTGCCTTGAAACCAGCTCCCTCTGGGTGATCAGCTCCCCAGCATCAAAACGAGCCTGGAACCAGGATGGACAATGGTGAGAAGAGAGCTCCTGAAGGGCTGGATCCTCCAAGCCCTGCCTGGCTCTGCAAGTTCATCCACTTCTCCCAAAGGCAGCAAACACTCAGCATTTGAAGTAAGAAGAAGAGTGAATGATCAAGAACCTAAGCATTAAGCTGGAGAGTTTTCCACTCCCTCTCTGATCACCCAACATGAATCAAGTCAGGCTGAGCAGTCAAATTCTGGATAAACAATTAGTGCAACCACAATTAGCTTTTCTGGATCAATGAGCCACCAATGCTCCAGGGGGACCTTAGAGCAACCTTCCAATACCTGAAAGGGGCCTATAAGAAGGCAGGGAAAGAACTATTCATGAGGGTTTGTAGTGACAGGATGAGGGGTGATGGATTTAAGCTAGAAAAGGGCAGATTTAGGCTGGATATTAGTAAAAAGTTCTTTAATATGAGGGTGGTTGATCACTGGAACAGGTTGCCCAGAGAGGTGGTGGAGGCCCCATCCCTGGAGTCCTTCAAGGTGAGGCTTGCTGGGGCTCTGAGCAGCCTGCCCTAGGTAGAGATGTCCCTGCTGGTGTAGGGAGGTTGGACCAGATGAGCTCTGGAGGTCCCTTCCAATCCAAACCATTCTATGAATGAAAGCCTGAGGGGTGGAAAGAGAAGCCTTATTCTGGAGCACAACATATTCCCCATTCCAGCAGGTCTCTTGCTGCTAAAGGAGAGATGACCAGCAGAGCCCAGCAGCTCCCACCCTGTCCTTACCACGACAGACTTGAGGATTTCAGTTGTGATAGAGGGCAGCACACGCTCATCATAGTCCTCCCCAATACTGGTGAAGATCCGTGGTAACTGGGCAGTCACTGGTCTGAACAGGATCCTCAACGTGATGTTCACATTCTGTAGATCTGTAGGAACAGTCCTGAGGTCAGTGGCAAACCAGAGGGACAGGAGACACCCTGAACCTGTCCCCTCCAGGGCAACAAAATGACAACAGACATCCACACTTCTTTTTGCCATGGTATTTTCACCCCCTTCACCTCAGGATCCAAATCCTCCTTACAGATCAGATTCATGCCTCAGGTTTTTGGCAGTGCAGGGAATTACCTGCCCTGCTGTAAAGGCAGGGGGGTTATGGGATGGTTTAGAACCATAGATCATCAGGGTTGGAAGAGACCTCAAAGATCATCCAGTCCCAACCCCCCTGCCATGGGCAGGGACCCCTCCCACTCCATCAGTTGCTCACAGCCCCAGCCAGCCTGGCCTTCCAAATGTCCGCAAATGGGGCTTCCAGCACCTCTCTGGCCAACCTGGGCCAGTGTCTCCCCCCCCTCCTGGGCAACAACTTCTTCCTAACCTCTCATCTCAATCTCCCCACCTCTAGTTTGGATCCATCCCCCCAGTCCTACCACTACCCGACAGCCTCAAAAGTCCCTCCCCAGCTTTCTTGTAGCCCCCTTCGGATCCTGCAAGGCCACAAGAAGGTCCCTTCAGAGGGACCCTGAGGGAAAGGTCCTTTCATCTCTTCTAAAAAGACAGATTCTGGTTGGAAGAGCCCTTTAAGATCATTGAGTCCAACCATAAGTGACCAAACCATCCCTGACTGGGCCCAGCTGGACTCGGGACACATCCAGAAGAAGACAAATCATCAGAGGACCTGGTTCCCCCACACCTGCTGGGTCCAACCCTCACCTTTGCTGCCCGTGATGACAGGAATGTTGCGGGGGCGGGAGCGGCAGTCGAAGATGATGGGTTTCTGCACCCAGGGGATGAGGAAGTGGGTTCCTTCCCCCACCACCGTGTCCTGGACCCCGCGGAACCGGTCGAAGATGACAGCTCTGTGACCTGCATCAACTGGAGAGGAACACAGCACATCAAGGGGGGCTGCACTATTGACGCCCCTTGTACCACCAAAACCTGCTCCGTGGAAATCAGAGAATGGTTGAGGCTGGAAGGGACCTCCAGAGCTCCTCTGGGCCAACCTCCCTACACCAGCAGGGACCTCTCTACCTAGGGCAGGTTGCTCAGAGCCCCAGAAAGCCTGACCTTGAAGGACTCCAGGGATGGGGCCTCCACCACCTCTCTGGGCAGCCCCTGCCACTGATCTATCACCCTCAGATTAAAGAACTTTCTTCTAATATCCAGCCTAAATCTCTCCTTTCCCAGCTTAAAACCATCACTCCTTGAAATCATAGAATCATAGAATTGTCAGGGTTGGAAGGCACCTTAAAGATCATCTAGTTCCAACCTCCCTGCCATGGGCAGGGACACCTCCCACTAGACCAGGTTACTCAGAGCCCCATCCAGGTCTATCAGGGTTAGTTAAAACCTTTTGCTACAGGAAATAAATGAAATTAATTAGATTGTTTGGAGAAACAAGGCAAAGAGAAGATGCAGCAGTGACTCCTGGCCCCCAGTTTGCTCACCAGGGCAGCAACTAATTGATAGGTTTCTAGAGAAAGGATCTTGGGCAATGGACAAGGTGTGAGACAGCCCACCAAGGCTTCACTGAGTTCTCCCCCAGAGCAGCCAAGATATGGCCCAAAAGGAATAAAATAAAAGATATAAAGTGCCATGGAAGCACTCAGCTTCTCCCACTCACCATTGTACAGAGCAGAATTGACAACTCCACCCGCAACAGCCAAGCCCAGGCCCAGCTTCCCAAGGCTTTCAAACACCTTCGCAGCCATTTCACACGTCCAGTTCTAGCCCCTTTAAAAGTCCCTCCTGCCGAAAAAAACCCAAGAGCTTGTTAAAGCCACATTAACCCAGAAACCCAGGGGGTCCCGTGTGGTGCCTGTGGAGTATTAACCCCCCTCCCCAAAAACCAAAACAAGCCCCACAGCAACTCTTCCTCTCCCCCCCCTCCCAGCTCAGCCTCCTCCACCCGCACACTCCCCTGGGCTCAGAGACCGGGGTCCCGCAGATCCCTCGTGTGTGGGCACCCCCACGCAGGACCCCCCCCCTCATCTCCAGACCGCCTTCCCCGAACCGCTTCTCCCTTCTCCAGGCTCCCCACACCCTGGACCCGCCTCCCGCAGCCCCCCGCC
>VYZX01023513.1:100628-118769 GCA_013401335.1 Brachypteracias leptosomus
TTGGAGGAGTTCTCAGGCAATGGAGGGGTAGGAGACATTGGGGGGGTTCACAGGCATTGGGGGGGTTGCAGATAATGGGGGGAGTTTGCAGACAAGGGGGTGATTCGCAGGCAATGGGGGCATTCACAGGCATTGGGGGGGTTGCAGACAATGGGGGGGATTCACAGACATCAGGGGGGTTCACAGACATTGGGAGGGGGGTTCCCCAGCCCCTGCTCTTTCCCCATCACCACAACTGACCCCACTACTGCCTTTAGCAGCCTGGCTGGGCAGCCCATGGTGTGTGGGGGTGTGTGGGGGGGGTGTTGGCAGCTCCCCCCAGCCGAGCTCCCCGTTGCCTCCAGCTCTTCCTTTTAACTCCTCCAGCCTTTCAAGGGCTTTGCTGCCAAATGCATCCCCAGCACTCCCCAGGTATTACTTCCCCCATGGCTCTCTCCCAGCATCTTCATTCCCTGGCACTGGTACCAACCCAGGAGCTCTCCCACATTCAACCTTTTTGCTGCCTCTTCCTCCATCCACCCCAAATTTCAAGGCACTTTAATTGCCTGCCAATTGATTCCCTAAATTCCCCACTGACACATGGTTAATTCAGGGATAGTGAGGAGGAGGCAGCTCAGGGGCTGGGGGATCACTGAGCATGAGGGAAAAGATGCTGAGGAAGCTGGTTCTTTGTTGGATGGGCACTGGGGGGGACTGGGGGGCAGCCCCCAGGGTTCAGCCCCACAGATGGGCTCCCAGCAAAGTTCATCATGACCTAAAGATGCTGTTGAAACAGCCCCAAAAGCTGGAGGGGGAAAAAAAAAAGCGTGGCCTGATCCTGCTCTGCTGAGCTCAGGTGGACCTGGGGGGGGCTCTGGGGAAGGAACCCCCCCCAGATTCCCTTGACAAACCCTCACCTTGCAAAGCCAAATCCATGGGAGCAGCTCTGGGCTCTGCTTGGCAAGGAGAAGCCAAAGGGAAAGTCCCTTTTTCCTGCTGGGATGAAGGGTGAGTGGGCCAGGAAGATGCTGCAGCGTGGGAGGAGCAGAAACTCCCATCCCAAGGAGTTTGCACCAAGCCTGGACACAACCCCCACCCCCCCTCTGCAGCAAAGGGGAAAGCCTTAAATCATTTAATTCAATTAAACCTTCAATTAACCGGTGGCTGCCAGTTAAAGAGATGGATCACCAGGACCTCTGCTCCTCCCTCCCCCAAAGAGGATCCTTCATTAAGGCTCTTCCCCAGGTCTGGCAGGAGGGAGGCTCAGGGTGGGGGATGTTGAATGTCCACTAAGGTGGGTTGTGGGGGGTCAGATCCTGCTGGGGGGTCAAGTGCTGGGCAGCTTTAGCTTGGAAAAAAGGAGAGTGAGGGGTGACCTCATTAATGTCTGTAAATAGGTAAAGGGAGAGTGTCAGGAGGATGGAGCCAGGCTCTGCTCAGGGACAGCCAGTGACAGGACAAGGGGCAATGGGGACAAGCTGGGCCAGAGGAGGTTCCACATCAAGAGGAGAAGAAACTTCTCCATGGGGAGGGTGCCAGAGCCTGGCCCAGGCTGCCCAGGGAGGTTGTGGAGTCTCCTGCTCTGGAGACATTCAAACCCCCCCTGGATGTTCCTGTGTGACCTGCTCTGGGTGACCCTGCTCTTGGAGGTCCCTCCCAACCCCTGACACTCTGTGATTGGACCCCCAGCCCATCTCTGGCAGGGATGGAGCTCAGGACCAATGGGGTTCCATCAACCCCACCAGAACCAGCACCCCCACCCTCATCCTGACCTCTCACAACCCTCCACACAAGATTTTGGGTGAGGAGAGTCTCCAACCACCTTCACACCTCCCCTGAGCACCCACCAAACCAGAGCCACGCTCCCAACCCCTTTATACAGACAGTAAAAAATTAAACAAATCTACTACGTAAATAATAAAAGCCCCAAAAAGACTGGAGGGAATTTTTGCCCTGATTGGAACAATCCTCCCCCTCTCCCCCTTCTCCCCACCCCCCTCCAGCTCTGCCCCCTCCCTGCCAAGGGGTTATTTCCCCGGGCACTGTCTGGGAAGTCTGTGCTGCACCAGATCTGCTCCCTGGGGCCCTTCAATGGAGGTTTTATGAGTGCTGGTAAATCTGGGGAGTGTGGCTGCTCAAAAGGCCACTTGCCAGCAGATTTAGGGGGTGGGAGAAGGGCTGAGGGGGTGGGATTTGGGGGTTCTCACTGTGAGAGGTTGGCAGCATCACCCCTGGGCACATCGTGGGTCAGCCAGGAAGCATCACAGAGGTTTATACTTTGGTAGATCAGAATGTTTGAGGCTGGAAGGGACCTCCAGAGGTCATCTGGGCCAACCTCCCTACACAAACAGGGACATCTCTACCTAGGGCAGGCTGCTCAGAGCCCCAGCAAGCCTGACCATGTAACCCCCCCTGATGTGACCCTGATGTGAAGCTCTATCTTTGCAGACAAAGCAGCAGCAGGGACAACACAGGCACCATGGGGAGATGACCCCCAAAGACGAAGCAGAAGAGGGGCAGACAGACTGACAGCCACACTACCAGCTCCCCCCAGCCCTATTTCCCTACTCTGGGTGTTCCAGAATCCTCCCATGAGCAGAAGATGCAGGAGAGACACTCAGAGGCCAGAATGACCTGCAGAAAACATCTCCACCAGCTTCCCAAGAGCTGAACAGACACAAACCCACCCCAGGGGGGCTCAGAAAACCAGAGCAGGAGCAGCCACCCTGGTTTGGGTGAGCTGGGGGTGGAACCATCAAGCTGAGCCCTCCAGCTGCAGAGCCAGGACCTGACCCAGTGAATCATGTTCCCATCCCCTGCAAAGAGCTCTGGCCAAAACCCACCGAAAGCCCCAAATTTGTGGGTTCTGGTAAAGGGCAGGGGCTTTTTTTATTTTTAAATAGATTTCTTAGAAAGAGGAAGGAAGCCATGGGAAGGGCTGGTCCAGAGCAGAGTTCCCCATTCTCTCATCTGTGCAGCCTCAGCGACCTGGCTGGGGTGAGAGATGCAGTGAGGAGGAGGGATGAGGAGTAAATCTGGGGCTGGGGGGTCTTCTCCTGCCCACCCAGCACCAACCACCTCAACAGCACAAATCCTGCATTGCTTGGGTCACACCAGAGCTGAAGATCCCTCTGCTGAGGTCTTTGGGAGGCAACATGAGGCCACACCAGAGCAGACAGGAGGAGGGAGGTGGGATGCTCCATAATTAGGTCCCTGGGATGCTGATGTTCCAAATTCACCACCTATTTATTTTTTTACCTTCCTCACCCTGCGGGGGCTCCTCTGAAGGAGCCCATTAGTGCTCTGTGGTGTCTTGTCAAGCAAAGGGACAGGAACCAGAGACCTCCAGAGCAGAACCACCTCCGTGGGCTGAGCTGGAGAGCTGAGCTGGGACCACCCCAGCCTGCAGCCCCCAATGCTCTGCACCATCCTCAGGGATGCTCTGGCACCTTCTCAGTGAAAAGAAGTGTGGAAGGAGCTGTTCTTCCCAGAAAACCCCAGGGAAAACTTCTGGGGAGACATTTCAAGCCCCCTGAGCTGGCCAGTGGCTTTTCCAAGGGCTTTCCCATGGGATGTGCAACAAAGGGCAGGTTTGTGGCATCCAACACACCCTGGAAAATCCTGGCTCAGGGATGTAAGAGGAGTTGGGTGCGTGCACAAAGACAAACCCTCCTCCTGAGCTGCCCTAAGGTCCCTCAGCAGGGGCTGGACGTGCCTCTTTTCTTCCTGGGCAATGATTCAGCCCATCTAAGACATAAACTGTCCCCGGAAGGTTCCTGTCCCTCCCCATTGACTGGAAGCAGAGCAGAGCAGCTGCATTATTCATAGAAGCATCTCAGGCTGATGCCCAGGGTAGAGATGCAGCTTCCAGAGCACGCACTGAACTCTCAGCAACCTCCCTACAGCTCAAGGCTTGAAGGATCAGGCAGAGAGACCAAACCCCAGCTCGTCCCCCCCTTCCTGGAGCTGCATCTCTGCTGCTAACGGGGGGTCTGATCATCCAAGGAGCACCCCTGAGATGGCAAGAAGGGGGAGCAGGATGCATCCCAGGGAACTCAGCACCTACACATGGATTTAATAGGGTGAAGCCTCCAGCATCCAGCCTGGGCTGCAAGGAAAGCTCCAGCCCAGGTTTCCTGGAAGGCTCCGGCTTTCTTCCAAGCATCCATTGCAGGATGGATGAATGAGCAAGTGGGTGAATGAGGCTCCCTGGGAGGAGAAGCTGCTCTGCTGCTCCAGATCTGGGTCAGCTGGTCAAGGAGAGGGCTGGGAGCTGGTTAAATAACTCTGGTGCATCTTCCACCATGGGGGAGGGAAGATAACAACGATCCCACCCCGCGGCTTGCTCTGGAGCAGGTTGCAGATGGGCAGAGAAGGGAGACAGCCCCAGCCCTGCTCGGGGCCATAAATTAACCTCAGGCTTTCCTAATGGGACCCTGATTTATCTCCTGCCTCTGTCTCAACTAATTGAGTTCATTCCACTCGGTGATTCATGCCAGGGAAATGGGTTCCAGAGAAAATGGGACCTCAAGCGGCTTCAGCAAATCCCTCCCTTTATTAGCCAGGGAGCTCTAATGCTTTTAAAACCAGGAGGTTTTCCAAAGCACCACCAGCCACCCCCCAGCCCCTCAGTCCCTGCTCAGGTTTCAGCCGGGGCTGCCACCTCCATCCCTTCCCCAGCCGGGACCCACGGGGCAAAACAAGGGGGGTTGTGACCCCCAGACCTGCTGGAGGTGGGATGGAGGGGGCTGGGGGCTCAGCCAGTCACCAGCACCCCCAGAGCTCTGGCAAATGCAAATTATGAGGACAGACTGAGAGAGTTGGGGTTGGTCAGGCTGGAGAAGAGAAGGCTCCCAGGGGACCTTCTGGTGGCCTCCCAGGATCTGAAGGGGCTACAAGAAAGCTGGGGAGGGACTTTTGAGGCTGTCAGGGGGAATGGGTCAAAAGTAGAGGTGGGGAGATTGAGATGAGAGGTTAGGAAGAAGTGGTTGCCCAGGAGGGTGGGGAGACACTGGCCCAGGATGGCCAGAGAGATGCTGGAAGCCCCATCCCTGGACATGTTGAAGGCCAGGCTGGCTGGGGCTGTGAGCAACTGATGGAGTGGGAGGGGTCCCTGCCCATGGCAGGGGGGGTGGGATTGGATGAGCTTTGAGGTCCCTTCCAACCCTGACAACTCCATGATTCTAAATGGGGATGGGGAGGGAGGTGGGTGATGGAAAAACCACCTTGAGCTGCTCTTGCCACCTTCTGACCAGCACAAGAGGGGAAAGAGGGGCTTGGTTTAATTCTTTGTAGATACATGTTGGGATGCTCCTTCTCAGCTCTACATGGCAGCCAAAACCTCAGCCCCCAAGCTCACCCCCAGCCCTGCACATTGAGCATCACCCCCTCCTCCTCCTCTTCTTCTTCCTCCTCCTCTCCATCCTGCCACCTTCAAGAGCATTTCCCCAAACCTCCCATCTTTCCCAAGCTCAACTCGGCTGATTCCAGAAGAAATCCATCCCAAACCTCAAACCAAGGCTCCCCCACCCCTCCACACGTGCCTGTTGCTTGTGCTGTTTGTGAGGAGGGGAGGACAGGGAGGGAGGCTCTTGGCAGCTCTTTTTGGCGACAGAGACGTGGGTAATGGTTTGTTTGCTCTCAGCCTGTCTCATGTGGCCCTGGGGAGTCTGAAGGCTCAGTCTGACAGCTCCTGCTCCTCCAGAGCACTGAGGATGGGGCCAGGCAGCTCCTGGAGACCTTGGAGAGAACCACCCATGGTTCATAAAGACCTTAAGTCCTCCTGCACTCACAGAACCAATGTCAGGGGTTGGAAGGGACCTCCAAAGATCATCCAGTCCAGAGCAGGTCACACAGGAACATCCAGGGGGGGTTTGAATGTCTCCAGAGAAGGAGACTCCACAACCTCCCTGGGCAGCCTGGGCCAGGCTCTGGCACCCTCACCATGGAGAAGTTTTTTCTCCTATTGAAGTGGAACCTCCTCTGGTCCAGCTCACACCCATTGCCCCTTGTCCTGTCACTGGCTGTCCCTGAGCAGAGCCTGGCTCCATCCTCCTGACACTCTCCCTTTACAGATTTATGGACATTCATGAGGTCCCCCCTCAGTCTCCTCTTCTCCAAGCTACAGAGCCCCAGCTCCCTCAGCCTTTCCTCAGCAGGGAGATGTTCCACTCCCTTCAGCACTTTGTGTCTCTGCTCTGGACTCTCTCCAGCAGTTCTGGGTCCTTCCTGAGCTGAGGGGCCCAGACCTGGACACAGGACTCCAGATGAGGTCTCACCAGGGCAGAGTAGAGGGGGAGGAGAACCTCTCTTGACCTACTCAGCACCCCCCTTCTGATCCACCCCAGGTGCCATTGACCTTCTTGCCCACAATGCCACTCGAGTTTCCCCATCCCAAGGCATCAGCAAAGCTCCTGCCAGCCCAACACGGGTCCTCTCCAGCTCACCAAACCCTGGTGTAGACCTCAAGGAGCTGGAAGGATCCACCTCCATGTGCATCCCAAGCTGCAACCCCATTGAAACATCCAGGGACTGGTTGTCTTGGCCTCACCAAGCCCTGGAGATGCCTCTCTCAAACCAGCCCCTGCTTCTCCCAGGTGGATTTTCTGCTCCCATCCCTCTGCTGCACACACCAGCTGCCTTTTCTTTCTGCTGTCATGTCATGGACCTCATTAAAACCCTTCTAGAAGCCAGAATAAAATTACCTCGACCAATTCCCTCCTTGTCCTCGCCGTTGTTTACTGCCTTGGAGAATTCCAGCAGGTCTGAGAGGCTCCTTTCCCTGGGGAGACAGCACAGCTCATCCCAATCACATTATCCTTATCCAATTGATCTTCATTTATCTGACCTTTATAAAGCTCTCACCTGATTGCCAGAGCACAAGATGTTTGCAAACCATCAGTTTCCTTCCTTTCCCCTCCCTGGTTCTGCTCTATAGGGGCAACCAGCTCCCCATTAAACCCACCAAACCCAGTTAATTAAAAGAACCTAAGTGCTCTCATTGAGTTGATTGAAGGGAAAGGGCTGGGGAGGGGCAGGGTGAGGGGTGGGGAGGGCAGAGATGTGGGTACCACACACCTATGGATGAGATGTGGGGTTAGGAGAAGCTGGTTCCCCACCAAACAGCCACTAAATCCACCATAACCTACTGGGAAACAGTTAATTAAAAAAACCTAGGTGCTCTAATTGAGTTGATTGAAGGGAAGGGCAGGAGCTGGGATGGGTAGGGGCAGGGTGAGGAGGGCAGAGCTGTGGGCACCACACACCTATGGATGAGATGTNCTGCACACACCAGCTGCCTTTTCTTTCTGCTGTCATGTCATGGACCTCATTAAAACCCTTCTAGAAGCCAGAATAAAATTACCTCGACCAATTCCCTCCTTGTCCTCGCCGTTGTTTACTGCCTTGGAGAATTCCAGCAGGTCTGAGAGGCTCCTTTCCCTGGGGAGACAGCACAGCTCATCCCAATCACATTATCCTTATCCAATTGATCTTCATTTATCTGACCTTTATAAAGCTCTCACCTGATTGCCAGAGCACAAGATGTTTGCAAACCATCAGTTTCCTTCCTTTCCCCTCCCTGGTTCTGCTCTATAGGGGCAACCAGCTCCCCATTAAACCCACCAAACCCAGTTAATTAAAAGAACCTAAGTGCTCTCATTGAGTTGATTGAAGGGAAAGGGCTGGGGAGGGGCAGGGTGAGGGGTGGGGAGGGCAGAGATGTGGGTACCACACACCTATGGATGAGATGTGGGGTTAGGAGAAGCTGGTTCCCCACCAAACAGCCACTAAATCCACCATAACCTACTGGGAAACAGTTAATTAAAAAAACCCCAAGTGCTCTAATTGAATTAATCGAAGGGAAAGGGCAGGAGCTGAGCTGGGTAGGGGCAGGGTGAGGGGTGGGGAGGGCAGAGATGTGGGTACCACACACCTATGGATGAGATGTGGGGTTAGGAGAAGCTGGTTCCCCACCAAACAGCCACTAAATCCACCATAACCTACTGGGAAACAGTTGATCCAGAAAACCCCAAGTGCTCTAATTGAATTAATCGAAGGGAAAGGGCAGGAGCTGAGCTGGGTAGGGGCAGGGTGAGGGGTAGGGAGGGCTGTGGGCACCATGCACATGGGGCATGAGTGGATGCAGAAGCCAGTACACGAAGCCCAGCAGCTCCCAGTTGAAATGGGGCAGCTCCCAGTTGAACTGGGGGAGCTCCCAGTCTCTCCTGCTGATGCTCGGGGCTTTGTTGGGAGGGCCAGCAACTGACTCATTTGCATAGAGAGTGAAGGCAACAATTAGTTTACCTCATCATCTCAGCAGACTGGGAAATTATCTCCCTTCTGATTCAATCACAGTTGCTGGGAAGAGGATCTGGGGACATTGAAGGGAGGGGGGGGAAGAGGCCACCCCACTGGGCTCAGCCTAAGGGGGGTAAAACCGTCCCAGTTATCCCAGCGACACCAGTACAGTGTCCTCAGCCTTCAGCACGTACCCTCCTCATCTCTGGGCTCATTTCTGCTGGATCCCCTATGGGTGAAACGCCCCAAGCAGCCACTTTAGAGAGTCCTAGAATGGTGCAGGCTGGAAAAGACCTTTAAGATCCAGTCCAACCATAACTTCACTTGTGGAAGGAGTTGGACCCACTCCCAGTTTGGCATCTCCCCAGGGATGAAGGCTCCTGCTTCACCCTCCTGATGATGGGGAGGGGGATTCCCCAGGGAAGAGCAGATGCGTTTGCCCACATCTTTCCCCCCTTCCCTCAGCACAGAGCACTAATTCTCCATGCAGATTTATTCCCTGCAGGAATATCACTGAGGCTGGAAGGTCCAGAGCATCCCCTCTCCCCAGCACCCTCCTGGGACCTTCACCTGGCTGAGCTCTTGGCTGCCAGGGGCTGCTCGGAGCCACTCTCCTGCAGGGAGATGGATGGAAATGCATTTCTCCCAACCACATCTCTGCTGCTTAATGCATCCAGCCCAGCTCCGGGAAGGACCCACCACAGCCCCCAGGCTCCAACCTTCACCACTTGCATCAGGGGAGAGCAAAGAGCTTGGGGGGTTGTCTGGAACAACATCCCAGTAACACTCTGAGAAGTTTTGTTCTTCCATCAGGTGCGAGGCCTTTGCCCTCCCAGCATCATCTCCTGTCTCCCATCGGCCTTAAAAGCCCCAAATTCAACCCAGCTGGGCTCAAATCCTGCATCTCTGGGCTTGCCTGACCATTGATGGGGTCCTCAGCTCATTGGAGTCATCAACTCATTGAGGTCATCAGCTCATTGGGGTCACCAACTCACTGGGGTCACCAGCTCAGGCTGTGAAGGTTCCCAACATCCTCCCAGATGTGAGATCTTTGGAGAAATGGGAAATCTGGGGGAAAAACAAAGGGAGGGGTCATTTTCCACCGACACAAAGGTTTACACCCCAGGTTGTCCCCAGAGCAGCTTCCAGAGGAGAGGTGGAAGGAAGCATTTGGGTTTTGGCCATCCAGCATCTCCCAGAGCAGCACATGGGGAGACCCCAAACTGGTTCCCCCCCAGCTCTCAAGGCAGAACCCCCAAATTTCTCACCTCTCCTCGCAGCCCTGGGATGGCACCTG
Source organism: Brachypteracias leptosomus (assembly GCA_013401335.1). Taxonomy (NCBI): domain Eukaryota; kingdom Metazoa; phylum Chordata; class Aves; order Coraciiformes; family Brachypteraciidae; genus Brachypteracias; species Brachypteracias leptosomus. The sequence goes on from VYZX01023513.1 coordinate 110,203, forward strand.
CTCTTCAGCCTCTCTCCAGCCCCTCTCCACCCTCCCCAGGAGGTTTCTGTGCACAGATGAGCAGAGGAGGAGATGAAAAGGAGAAGCTGCTGCAGCCGGGGCGCTGGAAGCAGTTGCCATAGGGACAGGATCTCTGAGTGGCAGCTTGGGCTTCATTTGCAAGCCTGGGCTCCTCTTCTTCCCTTTCTCCCTCTTGGTAACTCTGTGAGGAGCTCGACTGAGCAGCTCTGACAGGGTCAAATCCCCCCCACCCCCTGCACCAGGGGGACATTGAGGGGTTATGGGAAGAAAGGGCTGGATACTGGAGAGCATCATGTCAGATGGATGGATGGATGGGATCTGCTGGGATGAGCATGGGGAGGAGTGAGGAGGATGGAAATGTGGCCAGACAGCTCCCCAAAGCTCTATCCCTTAATAAAAGCAAAGGTTTGGGCTGTAGAGACTCAACCTCTCCTCACCCCACGGGGTGGAAGAACATCCCCTGACCTGGCCCAGGCAGGGAAAGCCCAAAGTCGCCCCAAATCCCAGTGGGGAGACACAAGCAGCACCTTTTGCCCTCGCTAAAGGTGAGAGGAAAGGACCATCTATCAGGGAGATGGGGCTGGAGGAACCACCTGGGGATCTGAGGAACGGGGCCATGGGGGTCACCCAGACCCCACCATTAACTGGCATCATTGACAACATCATTATCAAAGGTGACTCCCCAGCTCTCTTTGTTCCCCCTCTAAGTGCTCCAAAATATTTCACATTTTAATCAAAAGCAGAGGAATGGGAGCCCCCTGACCCTGCTCCCTCCTTCCACTCTGGTTTGGGTGTGTAAAAGGAGAAAATGGGGTTATATTGGTGCTCCCTCAGCTCAGGTTTGCTCCACATCCATGAGAACTGTCCCATGCTGGGGGCTGTAGCTGCTGGGCTGGACAATCACTGCAAGGACAGGGCCAAGTTCATTGGGAAGCTGGAATCTGGTCAAGTTTATACCTGTCTTGGAGGAAATCTCAGAGAAAAGGCTTCACTTGGTCCTAGAAGAAAGGATCCATCATCTCCCTTACCTGAGCAGAGAAGGGATGATGGGCTGGGTTGGGCTGGATGGTGTTGAGGGGCTCCCTGGGGATGGGGGAAGGTGTGGGAAGGGCTTTCACCCCCCTGGCCCCACTCAGCAGCTGATGAAGATTTTCACTGGTGCCTTCAAGTGAGAGCAAAACCAAAGAGGGGAGCTGAGGGAGAGAAGGAAAAACAAATGGGGCTGGAGCACTGCAGCTGTTCCACACATCCCAGGCTGGCTCAGCCCCCATCCCAGCACTGCTGGAGCTGCTCAGCCTCATAGAACCCCCATCACGCTCCAGGAAGGGGCTCAGACCCCCCCCTTCACCCCTGCCCCCTCCTTCCTGCCCCAAACCAGCCAGAGATGCCTGGAAGGGGGAAATGAAGGTGATTTAAGAGCCAGAACCTTTAGGGGAGGCAGGATGAGTGATGGGCAGCAGGGGAGGGGGTCGCAGAGATGGATCTTGCTGTCGGAAGAGGGCTGAGCCATGGGATGGGGGTGGTGCCAACGTGCAGGTGGGTCCCTGTGGGTGGGAATGTGGTAGGAAAGGGTTTGGGGAGCAAAAAGGGGAATCTCAGCCCTAAACAGGAGTCTTGGACATCTCCTGACAGGCAAAGCTTTGCTGCCTGGATGCTCCCTGGGTTTGCTGGAGCTTGGCTGGGGAGGAGGGGGGATGATCACCCAGCTCCAGCAAAGCCAAGAGCCCTCCCAGGGCTGTGTTGGTTGGCCAGGATGGTTGGACGGCCCCATCCTCACCCCAACCTGCCCACGTAGAGCCTGGAAAGGGTTGGGACCTGCAGAGCAGAAAACACCCTGAGCTGCAAACCAACATTTCCAGTTTCCCCAGTTAACAAACAGAGCTCTGGTATCTCTCAGCACTTGGCAAATAAACAACTTCTTTCCAAATATCCGTGAGGGGCAGGGCCCAAATTCCCTGCTCTATGGGGAAACCGAGGCAGGGCAGAGCTGGCAGGAGATATTTCCACCAATATCCCTTCTTGGCATGGGCCAGATGCTGGGAGAAGGGAAGATCCCACTGGGATCTTGTCTGGGCTGTGTGCACTCAGAAAACCAGTGGGAAAAGCATCCCACAATTGGGCTAGATGGTTGTTGTAGGTCCCTTCCAGCTGAAATATTCTATTCTAATCCATTCTATTCCTATTCCATTCCTACTCCTATTCCCGTCCTATTCCTATTCCCATTCCTAATTCCCATTTCTATTTCCATTTCTATTCCTATTCCATTCTACTCCTATTATTTCATTCCTATTCCCATTTCATTTCCATTCCATTCCTATTCACATCCCTATTCCATTTCATTCCTATTCCATACCCATTCCATTTCATTCCTATCCCATTCCTATTCCATTTCATTCCTATTCCCATTCTATTCCTATTCCCCTCCTATTCCTATCCCATTTCCATTCCTATTCCCATCCTATTCCTATTCCCATCCTATTCCTATCCCATTTCCATTCCTATTCCCCTCCTATTCCTATCCCATTTCCATTCCTATTCCCATCCTATTCCTATTCCCATCCTATTCTACTTTCCCCTGCTCACTAAGCAATGAAGCAATTAATTAGAATAAATGTCCACTCCCCAAATCAAACTAAAACCAGCCAAAAGCCAAGCAAGGAGTCAAGGAATAAAAAAAATACCCCCTCAAGTCCCTCTTCAGCCCCCACCTCCCGCCTCGCTCCGCCCTTATCGATGCCTTTGACATTCATTTCCTCCTCACTGCTGAAATTCTTGATCCCTCAGCAACAAAACCTGAATCAATCAGTTCCCAAAAGCCAAGGCTGGTGAGAAGAAAGGCAGCCCTGGCCCTGCCATGTGGAATCAATCAATACCTTGAGCAGAGAAATATTGATAACGCTGCTGCCGCCGCGGACATATTAATGTCCTTTATTCTCTGTGCCACGAGGAGAGATTCTCTCCCCCTCTCCTGGCCCTGCCAGGGTTATTTTGAATTGGAGAAAATCTCTCTGCTTTCTCCAGGAGGGTCTATTTTTACTGTGGAAGGGTTTTGTCCCGAGGAGGGATTGAGTTTCCTGGACCTTGTGGGCTCCGCTCGCCGGAGATTCCTCCGGTCGGTCCTTATAAGGCACCAGAGATTCAGCTGAGCTGCTACCCCGAATCCCCCCTGCTGCAGGCAGGGTGATGGATCACACTGGAAAGACATTTAAAGAGAGGGAAAAAGGGAAGGGAGGGAGGCTGGGAGCAGTCAGGCTGGGGATTAGTGAGTGAAACAGGGAGAGGAGGGGGATGGAGAGAGGCAAGAGGAGAAATTACAGGCGTGGAAGTGGAGGAGTGTAATCAAAAGCAGGTTGGGATGCTTTGGTAGTAACACAAATCAGGTTTTGGGGGAGTTTGGGGGATGCTGGATCCCTCTGACCCCAGAGCTGGGCTTTTGGGGTGCCCCCAGGTAGTGATTTGGGGCCACATCCCCCCCTCGAGGGTATGTGGGGGGCAAACCCAAAGTGAAATCTCTGCTCAGGAGCCCTCAAGCAGCACCAGGGTGGCCCCATGGCCCCAGTTCATGTAACCTCCCCATGGCCCCAAGCCCTTCAGCCCATCCCCCCTGCCATGCACCTCCCCAGTGCTGCCAGTTCATCCTTCCCTCATCACCTGCACCAGTGGGCTGTGGCCATCCCAGTATGCCCAAAGGGCTGGGACATTTCCCACATCTCCCACCCTAGCCAGGAGGGCAACGTCTGAGCTGCCTGGTTTGGATGCAGTGGTCCAGCCAATCCCCATCCCCATGGGAGTAACTGAACCCCATCCCCATGGGAATGAGCCACATCCCCACAGAAATAACTGAGCCCCATCCCCACAGGAGTAATTGTTTTGGATGCTGTGGTCCAGCCAAGCCCCATCCCCACAGGAATAACTGAGCCCCATTCCCATGGGAATTAGCCCTATAATAACTGAACCCCATCCCTATGGGAGTAACTGAGCCCCATCCCCATGGGGATAATTGAAGCCCATCCCCACAGGAATAACTGAGCCCCATTCCCATGGGAATTAGCCCTATAATAACTGAACCCCATCCCTATGGGAGTAACTGAGCCCCATCCCCATGGGAGTAACTCCCTGCAGAGCAGACACTGGTTTTACAGAGCACTCCCCATTTCTCCCAGGCAGCCTCCAAAGCACAGCACAGAGAGGATGAGCAGACAAGGCTGGAGTGAGGGAAAAGGGGGAGGTATCAACAGCAGCCCCTCCCCGAGTGTCTAAATCAAGAGAGCAATTTTTCCCTGAATGGTAAAACTCTGCCCGAGCCCGGAGCTGGGGAAGCTCCAGCCGGGGAGCTTTTAAATTGTGGTTCAAGCTGGAGCTGATGGTCCCATCCTGCACCATGGAGAGCAAAGGGGTGGGTTTGGAGCTGGCAGAGGTGCCTGGGTCTCTCTGCACCAGAGCCAACCTTGGCCTCCATCCCAAAAAGCTTTTAAGTGCCCAAATCCCATCGATCTCCAGGAGAACCAGCAGCCCAAGGACCACGGGAGCTTTTGCTTCCTGCTCCCAGACCTGGGCTTGGCTCTTGCCAAGTGGCCCAAGGCACCAATTTCCCTGCAAAGCTGGCCCAGGGAGTTCAGACTAAGTGCTTGTTTCACCTCTTTTTCCTTTTTCCATTGAAAAAAACCACAGTGAATCTTCTGAAAGGTGCCTCATTGCCACAAACTCCCTTCACCCATCAAATACTGTCCACAAAGGAAAGTTTAAATGGCTCCTAGAGAAGTGAAGCCCCTCGTTGGAGTCAGCAGCAATAATCCCAGAACCTGATTTCCCCCCAGATTTCCTCCTTTTCCCCCTCTAAAAGGATTTTTCCCTCTCTAAAAGGATTTTTCCCCTCTAAAAGGATTTTTCCCAGCACAACACAAGTCCCCCCTTCCCTCCTCCAGAGCAGCCAAGCTCTGCCACCACCAGCACCCATCCCCTGCTCCAAAACTGGTCCCACCCAAGTCATTGAGACCTTTCCATCCCACCCAGGCTTTTCCTTGCAGCCCTTTATTTATACCCAGCCCTGGCTGTGAACAGCCAGGATATTCTCCCAAGGTGTATTATTTATTCATCGTTATTTATAACTCTCCATTACAGTGTTACTGTCTTTGTCAGGAAAGTAATTACCTGAGCTTTTGAGTAAAATCAATAAAAAAGAAAGTGAAGGCAGGAGCTCTCACCAAGTGTTTAACTTGGGCCAGTTCTGGGGGTTCTGGTGGGTCCTCGGGGGTGGTCGGAGGGAGGAAAAGCATCACCCGGGTTTGCTTGGACACCTCTGGCCTTTGGAAGTGGTTGGGGGAAGAGCTGGATGGGCCTGAAGAAAGAAAATGAAGGGGAGAGATGGTCAGTCCAAGGGTGCTGAATGTTCTGTCCTCAATGCCATAATTCACCAAGGTGTAATTGGGTGTTTGCTGATTAAACCTTCCCTTTATGGGAGGAGAAGGCACATGAGGGCATGGCTGTCTCACACTCCCAGATGTCAGTAGCCAAGCAGCTGGGACCCCCATGGTGGGGAAACCCCCCCTGTGCATGATCCCCCACCTGAAGGGAGGTTGGGGCCAGCAAGAAACCCCAAAGCTCTTTTTTATAGACTCATAGAATTGTTTCTGTTGGAAGAGACCTTTAAGATTGAGTCCCAGCCATTAACCCATCCCTGCCAGGGCACCACTAACCCCTGGCCCTCAGCACCACAGCTCCAGCCTTGCAAACCCCTCCAGGGATGGGGACTCCACCACTGCCCTGCCCAGCCTGGCACAGCCACAATAACCCAAACAGCAACAAATTGTTCCTCAGCTCCAACCTCAACCTCCCCTGGGCCAACTTGAGCCCCTTTCCTCTTGTTCCTTGGGAGCAGAGCCCGACCCCACCTGGCTCCAACCTCCTCTCAGGGAGTTGTGCAGAGCCAGAAGGTCTCCCCTGAGCCTCCTTTGCTCCAGGCTCAACCCCCCCAGCTCCCTCAGCTGCTCCTCACCACACTCCTGCTCTAGACCCTTCCCCACCTTCGTTGCCCTTCTCTGGCCACGCTCCAGCCCCTCAAGGTCCTTCCGGGAGTCAAACCAACCCCAGTTTATCCCAACCAAGCAGCTTGCAGCCAAACCAGTCCCTGGGCTGCTTTCAGCAAGTCAAACCCAGCTCTGCTGGTGGCCAGTGCTGTGCCAACATCATCCCGCTGTGGCAGAGCAGGACCAGTAGCATCACTGGGACCAAATCTGGGGCCACCTCGATGGCCACAAGCCACCCTGGGAACAAAACCAGCCACATGGAGCTGATTGCAGGTGGATGTAGCTCTTGGTTGCCCTCAGGGTTTGCAGTAGAGCAGAGGGTGACGTCTTCCACCGGCAGCCTCAAGGATGCTCCCCCAGCCAATAAACCCCTGGAGCCTTTGGTTTTAATTCTGAGAGGTGACAGCAGACTTTTAAGAGCCTCTTTGTCATCTCATGGAGCCAGCAAAGGGACACAACCTTTTTGGGACAGGAAAAGGGGAAACCCCCCCCCCCAAACCTGCGTGCAGGGGATTTAATGAAAAGCACTCGGGAGACCCTTCACCAAAGGAGCCGCGGAGGGGTGGGGGGGGAGCAGAAGTTTTCACTTACCTTCACTGGCTGCTGGCCCAGCCTTGTGCACATGCAGCCCAGCTGGGCTCAGCTTTACATCCCTGGTCCTGGGTTTTTCCTAGACTCAGCTTTACATCCCTGGTACCAGGTTTTTCCTAGACTCAGCTTTACATCCCTGGTACCAGGTTTTTCCTAGACTCAGCTTTACATTCCTGGTACCAGGTTTTCCCTGGGCTCAGCTTTACATCCCTGGTACCAGGTTTTTCCTAGACTCAGCTTTACATTCCTGGTACCAGATTTTCCCTGGGCTCAGCTTTACATCCCTGGTCCTGGGTTTTTCCTAGACTCAGCTTTACGTTCCTGGTACCAGGTTTTTCCTGGGTTCAGCTTTACATCCCTGGTACTGGGTTTTTCTTGGGCTCAGCTTTACATCCCTGGTCCTGTGTTTTTCCTGGGCTCAGCTTTACATCCCTAGTCCTGGGTTTTTCCTGGGTTCAGCTTTACATCACCAGTACTGGGATTTCCCTGGGGTGACCCTTATGGTAGCACCAGCTTGTTGTGCAGCCCCTCTGCTTGGTGGTGGCAGGGAGGGAATCTTGGGGACCACTTCCCCAAGCCCCACATCCCTGGCAAGTGGATGGGAAGATTTAGCAAAGGGCCCAAGAAACCATCTGGGTCTCCACTCGGCAAAGACAAATTACTTGTGGTAGACCCAGGATCCCCCCCCTCCATGCCCAGCCCCACCAGATGTCTGCAGGCAGCTCTGCCCCCTTTCCACTCATCGGTGCACTAAAGAGAAAGTGGGATGCTCAGCTCATCGCATCCCTCCCTGCCCACGGGATCTGTGGGTGGCATCCCAAGGCTCTGGTCACCTCCTGCCCTGTCCCCACCTGGCCTTGTGCTGGTTTTCTGGCCAGCAAACCCGTGGCCATGTGGCTCACACATGTGCTCCTGTGTCTGTGCCAGAGAGCAAACAGCAGCTTTGGCTCGGGTTGGAGCCTATTGAAAGGTGAAGCTGCCAACGAGGGACTTTCCTCCAAGCCCTGCCCGTGGAGCAGCAGGAGCCGGCTGGGAGCAGCAGCCCCCAAGAGGTCAATAATTTGCTTTTCCAGAGGAATCCAGCTGAGCTGTGCTCAGCCTGGGTATTTTGATGCCTGGAGGGGATGGGACCCAAGAGAAGAGCCCAAGGGGTCATGAGGAGCTAGGAAGCTTGAAGGGCTGCAGTGGTAGGAAAAGCTGGAGCTGAACATCACTATGGGGAGCACCAAAGGCACCTGCAGAACCCAGAGGCATGAGGAGACACCTGATATTGGCAGGACACGAGGCCAAATCCACTGTGCAGTGGATAAAGTCAGAGAGGGAAGGTGTCTCTCCTCCGTCCCAGCCCCAGGAGCACTCCAGGGGTCAGGGACAAGAAGTCTGGGCCATTTCCAGCTACTCTCCCTTACCAACACCACCAGAAAGCCTCTCATTGGGGTTGCAATGTCATTAATAAACATTATTATTATTATGTCATTAATTAATGGGGAGGGTGACCAGCAGAGTGAGGTGTGCAGGGACAGACAGGTGGGGATGGGTGTTTGAGGAGGTGGAGAGAGGAATGGATGGACAGCAGAGAAGGGTGCATGGAGATGGACAGATGGACGTGGGTGTTTGAGGAGATGGAGGGATGGAAGGAGGGATGGAAGGAGGGATGGATAACAGAAGAGGGTGCATGGAGACAGACAAGGATGAATAATTGAGGGACTGGAGAGAGCTGGTTGAACAGAGACCAAGTGCACCCCAAAAACACCAGAGATGGATGTGGGTGTTTGAGGGGCTTGGAGAGAGATGGATGGACAGATGGACAGCAGAGAAGGGTGTATGGAGGGAGATGGGTGGACACGGGTGTTTGAGAGGATGGAGAGGGATGGATGGAGAGATGGATGGACGGATGGATGGAGAGATGGATGGATAGCCGAAGAAGGT
>VYZX01023513.1:149587-165678 GCA_013401335.1 Brachypteracias leptosomus
TGGACTTGATGATCCTAGAGGTCCTTTCCAACCTAAATGATTCTATGGTTCCAGGGGTGTCAGGGAAGCAGCGACTTGCTCCCAACTCTGCCTCTTCTACTCAGCACCGACTCTGTGATTTCTCTTGGTTAATTAAAACATCTCCAGCTCCTCCATGTACGTGAGGCTGTGACAGCCCCAAGTCCCCACAGGGTCCTGCCATCGCGTGAGAAAAAGGGGCAGTGCTGGGGCTGGGAAAGCATCAGAGCTGCCTGAGCTGGGAGGTGAAGTGTCTCGGAGGAGCCCAGGGCTGGATGTCTCTGAGATGTGGGGGCAGCTGCAGTTCAGGCTGTCACTTCAGCCCCGAGTCCTCAAACGGCCTCCAAGGAGCTGATGGGGCTCATGCTGCTGCAGCATCCCCCAGCCTGGCCAGGCACTGGGACCAGCCCCCCCGTTTGCCAGGTAGAATCATTTTGGTTGGAAAAGACCTTTAAGATCCTCAAGTCCAACCATCCCCCATCCCTGCCAGGGCACCACTAACTCCTGGCCCTCAGCACCACAGCTCCAGCCTTGCAACCCCCTCCAGGGATGGGGACTCCACCCCTGCCCTGCCCAGCCTGGCACAGCCACAACAACCCCAAACAGCAACAAATTGTTCCTCTATCTCCCCTGGTGGAACTTGAGACCTTTACTCTTGTCCTGTCTCTTGTTCCTTGGGAGAAGAGCCCGACCCCACCTGGCTCCAACCTCCTTGCAGGGATGGGAAGGATTTAGCCCCAGATATGGGGCACAAACCACCCTGCTCCAGGGCTGCAGCAAAGCCTGGGCTGGACGTTTGTCCATCCCTGCTGGGCTTTCAGCACCCATCAACCACCACATCCCCCATCAACCACCACGTCCCCCCACCTGCTTTCCCACCAGGTTGGTTTTGCAGCTGAGCAAAAGCTGCATTTTGCCAAGTCCTGGTTTTCCTCCAGAGCAGGGAAGAGCCTGGGAACGTTCCCCTTCCCAAAACCTTCACAGCCCCCTTAAAACCTGCCCTTCTCCCCTTCACTTCCCAGGGCTGAGCCTGGGCATCCCCAACCATCCCCAAAACATCATCCCCAAGAGCCTTTGTAGATTAAATGGCAAAATGTGGCCTCATCCCCAGCAGTGGGATCTTATTCCTGGAAAACCCAATGGTGGGACCTCATCCCAAAGGCATCACTGCACTTGCAGCCTCACGGAAGGGTTGGAATGGGTCACTTTGGAGTTTCCTCCCCTCTTTGTCAGCAGAAGCACCATGAGATGTGAATAACCAGCTTGGCACCATACCTGGTGGTATCTCCAGGGGTCCCCCAGCTCCTGCTGCCACCATCCACGAGCTCTCTTTGGATATTTGGGATGGGAGAAGTTTCAAGCCATCACTGCCTCAGTCCCACGCTTCCCTAGGATGGAGGGGAGAGGAAAAAAGCCTCATTGCCCCTAATTGAGGTGACCTCCCAGACCTCTCCCTCCCCCCCGGATGCAGCGAGAGCATCCTGAAGAAACCCCAAAGGTCATTTTTCCCTGAAAATATTCCCTTCACCTTTCAGCCTCCCCCCTTCTCCAACACCTTCCATGTTAATTGAAAACAAATTAGGCTCTGGCTACACCTGGATCCTTCCCTGCAGCCTCAGCTGAATGGATGGATGGGGATGGATGGATGGGGGGGGTCCTGGGGGGATGCAGGTGAGGAGGGTCAGGGTGGGAAGGGGGGTTTGGAGCCATTAAGCATCACTTGGGTGGTGCAAGGAGGGTGCCAGAGCACCCAGCCCCCAGCATGGGATCCCTGGCTGGGTCTGTGTGGGGTATCAGCCCCTGGGAATTGAGGTTTGGGATGGTATTTGGGGGGGAGCTGAGGTTGGGAGTAGCTGGGAGGGTTTTGCTGCTCAGCTGGGATGTTTATCGGAAGGAAGAGAAGGTCCAGGAGAATTTCTGGAGGAAAAAACCCACCCCCTGATGAAGACAAGACTGTTCAGTTTTACTGCCCCATAAATCAGCCCTTGGGCCCCCAGTCCAGGGATCACCAGGGGTAAATCATCACCTCCCCTCAAACAAAGTCCAGCACCAGCAAAGTGGAAATGGGAGGAAACGTTTCCCTGCTCCCCCCACCCCTTCTCCCCCTTGGGAGGAGGTTTTAGGTTTGCAGGGAAAATCCCTGCATATACTTATAATTGGAGTTTTTAGCAGCTGACACTTCCCCTGCTTTCCATCAGCTGCAAACTCCCTGGTCCCCAAAGAGAGGGAGAAACAAATAAATAAAAGCTGCTACAAAAACAGCCCCATTCTGAGCAGATTTGGGGGGGAAATCGAAACCCAGCGTCCTGTTTACTGAGAAAATACATGAGAAGGGGAATATTTTTGATGCTCTTCAAGCCAGTCCATCCTCCAGCCCTGCCTTTGGGCCAAGCTCGGCCCCTCCAGGGAGGGAAAATCTGGAGTAAGGGGTAAAAATGTGAGTTGGGGACAAGTTCTGCCCATTCAGGGCTCAGTGCAGACAGTCCCAGGGGAGCTTCGTGCTCGTCCCGGGGATGCTCCTCTGCAGGGATGCTCTTTGGGGGGGTCGTGCTCCCCCAGCTCCCTCCCTTCACTCCTGGGGACCCTTCCCCACAAGCTGGGGGCTGCAGGGATGTCATAGAATCACAGAATGGGTTGAACCTCCAAAGCTCATCTGGCCCAACCTCCCTATGCCAGCAGGGACATCTCTACCTAGGGCAGGCTGCTCAGAGCCCCATCAAGCCTCACCTTGAATGTCTCCAGGGATGGTTTCTCCACCATCTCCCTGTAACCCTATTCCAGTGCTCACCACCCTCAGATTAAAGAACTTTTTCCTAATGCCTAACCTAAATCTCCCCTTTTCTACCTTAAAACCATCACCCCTCATCCTGCTGCTACAAACCCACGACCCCTTCCCCAGCCTCCCCACCAAGAAATGGCCTCAGAGCCACCCGTGGGGTGGTCGCTTGACCTTGTCTTTGCTGGAGCATCACTTGGCTTCCCTGCCCCTGCTGGGTTTCTCCTTCCTATTTATTTTAGAGGGATTATCACGGAGTTTTTGGACACCCCTCCTGCTCTCCACCGAGCAAGGAGGAGGCTGGACGGGAGCTGCGGTCGTGGGAGCCTCTGAAAGGGCTCAGAACAAGGAGCCAGGAGGTTCCTCCAACCCCCACCGAGCTGTGGGAAGGCTGGTGGGGGCTGCAGCCCAGCTGTGAGCTCTGGGCAGACACGGGGGAGGCAAAAATGTGCTGGAAAGAGCTCGTCCCACTCCCCTCCACCTGCCCCATGGAAAGAGAGGAGCCCAGACATGAGATCACAGCCGTGACCCTCCAGAAATGCCTTTTCCCCGTGACATGAGCAAGGCACAGCAGGCAGCAGCTGGGACATCTCAGCTTCTACCTCTTACCTCCCAGTGCTCCCAGTTTCAGACCTGAGCTTAGCACAAGCCCCTTTCCCCAGGCTCTGCTTTATGGTTGCACGTTTCTTGCTCGACAGCCTCGCTGATGTGTTGCTTTTCTGCCCCCAAATCCCCTATAAAATCCACCCAAGGAATAAAAAATCTAATCCGTGGTCCTGGTCCCAGGGAAACCTTGGAAAAAGCAGCTCCCTGGGTGCATTTTCCCCCAGCATTTCTGCCTGGGGATTAGGGGATGGTGCAGAAACCCCTGAGCAAAGGGGTCCACGTGATGCAGTTGGACAAACACAGCATCCCAAAGGCTTTACTTGCACCAGGCACCAGCTCTGGGCTGCAAGAGGATCAGAAGTTATTCTGTGGATAAACATCCCTGCCATGCCCCACCAGAGCCATGGAGGAAGCCAAGCACTCAGCTCTTCCCCCAGATTTCTGCCACCAGCACCACTCTCCATTATAACTCTGCCATAATCTGTATTTTCAGCCTTGTGGACCCATTTCCTTGCATGGACAGGGTGTAGAAACTGCTGCTTCTCCACCCTGAGCCTTGTCATGGACTCATCCCCAGCTGCCACCACCCCCTTTCCCCCATCCCCAGCAGCTCCCACCCCCTCCCCAGCCCTTCCCAGGGATCTATATTGGATCAATACCCGTCTAGTCGAGAGGTGAAAGGTGAACACATTAAAATGCACTTAGTAAACACCATCCACAGAGCTGGTGAGAAGGTGAAGGCAAGAAATCATTGTGAAAGAGCCCCTGGAAGACCCAGAACAGGAGAGAGCTGCAGCCAAGAGCCAATAAATCTCCATGGGGCTGAGCAATGAAGGGAGCAGCTTGGGATGGAGCAGGGCAGGGGCTGAGAGCAGCCAATGTGATGGGATTGATTTGCTTTCCAGGAGGGATGTTGCCCCAGTTTGTCTCCTTGGCCCAGTTAATTCAGAAAAGGTTCATGTTGCACAGGAACAGAGCAGCAGGGATCAACCTGGGGGCTTCTTTGGCACCCAAAAGCTTCTCTCTGGTTTCTAAACTGAGCCCTTGGAGGGGGCAGGGGAAGCTCAGTGGGGCTGGCAGCTCATCAGACCTGAGAAAACTCCCCAAACGTGCCCATGGGACTGTAAAAAAGCAGCAAGCCAAGCCCAAAGGAGAGGAGATCTCAAGGGAAGGTCTGGGAGGCGTCTTGGGATATGGGGTAGGATGTATGGAAATGCCACAAAAGTACCAAAAAAATGACTCAGAGCTGGAACTGGTCTCACCAGATGCTTTCCATAAAGGAGATTGTGCTGGAATTTACCTTCAGTTGCAGAATCAGGAGGCAGGATGGACAAACTCCTGGCCGTGGACATGTTGCCCAAAAACCAGCCCCTTTTTGCCCCCAACCACCATGTGAAGAGGATGAAGAGGCTTCATCAGCACTTGCACCCACCATGCCCAAAATCTTGGCTCAGTCCCACTCATTAGATCCAAGAGATCCACGCCTGGAGCATCAGCACCCAAGGAAAAGGTGGGTCCTTGCTCAAGCCAGGATTAATTGGGACAAGCAGGAGGCAATTGCAGATTCACCAGCAGGATTTGCAGCCAGGGCCAGTGGCATCCATTGATCCGGGGAATTTATTCCCTAGAGCCTTCCAGGAAATGGTTTAAATCAATTTAGAGCCAATTATCACACCAGCCACCCAAGAGCAGGGTAAGGAGGGAGCTTTTCCCCCTCCACCAGAGCAGGAGGAGAAACCTGGTAAAAAAAATGAGTGTATGGCAGGACACGTGGGGGTCTTTAAAGATGCCTCAAAGCTCCCAAAGATCTTAAGCCTTAAGCAAAGATTTTAAGCCTTCAAAAGCAATAAAAGAGCATCACTGAGGAGCAGCCCAGGGTGTCCATTTGGAAACAGCTTCTCAAAGCCTTGGAAACCCCTTTGAGCCTGCACAAGAAACATCAAATATAACCCACTAAGGAGGAGATGGCTCCAAAGTAGAGGTGGGGAGATTGAGTTGAGAGGTTAGGAAGAAGTTGTTGCCCAGGAGGGTGGGGAGACACTGGCCCAGGTTGCCCAGAGAGGTGCTGGAAGCCCCATCCCTGGACATGTTGAAGGCCAGGCTGGCTGGGGCTGTGAGCAACTGCTGGAGTGGGAGGTGTCCCTGCCCATGGAGTGGGATGATCTTGAAGGTCCCTTCCAACCTTGATGATTCTATGGTTCCACGAGATGCTGACGTGGGGTTTGGCCCCTACACCAGCTCCTGGAGAGCACAGCAGAGCTGCTCTGCTCCCTCCATCTGCTCTCCCCAAGCAGTGACCGTGCTCTGCCGACACGAATATCCCCTTTCCTCTTGGCAGAGCTCCCAGCCTGGGGGGTGGCAGGTGAATGAGGGGTCGGGGCTGGATGGGACAACAACGTGGGAAAGTCTGATACAACATACGTGTGGTGGAGCTCCTGGGAGGAGGAGCCCAGCAATGAGGACATCCCACCCAGCTCTGCAATATGGCAAAGCACTCAGCACCATCACCCTGGTCCAGGAGCTCTGGCCTGGGCTGGAGCTCCTCAGACCCCGGCTTGGGGCCAACCAGGCTCTTCCTGATGGCCCAGGGAAGAGTTAATGCAGATGTTAAGAGGGAAAAACAGAGTTGAGGAGCAGCCATAAATCTGCCTGGCCCCTGGTGGGGAGCAGGAAGATTAAAGGAAGGAACCCAGAGCTCTGCTTGCATCAACAAACAAGCAAACAACAACAAACCAGCTCCAGTAGGAGGGACGTGGTGGCTGCTGGGTCAAGGAGGCCACCCAGCCACATTCTCACACGTGTTTGGGATGTGCCCTTTCATAGAATCAGAGAGGGTTTGAGGCTGGAAGGGACCTCCAGAGCTCATCTGGTCCAACCTCCCTACACCAGCAGGGACATCTCTACCTAGGGCAGGCTGCTCAGAGCCCCAGCAAGCCTGACCTTGAATATCTCCAGGGATGGGGCCTCCACCCCCTCTCTGGGCAGCCCATTCCACTCATCTATCACCCTCAGATTAAAGAGCTTTTTTCTACTCTCCAATTTAAATCCATCCTTTCCCAGCTTAAAACCATCACTCCTGGTCCTGTCATTACAAACCCTTTTGAACAGACCTTCCCCTGCCTTCCTGGAGCCCCTTCAGGTCCTGGAAGGTCACTCTAAGGTCCCCCTGGAGCCTTCTCTTCTCCAGGCTGAACAGCCCCAACCCTCTCAGCCTGTCTCCATAGGAGAGATGCTCCATTCCCCTGATCACTTTGGTGGCCTCCTCTGGCCACACTCCAATATGTCCCCATCCTTCTTGTGCTGGGGGGCTCCAGAACCTCCTTCTGGAGAGATGCAACCAGCAGGAGCCACCGTGGATCCCACACAGTGCTGGCAACCCCCAGAAAAATGAGATTCCCTATGGGATCATTTGCCACCAGCGACCATCCGGAGCTCCTTAGAAAATATGAGGAAGAAATCTATATTCCCCCAGCACAACCCCCTCCCCATCCTTTCCCTCTTTGCCCCCTGGGCTTTGGCTTCCTCCATGATTTTGTTTGTTTGTTCTGCAGGGTTTGCTCAAGGTCCCCCTGTGGGGAAGGTGGTTTTGGGCTGTGGGAACCCAAACCCCCCCAGAGACCCCGAGTCTGCTCCTGTTCCGGCACCTGGGACACGTGGGGTTTGTTCTAAAGGAGGATTAAAAGGGGATAAAAGGAGACTGGGAATGGTTGGATGAGTGATGAGTTAACAAGAAGAAAAAGGCTGCTAGGACCTGTGTCAAGGGGGGATCTCTCATGACACGGGGGCCACGATCTTAAAGGTTTTTATCCCCCCAGTATAAATGATTCTGATTCATATGCTGGAAAAATGTGATGATGCCAAATGTTTTTTAGCCCCCAGGTCCCAGAAGCTTGCACGGAGCAGAAGAGGCTCCTCAAAGCACTCCAGAAGCCATTAAACAAGCCAGAGATCCCACACCAGCAGGGTCCTGTTTGTACTGGGATTACCAGCACTTAACACCTCCTGGGTGTCTCTGCAGAGCAAAGTCAAGCAGCAGAGCTCAGCTCCAGACCCCACAAAAGGAGGTGACCTGGGGGGAGAAAGCAGCTCCCAGGAGCAGTTTTCCCCTTGTTTTCATTCCCAGAGCTTCCCATGGAGAGGGTGAGGAGGGAGATGCTGCCCAAAGGCATCGAGCCAAGTTGGTTCTGTCCCAGCATCACGTGTGTGGTTCCCCCCCCCATAACTGGGACAGCTGGACGGGGCTTTGCTGCCCAAGGGAGGTCCATGGGGCTGGTTACTGGGACAGCTGGATGGGGCTTTGCCACCCCAGCGAGGTCCATGGGGCTTCTCTGCCCCCGTGGCATCACCATTAGCTGTGGTGGGAAGGGCTCTGATGTCAGCCTGGGAGGATTAGGACTTCAAAAGGCAGGAGGAACAAGTGACACCCTCCTCCCAACGTGAGGGATGCCCCAACGTGTGGGTAATGCTGCTAATTAAAGAGCAGAGAAGGAGCTGGCAGAGCTCCCCACCACTGATGGTGTGGTTTGGTGGGGTTGAGGGCAACCCAACAGCTCCAGCTTTGGGCAAGGACCACCCAGGGCTGGGACCTCCAGGCTTCCTTCTACTGTGTCCAGCTCTGGAACCCCCCAACACAAGGACATGGATCTGTTGGAGCATGTCCAGAGGAGGTCACAAAAATGATCAGAAGAATGGGGCATCTCTGGAGACAGGCTGAGAGAGCTGGGGCTGTTCCGCCTGGAGAAGAGAAGGCTCCAGGGAGACCTTAGAGTGACCTTCCAGGACCTGAAAGGGGCCTATAGGCAGATGGGAGGATCTATTCACATGGGGTTTTAGTGACAGGGTGAGGGGTGATGGTTTTAAGCTAGAAAAGGGGAGATTTAGGTTGGACATTAGGAAAAAGTTCTTTAACATGAGGGTGATGGATCAGTGGAAGGAGCTGCCCAGAGAGGGGGTGGAGGCCCCATCCCTGGAGTCCTTCAAGGTCAGGCTGGATGGGGCTCTGAGCAGCCTGCCCTAGGTAGAGATGTCCCTGCTTATCCTAGGGCAGAGCCAGGCCTCCCAAAGCTCAGCCTAATCTCCATTCACCCCAGCCCAGCCTCCCCTCCAGGGCCATTTCCACAAGCATGAGGCAGAGCCAAGGCTCCCAGCTCTCATGTAAACACCCTGTTCCTCCAGCAAAAGCCAAGAACTCTCCTGACCCACACTATTTATTTTTATAAGACCATTTCTTGTACCCTGGCACCGCGGATTCTGTTTCTGACACTGACTTTCTCTTGCAGACCAAAAGGCACCAACCCTTTTTTAACCTCCCCATGCCCCACATCCCTGCCTGGGTGGGTGATGCTGAGCACGGAGCAATGGGGACCCTAAAAACACCCTTGATTATTCCCTTACCCTCTTAAAAGCTCTTCCCAGCAGCCCTGCCCCCTGCATCCCTTCCCCAGCCCTCCCACTCCTGACCTCCTGAAGGGGTTGGGGCTCCCAAATCCCACCGGCCACCATGAATCAGGAGAGCTGGAGGGGTTCAGAGAGGACTTGGGCATCTCCCCACCACCCCGTGTTATTCTTGGCCCCGTTGGAGGAGGCAGGAGGAGAATCTGCCGCCCACGGAGAGCGAGGCTCAGGGGCCAGGCTGATGGCAGGAGCAGAGGCTGGGAACCAAACAGACCCAAATTGCAGAATATCTGAGCAGGAGCAGCCTGGTGTGGTGGCCAAACATCAGCCCAGCTTGCTGGGGTGCTCCTGCAGCACTCACCACCCCAATGGGGCCAGGGCAGGACCTCTCTCCTTCCTCTCCCATCTCTCTGGGTTCCCTCCTCATGTCCCCACCACCCCCTGGAGCACCCCAGGGTGCAGACATGGTGCTCTGTGTTCTCTCCCATCACTCTCCAAATGGACCATGAGGCCACAGAGGTCAATGCCAGGCTGCTGGGCACAAGCTGGGCTGTCCCAGCAGAGCCCAGGGCTGAGCCTGCTCTCCACCCACCCTATTCCTGGCAAACACTCCTCTCCCATCAGGAATCACTCAGCAGAAGTGCAGAGCTGTCCCTGGATGGTTTTCCTTATAAAATGAGGAACATCACGTCTGTTATCTCGGAGGGCATCGTGTTCAACCCTATAAACACCAACCATCCCACTTGGCAAACCTCCCTCCTCCCAGACCCCTCCATCCTCTGGGTGGGTCCATGAGGCTGCCCAGAAGATCCATCCCCACGTGTTCAGCATCATCCAGCTGCACCCCAGTGGGCATCGAGCTGGGGGGTATTGCCAGACCCACCTATTCCCAAGAGCCCTGGGGATGGGATGAGTGGGAAGCATCTCTCCTTCCCTCCTCCTCATTCCCAGAAAGGCTCCTTCAGCTGGGAAGGAAACGGTTGCATGTGCTCCAGCCCCAGCAGGAGCCAAGCCCTGATATTTGGCTGGGTGAGAAGGTCACAAGAAGCGACCCCCTTGTCCTCCTCCAGCCAAGGGAGGCTGGAAATCCGTGCTCCAGCCAGACACACACAGAGGACAAGCCACACAAGACCCCCCATGGCCAAGCTGAGGTGCCCACACCCCCCATGGGGACACACGAGGGTCCTGCTGGTGGTGGCCACGATCCTGAGCAACAAGGCAGCCCTTGGCCAGCCCGAATCCCAGGGATTTGGCTCCAATTCCCACCGAGGAGCCCCAGACAGAGCAAAGAAAGGATAAAGCCATCGATTGAGGACAACACGGGGGCACGACCAGCCCTTGACTCACATCTCCAGCCCCTTCAAAGGGCTCTTTGTCTCCCACCAGCACCATCCCACTGACCCGGGAGGGGACCAGAGGCTTTCACCCGTCCATGGGGTGCTGCGAGCCCTGGGGATGGGGGGGAAGGATCCATGAGCACCCAAGGGTGCTCTGCTGCCCCCCTGTTATAGGGTGGGGGGGCCTGGGGACAGCTCTGCTCATCCACCCCAGGCTTAAACCCCTTCAGAGGGGGCTTGAACCAAGGGTCTGTTGCCCATACATGGGAAACACGAGTGATCCCTGGCATTAAATTAATATTTGGGGTATTAAGTCAATATTTGGGGTATTAAGTCAATATTTGGGGTATTAAGTCAATATTTGGGGTATTTGGGGCACCGGCTGCACAGCCCAGACCTCCCCAAACCTCCTCCCTCCAGCCAAGGGCTTGGGAGCTGAGCCCTCCCAAGGAACCTGCCTCTCCCCCAGCCCCAGCTTGTGATTTATTGAATCGATCTTTGGATCAAGCCCTACAGAACATTTCCACTTTCCCTGGGAGGTTTGGAGCTTTCCCCCCCCCAGTTTGGCATCAGCTGCAGGGACTGGGAGGAGGGGGAGTGAGGAGGGGGGGGGTGCAGGGAATCGAGTTGCAGCCTTCACACATTTCCAGCCTTTTGGAGCCGTGTTTCCCAGCAGGAAAGCTGGAAAACTCCATCTGTCGGGCCACCTAACCAGAACCACATGGTTGGGGCTCAGAGAGGAGCCCAAGCCAGGGAGGGATGAAAGGGGAGAGGGTCGGGAAGAGCCAGAGAAAGGGACACGGGCAATTGGGGGGCTCTGGCAAAGAGGAGGAGATGAAAGATGTTGAGAGCTGGAAAAGAGAGGAGGAATTTGAAACCTCGGGATAAAGAGGCTGGACAAGCCTGGGGAGCCCTGGCTGAGGGGATGGGGAAAAGCACGGGCAAGTTCTACCCTTTATGATGGGAAAAATCTGAGATTTCCAGCAAAACAGGAGCTCCTGCTCACACGTGGGCTCTGCAGCTCAACACACCAGTCCCGGGGAAAAAAAATCCCTCAGAAGCACTTAAAGTATTTGCATTAAATACCCAACAAGCCTATCAGGATTAATAGCATTACAGGAAAGTCCCAACAAATTAATAACCATTAGGCCCCCACGTAAAAGCACTTCTGGAGCTGCCTGGCCTAAGCCTTGTTATAAATCACTTTGCTATCAGTGGCCAACCCTCTGCTCACAAACCCAGAGCTCCTTTTACCAGCAGAGCCTCATGATACGACTAAAACCATCCCACCAGCACCATGTGTGGGCACCGTGGGTCCCCACAACCTGAGCATGAAGCACCTTTTCTTCTCAGCATCACCAAAAAAAGCCACCGAGGCACCAAAAAAAGCCACCAAGGCTCCAAAAAAATTCACACATCACTTTTTTTTTGGACTTATGGAACTTCTTGCGACCCCAAAGCACCAGGAAAAAAGCCAATCAGGAGCTCAGCTCTTACCTACTTGTTGTTATGAGAGGGTAAAGCTTCCAGGAGGTGCCCAAGGAGGGAGAGATTTGGGGTTAATGCAGCTCTGAGGAGGTTGCATCTGATTTCCAGCTGCCATCATTTCACTGCATGATCCTACCCAATTAATCCACCAGCCTGGCTCGGTTCCCTCCCCCTTTCCCACCCAGAGAAGCAGTTTTGGAGCCCAGGACCTGCAGCTGGGTTGTCCCCTCGGCTGTGCCCAGCTGGCCCCAGATCCCATCCCACACGGACCCACCTCAGCCCACTTGGGCATGGAAAGGGGGCAGGAGGGTTTGTGCTGCTGGAACAACCCCCCCCCTCCAGCCTCGGCTCCCAGGAGGTTCAAAAGAGGAGAAAAACCCTTCCCCAAGCCCATAAAACAGGAGCAGAAGAGGGGGCAGAGGAGCAGGTGAGGAGAATTAATATTTCCAAAGCAATTACATGGCCAGGGCTCCCAGCCAGCCTTGGAAACATTGACCTCTACCAGGTTCAGTGCCTGAGATTAATTACCCGGGTTAATCAGAGCTGTAATAAATGCCTTACTCAGCATTATCACACCCTCCCATCCGCCGGGGCTGCTCCTTACCTGGAAAAATGATCCCTGGGCTTTTCCCTGCCCATTGAACAGCACTGGGGGTGAGAAATCTCCTGCTTTCCTGGAAGGGTTTTTTTTTTCTCCCTTATATTGGTCACTTTTAAGACTGGGTGCTGGCCCAGCTCCCATAAACTATATCTATATATATATTTAATTTTTTTTGCCTTGAAAGGTTGGACCAGATGCTCCCTGAGGTCACTTCCGAGCTGGTTTTCTATTATTCTATAATTCACCCATTTTTTCACCCTGTCCTGCTGCTGGTGGGTGTAACACACCCATGGGTGGCTCATCACCCACGAAACCACCTTTATTCTCCCCAAAGGGCCTTGTGGGGTCACTGCTCTTTATTCTTTTATTTCTCCCTGGCCTTGTAGAGAGCAAAGCAAGCACCGAGCCCCCATTTCCCACCTCAGAGCTGGCCCATGCTTAGCCAGATGTTTTCTATAAATAACAAAATCAGGAGCACACAAGCTGCAGAAATTGGGAAAGCAAATCCAATTAGGGTGGAAAAACTCTTTGCTGGGCTCAGGGAGGGTCTGTGGTTGATCATCTCATCACTATGGAAAGAAAAGAGAGATTTGGGGTCCTGCTTCAGCCCCTTTTGGGGTAGGACCTGGGGAAGAGCATCCCCATCTCTTTGTCCTCTTTAGGAACACGAATGGGAAAATCTGAGCCAATAAAAAACCCAAAGGGAAGGAGGGAAATGGAGCTTTGGAGTTTGCCTGATTTCCTATAATAATGATTGATTTTTCTCCCGCTGCTCTCCCGGATTTTGGCTCCCCCAGGGACCTTCCTGCAGTGTGGATTTCACTTAAATGGACAATTTGTTGCTTTAACTTGCTAAAAACCTCAAAAGCCACAACAGGGCTCTGCTTGTAGGAGCTGCTGCTTTTCCTGGCTCAGGTCAAGCCCCAGCACAGACCCTGCCAGGGGAGCTGGGAAAGCATCATGTCAACTTTGGCTGTCAAAAACACCCCCCCCATCAGTGATTTTTGGGGTGGACCAGCTCAAAACCTCTTGAAATCAGCCCCAATCCCCCCTTGTAAAAGCTTTTAATCCAGCAGCAGAAGCTGAGCTGAGGTGGGATGCTGGAGTGATGCAAATTCAGCCTCCAGACATGGGTGGGTTTTGTTCCTAAATCTGTAAATTAACCAGCGGCTGGTTGGAAGTAAATAAATAAATTAAAAAAAAAAAAGGAGACAGAGAAATCTTCTCATGGAGTCATTCAGCTGAGGCTGGAAATTGTCCTAAAGGGTCGGCGAAGCTGAGCCATGGGTTTCTGTCCCTGCTCCAAGGGCTCCTTATGCATTTTGCATTAAGCAGTAATTGGATCAAATGCATAAACAGGCGCTGGCAGAGGAAGGAAACCCAGAGCTGCCTCCCCCCGGGCTGCAGGGGCTCTGACCAGAGGGGGGGAGCTCTGCCCTCACCCCACTGCTCACTGTGGGTGAAGGACACGCTTGAATCCTCCACCTGAAGTAGGAGGAGCAGGATGAGTCTCCTCCAGCCTGCACAAGCACCATAAACCACCCACAGGAGCACCAAGAATCATGGAATCGTCAGGGTTGGAAGGGACGTTAAAGATCATCCCGTTCCATGGGCAGGGACACCTCCCACTCCAGCAGTTGCTCACAGCCCCAGCCAGCCTGGCCTTCAACATGTCCAGGGATGGGGCTTCCAGCACCTCTCTGGCCAACCTGGGCCAGTGTCCCACCAAGTTCTGGGTGCTCCTCCCAAGCCTCTTGCTAAGTCAGGGATGTCACCCTCAGGCCAGCACCCCCCACACCCCCCCAGGCTCATCTTTGCCATGCTTGGGTGATAAAAAAAAACAATCTTGCATTGACTGGGAGGCTTTCTGAGCTGATAAACCCTAATAAACCCTCTTTCCTCCCCATGAATCGCTGCCTGTGCTGCCCCCAGAGCTCCAGGCGATGGGACAGCGGCCGCTCGCTCTTGAATTAGAGCATCAATGGACCTGGAGCCCCTTCAGCTGCTCCAAACTGGCTCTGCTCCATGAGCTGCTCTCCTCTGTCTGGGATCCGGCCATCGGAGTAATTAGCAAAGCCACATCGTTATCCCGAGCACGGTTTTCCAAGAGCAAATCCATCTGGGGGATTCCCTGGGGAGTCTGAGCTTGTCAGCACCAGCTCCCACAACACGTCGCCTCCTAACCCCCCCCCAACCACAGCCAGGACCAGGTTTGGGGGTGGGAAAGGGGTTTGGGGGTGGGAAAGGGGTTCAGAGGGAGCAAACGGGTCCATTTGGGGGTGGGAAAGGGGTTCAGAGGGAGCAAATGGGTCGGTTTGGGGGTGGGAAAGGGGTTCAGAGGGAGCAGAGGGGTCCGTTTGGGGGTGGGAAAGTGGTTCAGAGGGAGCAAAAAGGTTGGTTTGGGGGTGAGAAAGGGGTTCAGAGGGAGCAAACGGGTCAGTTTTGGGGGAAAATGGGTGATATCAACCCAAAAAGCAGCGTTGGGAAGAGATGTGCAGCTTCTTTTCTCATTAAAAGCTGCTTTTCCCTCTCCACTGCCCCTCCAGCCTCCTCAAGCGGAGCAAGAAGGCTTAAAAAGGCAGCGAACTGAAAAGCTGAGCCTAAAGAAAGGCAGAAATCCCCCCGAAAGCCCTTGAACAAGCAAAGCTGTGGCCCCGGAGGGCAGGAAAACGACTCATCAATCACAGCCCCCGGAGCTGGGACCTGCTGCTGCCCAACCCCATCCCCTCCTGGGGACCGGGCTGGGGGGAAAGTGCAGGTGGCAAGGGGCAGATTTGCAGCTTTTGGGCTGGATTTGTGGCTTTTCAATGGGGCTGAGGCAGCTGGAGGGTCAGGGGGTGAGCAGAGCTGGGGGGTGGTGCAGGGTTTGCACTTGGGGGTTCCAGACGGTGCCTTGTTTGGGGGCAGAAGCCAAAACCAAGCTTGGGCTACACCCCAGCATGTGGGTCTGGCTTGAACACCCTCATCCCAACCCATCTGGCTGCTCCCAGCCTGCAGGACCCTGAGTTTGAATGAAAAGTGCTTTGTCCTCTGGGATGGCCCCCCCAGGACATCCCCCCAGTGACAGGGTACAGCTGATGCTGGGTATTTGGGCTGGAAAAGCTCAGATCAACCTCATCATCCTCCCTGGGATGGATGGGGGATGAAGACCCCACAATGGAAAGAAGGGGTTGAGAAGACACAGCCCCCCTGGAAAGTGGAGGGTCTCAGACTCACATCACCCCATGGGGAGCCCCCAAACACAGAGCTGGGGGTGGGACCAGGGCTGATGCTGCCTCAGCCCTACAGCACATGGAGATGCCACTTAAACCCACCCGTGCAATGCAACCCATGGTCACCCCCTTGTTTTAAAGATCCCACTCACCAATCCCTCCACCCCCACCCCAAAACCTGGCCCAGGCTCCTTTCTATGGGCAACTTGATCCCCAGCAACCCCTCTTCTGAGCCCACTGGGACTGGGGGGGCTGCTCTTGGCCAGCACTGGCTGCCCCCACCTTGGAGCTGCCCCAGGCTGATGGGGTGTGAGGGCTGGAAACACCCCACCAATACCTGCCCTCTGCCCTCACCCCTCTCCCCTCCTCTCAGGCTGCTAAAAAAATCAATTTTTAATTATTATGAGGAAATCTGGGGGCTAGAGGGGTCATTAGCCCAGCCTGGGCAGTGCCCAGATGCCCCCCCCAGGGCTGCCAGCCTTTAGTATTGCATGGAAAAATAAATGTATTTCCATGTAATCATGTTACCAGTCATCTGAAGTCTCACTGAGCACCAGGGCAGAGCAGGATCGATTTAGGGACCCCCATGATGTGCCCCCCACTGATGCTGGCAGAGCCCAGAGCCCCAGGGGGACATTCCCCCCCCCCCCCCCCCCCCC
>VYZX01023513.1:165840-199113 GCA_013401335.1 Brachypteracias leptosomus
TGGGCAAGGTTGGATTCAGAGGCAGGAATTTCTTAGGTCAGCAAATGCCTCTGAAAAAAAGAATTAGATCAAGTTGAGGGTATGAGAGCCCTTGGAAGGAGCTGCCTCTGGGGAGCTCCTAGGAGAAATCAGCTCTAGGGAATCCTGATGGGATGGGGCAGAGGGAAAACAGCAGGGAAAGGGGAGAAAGGGGAGAAAGGGGAGAAAGGGGAGAAAGGGGAGAAAGGGGAGAAAGGAAAAAGAAAAGAGAAAAGGGGAAAAGGGGAAGATTTTTTAAAAGAAAAAAGAGAAAACAAAAAAAAAGGAAAAGAGAAAAGGAGGAAAAGGAGAAAAAGGGAAAAGATAAAGAAAAAAGAAAAACAAGAAAAAGAGAAGAGAAAAAGGAAATGGAAAAGGTAAAAAAAAGGACACTAATCTAAACATAAGGAGGAACTTTCCTCTGAGGGTGTCTGAGCCTGGCCCAGGCTGCCCAGAGAGGTTGTGGAGTCTCCTTCTCTGGAGAGATTCAAAACCCCCCTGGTCCCAATCATGTGATGATCTTTAAGGTCCCTTCCAACCCTGACAATTCCATGTGCAACCTGCTTTAGATGACCCTGCTGGACCAGGGGGGTTGGCCGAGATCATAGAATCCCTTAGGTTGGAAAAGCCCTCTAGGATCAGCAAGTCCAACATCTCCCTGACCATGTCCCCAAGCTCCACATCTACTCGTTGGTTGAACCCCTCCAGGGCTGGTGACTCCAGCACCTCCCTGGGCAGCCTGTCCATGATTCCCAGAGGTCCCTGCTGGGATTCTGTGACTTTCCCAACCTCTCCCTGCCAACACCGGGTGTTTACACACATCTACACCACGAGGTGAGACCCTGGCACGAATCCCTTGACTCCAGCAGCTACCACTGAAATATCCATGGCAGGGGCAGAGCAGCTCAACCTCCAGCAGCTGCTCTGCTGGGGCCAGAGCTTTGAGCCTCTGAGATTTGCTGCTAAGAGGTTTTTTTTCCTCTCCTCCCAGCTCCAGCAGCAAGCTGGGAAGATTTTCAGCCTCTTCTCTGCCCAGACTAAAATAGCACCGAGGGCATTTTGCAGGCAGAGATGTTTAGGGGTTGGTTGGGGCTTTTTTTTCCACCCTTCTCCTTTCAAAGGGCAGGAGAACGTCTCAGCCTCTCCAGAGGCATCACAGCATTTTTCCTGATCATTTTAATTCCATTCAATGTTATCCTGCTCTAAGGGCCAGGCAAGAAACCCTGATGGCTGCAAGCCCTGCAGTTTTTGTGCCAAGAGATCGTGTCGTGCTCGTGGTGCCTCTTCCCAGTGATGGGACCACGCTGTAAATAGGGGACATGACCCAATAAAACCTCCCTGGGATGTGGAACCCTTTTCATCTCCAATTTATCCTCTCCTATCAGCCCTGGGGAGCCAGTGGCATCGCTCTCTGCTGAGCCCAGCAGAAAGGAGCTGGGCATCTCTGTCCTGCTCAGAAGGGAGGAGAAGCTGCCTGAGATGTGGAGCAGCCCCTTGTCCAGCAGAAACCCCTCCATCACCTCAATGGGCAGGATAAATGGGGTTTTTTCCCCCCCTGAGGTTCAGGGGTTGGAGGTTCAGGGGTTGCATTGGCTGCCTGTCCTAGGGGAGGATCTGCAGGTGAAATTAAAGCCTTGCTTTGGGGAAAATCCTGCATTCTACACCCAGAAAGGGCTTCTCCTGGCTCCAAACCTCATCTCCAGCCTGGCTTTGTTTTCCCTGAGATTATTCCTTTTCCCTCAGAGATTCCTGATGCCTCTTTGGTTATTTTTATCATATTCTAGTCAGCCCCTGAGCCACCCATCCCCAGACAATGGGACCAAGCACACTGGGGGCAGCCACCCCCAGCATCCCTCTCCCAGTACCCCCAAACCAACTGGGACCCTCTCCCCAAACCCCCCAGAGCAGAAGCAAGACGTTGCTTTTCTCTCCCATTTGGCCTGAGAAACCCAAATGGGCCAGCACAGAGAAACCCAAAGGAGATGGGGATGAAAACTCACCCAAACCCTTCGGGGCACAGCACATCAGGACCCCCTCCCCCTTGCTGGGTCCCCAACTTCCCAGTATAAGCCTGATTGTTGGTTGCAGAATGATATTTCCAGCCTTTCCCAGGTTATTCCATTTTCACCAGCATCTGGGCCATAGGGATGGGGAAGGTGGCTTTGGGCAGCACCCAGCACCCCCAGAGCAGCAGCTTTGGGGTTCACTGGGAAGCCAGAAACCCAGCAAGGGATGCCCAGAGCAGCTCCCTGCTACCCTCTGCAGTCTCACAGCAGAAAGAACCATGGAGCTGTCAGGGTTGGAAGGGACCTTAAAGCTCCTCCAGTCCCCCCCCCCCGGCCAGGGCAGGGACCCCTCCCACTCCATCAGTTGCTCACAGCCCCAGCCAGCCTGGCCTGAAAAATGTCCAGGGATGGGGCTTCCAGCCCCTCTCTGGCCAACCTGGGCCAGTGTCTCCCCACCCTCCTGGGCAACAACTTCTTCCTAACCTCTCATCTCAATCTCCCCACCTCTACTTTTGACCCATTCCCCCCGACAGCCTCAAAAGTCCCTCCCCAGCTTTCTTGGAGCCCCTTCAGATCCTGGAAGGCCACCAGAAGGTCCCCTGGGAGCCTTCTCTTCTCCAGCCTGAACAACCCCAACTCTCTCAGGCTATCTAAGGGTCAGAAGGGCTCTCTCAGCAGGATTTACCCCCAACCCTTCCCCACCCACCCTCCTGCTCCCCATTGGGGTTACCCCCAAGTTCCTCACCCCCCATCCCCAGTCACATCCCTATCAGGAGATACTGGGCTCCAGCTCCCCCCAGGTTTGCTCTATTTTTAGCCAAACCCCACTGAGAAAAAGAGAAAAAAAGGAATCTGGGAGGAACCTTTTAATTTGTTTCCCCACTTAAAACCCCCACCAGGCTCCCCCAGCCTCAGCCAAGAGGTCCCAGCACTCAGGGAACACTCTGCAATGAGGTGTCACCTTTTGCAAGTGATTATTCTTCATTACTGGGAAAGGGAGGGGAAAGACCCCTTGGGAACAGGGTGGATTTAATGATAATTCTCCCAGGAGCAACATGATTTCATATTTTAGTATCCAACAAAGGAGCCTAATGCATTCCAAAGGCAAACCCAAACTGCTCTTTGGGGGTACCTGGTTTAGGAGCCACAGCAAGAGGAGGGGTCCTACCTGGCTGGAGGGTTCAGGTGGATCCAGGGAAGGGCTGAGATGGGTCCATCAGCTCCAAACCTCTCTCCTGGCAGCTGAATTCTGGTGAGGATTTTAGGAGAACTTTCCCCAGGTCAGCGCTGGAGCCCTGGGCAAGAACATCCCTTTTATATACATTTAAAGATAAAAAAATGGAGCTGTATTATATACATGGACAGCAGTAGATGTATGCACACATCCAGCCATGCTTTGTGGGGGGGAAATCTTGTATATTTTTATATATATGTCTTGCATATAGAGCTATATGCAGCCAACAGGCACCCAGGGACCTTCCTTCTCCCCCCAGCTTTGCCCCCCAAACTAATCTCAATTTTGAATAACTATATTTACCAGCCTGGAGAAATCTTTGGATTGGAGAATCTTAGAACCATTTAGCTTGGAAAAGCCCTTTAAGAGCATCAAGCTCAGCTGTTCACCCAGCCCAGCCAAGTCCAGCACATCCCTGGGCAGTGAAATGAAAGCAAAGCAGGAATTAAGCACATTTTGTGTATTTTTGGGTGCCAGCAGCATCCCACCTGCTCCCTGCAGCACATCCCTCCCCCTCAGGGAAGGCAGAGAACATCCAGAGCTCCAGGAGAGGAGGCAGGAGGCAGCAGGGAGGGCACTGAACCGTGGCTCAGCAAAGCCCAGCTCAGATCTCCTCACTGCAGCCAAATAACCTTGGGGGTGTTGGGCTGGCAGAGGAAAATAACCAGGCAGTGGAAGGGGCAAGGGCTGCCCCAGGGGATCCACAGCAGCTCAGGCTCTTAATCAATGATCCCCCCCTGTGTGGGGCTGGGGTTCCACTCTCTGCAAACCTCCCTGACCTCCTGCTCTTCTCTGTCTCCCCCTCAGCATCTTCAGTGTCAGGGTTAGGGGGGGATTTATTTGGGGTTTTGGCACTCCCAGCCTGGCTAGTGCTGCTTTACCTGCCAGAGCTGCAGGGTGGGTTTATGGGGCCATGGGAATCCACCTTCCCCAGCATGAGAGAACCAAACCCTTTCCCTCCAGTGAGGAACCTTCCACATACCTGAAAAGCCCCCAGGACCCCCCAGCAGGGTCTCTCCTGTAGCTATGGGGATGTTACCAGAGGAAGATGCCCAGCAGCACCCTGCAAAGCCTCTTCTTCCCTCCTCCTGCCAGGGATGCTGCCAAGAACCAGCCTCTCCCCCCCCCAACCCCCTCAGGTCACTGCAGCCTTTCTGCTTAAAAAGATATTCCTCCTTTCCAGCCTTTTTTTAAATGTCTTCCCTTCTAGATTTCATTTTAGGCTTAATTCTGCTGAGGTCGATGGAAAAAACAAACAAACAAAAGCTTGGAGAAATAAGACCCGTTAATAGAAAGCTGCTTTGGTAAGCGGGAGGTGCTTTGCCAGAGCCTCTCCCCTCCCCATTTCAGTCCCTCCTGTGATTCCTCAGGAACCAGTCCCCCCCCAGTCTGCCCAGTCCGAGCCCATCTTCCCAGCACAGGGTCCCACTAGAGGGCAATAGAAACCCAGGAAAAGCATCGCGGAGCTGGGCTGAGCAGCACCGCCCAGGCTGCCTCCGGTTCAGCCCTAAGGAATCACCCCTAAAAACAACCTCAGCTGCTCCCCGAGTTGCTTCCCCCTCCTCCCATCAGCATCAGGTGAGAGGCTGCACCCTCTGCCTCCCCCAAACCAGCCCCTACTCACTGCAAGGTGAGAACATCCCTCCCAGAGCTGGATCACCTGGAAAAATTAAAAAACAGGTTTCCCAAAGCTCCAGAAACTCGTGGGGAACGTTTGGGTTTGGGAATCTGCACAATCTGAGGGGCTATTTGTGCAGCAGCACCTGGGGTGGCTGGACCCCAGTTACCCCCTGGAATGGCACCCCAGGAATGGGGCTCACCCAGTGGGAGAAGCCCACAAGGGACAATGACCAGTTTTGGCCCCTGGATCTTCCTTTCTTGGCCAAACCCAGAGGAATCAACTTGCAGACCCCACTTTGGAGCAGCAAAACCAGAGCCAAAACCTCAGCACCAGCTCAGCCCATCCCCTACAGCTGCCTGGGACAACCCCCCCAACCCCAGCCTGGGACCCTCCTGGGGAAAAAGCAGCAGGGACAAGAGTTTTCTTTGGATGTGCAGCCCCCAACCCTTCCACTGCTTCCCCACACCCCGACCCCAACACTTTTACAGCACACCAGGATTATATTCACCAGTGCTTAAAAGGAAACCTGTCCCTCGATGCTGGCTCAGGACTTGCCTGGATGGTTTTATGTCCCCCACCAAGGTCTGGGTTCCTCATGGGAGGTGCAGGAGCCCCTTTTTTAGTGAGCAGACCCTGCAAGCTGGGACATGTCCCCAGGCTGGACTCAGCTCCCAGGGCAGGTGGAAGCTCCAGCCCCATGCTCACCACGCACGGGCTATTTAAGTAGCTCCAGAGGGAGTCATCTGAGCACAAGATGAGCTGGAGCAGCTCCTAAATCAGTCCTTCTTTATGCCACTCCGGTCCCCAGCTCCCTCCAAACACCAGGAAACCCAGAAAGTCACATTAAATCATTTTTATCCCTTCTTCTCCCTCCTCATCCTGAGCTGCACTGACCTCAGCTCAGCCTCCCTGGGTTGCCAGGAGCCAAATTAGAGCTCCCCAAAATTATCTCCCCACCCAGAACCAGGGTGGGAAGAGGTGGGATGGACCCAGCAGGGTGTGGGGATGGGGGGGACCCAGCCCCACGCAGCACCCAGAGCTCTGGGGAGGCTGGGAGGGGGATGCTGGGCTTGGGGTGATTGAAGGGCAGGGGATGGAAGAGGCATTTGGAAGTTTTATGAAGATCTTTTATCCAAATCACAGTCGTTAGGGACGTGCAGCCCATTAAAGGTATCCAGCACCCCGCTGGGGCCAGTGCTGCTGTATATCCTCCAAAGCTCTGCTCCTGCTGGGTTTAGGAGCCCCCAGGGTCCCTCCAGAACTGCTCTTGGATGAATATTCTGGAGCTTAATAGCCCTGGCTCCCAGGAAGGGTTTTTTGGGGAGGATTTGACTCCTCTGCTCCCTTTGGTGCAGGTTGGTGGGGGAATGGGGCTCCCCCTGTGTTGGCATTAAGGAGGAGTCTTGTCCTCCCATCCCTCAAAGTGCCACCAACACCAAGCAAGGTGCTCAATAGGGAGGAAAAGTGATTCAAGCCCCAGGTAGAGAATCATAGAGTGTTTGAGGCTGGAAGGGACCTCCAGAGCTCATCTGCTCCAACCTCCCTACACCAGCAGGGACATCTCTACCTAGGGCAGGCTGCTCAGAGCCCCATCCAGCCTGACCTTGAAGGACTCCAGGGATGGGGCCTCCACCCCCTCTCTGGGCAGCCCCTTCCACTGATCTATCACCCTTAGATTAAAGAACTTTTTTCTACTATCCAGCCTAAATCTCTCCTTTCCCAGCTTAAACCCATCACTCCTGGTCCTGTCATTACAAACCCTTTTGTACCTCCCGTGGCATCTCTCCAGAGGGTATTTCCAGCCTGATTCCAGCTTCCAGCCCTCCCAGCAGGTGAGAGGCAGCACCCTGGGCAGGCAGCCACTGCAGAGCTCCCTCCCCTCCCTAAAGCTGCCAGAGAAACCTCCCTGCCCAGGTCCCAGCATCACCATCGGTGTCCAAAGCTGGACCCGTTTGCTGTGCAGATGGGAGCTCTAGCAGGGCACTGGGCACGAGCAGCTCCCAACCTGCTCTTCCCCCCACAGATTGCTCCAGATTTAGTGTCACCGCAGGATCTGCCTTCCCAAAGCAGCCCAGGAGAAGGGGGAGCATGGAAAGGAGGCAGAGAGGAAGGTGAAGTGAGGTAAAGAGGAGGAATCGTCTCCTTGGGGGTGAGAAAATAATGAGTTTAATTCTCATCCTGTCCCTGGCAAGTTACTTCTTAGTGCTGCAACTTCTGGAAGATGGGGAAAGGAAGGAAAAGTGGTGGGATAAACCCACCACGACCTAATTGTGGCAGCAAACTGGTGGTTTCTGTTTCCTTTTAAGCACAATGAATCCCTTTACCTCAGGGATAACACAGAAATCAACCCACCTGGCTCAGGGGAAGAGGATCTGCCTCTCCCTGCTCCTCCCATGATTGCCCATTGAAGAAGAGCAGTGCCCAGGCACGGCTGCAATTCCCCACCTCCTGCCCCTGCCATGCAGAGAGAAGGGGAGAATGTTACTGCCCAGACCTACACAAAATCACATATACATAAACACAAAATCACAAATAAATTCAAAATAAGCTTCCTACCTGGCCTGCACTTCTTGCAAAGCAGATGCTGGCTCCTCCAGGGAGGAGGGAAATGCTCCATATTCATTTTAAACAGGTAGAAAGAGCCACACACAGCCCCCAGAATCCTGGGAATATTAGAATTCTCTCTATTTTTAGTGATTTTAAGGGTATGGAGGGAAAGAGGATGATACAGCCACATGGTCTCATGATACGGGCAGGAAGCATCACTGCAGGAATGAGGGGTAGAGGCATAAATATCAAACCTCCCCAATAAATCCAGGCCCAAAGAGTCTCCCCTCACCTCACCCATCACCTCCCCAAGGGCACAGAGGCTCTGTCCTTGTCCAGACCTGCAGCCTCCCAGCAGGGACCAGTGGGAGAAGAACCACAGGATGGTTTGTGTTGGAAGAGACCTTGAAGACTCTCTAGTTCCACGGACGGGGACACCTTCCACTTGAGCAGGTTGCTCCAACCTGGTCCTGACACCTCCAAGGAGGGGGCAAAGAAGCTTTTTGCCTTCTCCTGGTGGCTGCACTGGAGGGAACATGATGGGGAAGAGCAGAGCCCTGGGGCAGAGGCTGATGCCACAATCCTGCCCGTTCCCCTGGTGTCAGACAAAGCAGCTCCTAAGGGCAGAGCCAGTGACCCCCGTAGGTCCCCTCAGCTGTTCCCCACCCCGATTTGCTCCCCCAGTTCTCCATCACCAGCCTGGGATGGGGAAAGATGGGGACCCCTTCTCATGGCAGCTCCCCAGAGCACCCACCCCCCCTGTCGAGCCCTCGGGGACCCCCCTGAGCCCCTTGGGGACCTTCCCGGGCTGCCTTGCCTGGGCTGCGGGCAGCAAAGGGTTACGGTCGGAGGTGCCGCTTCGCTCCCAGCACCTGGCAGGGGAGGGAGGGAGGGAAGGAGGGAGGGAGCGAGGAGGGGATGGAGCCGAGTTTCGGTGAGTCTCCGACACGGCGGCGGGAGAGGGGCGNAATTTGAGATAAGGGCGAAGGCGGCACCGGCTGGAAAATGCATCTGCCTCGGAGCTGCATCGTCCTCCTCATCCAGGGGAGCATCTCGCTGCTGGTGAGAGCTGGGGATGGGGAAGGAGGGGCTGGGGGGTCGTGCTGCCAAAGGGACAAGGGGGGGTGACAGCCAGGAATATTTCCCCAATGGGTTTATCCTCCCCTCCCGGCTCCATCCCCCCGGAAAAAATAAAACCCCAAGCGTCCCAAAACTTCTGTTATTTTGCAGCAAGGGAGCAGCGGGGAGGGGGGGGTCGCAGGGAGGGCTGGTGATGAAGGTACCTGCTGATCACCCCAAAAATCTGCAGCCCCCTCTCCCCACCACAGCATCCCGGGAGAGCTGGGGAGAGCTCCAGGCCAGGGGACCAGGGTGGGTGTTTGCTGGGCAGCCCAGCACCCAGGGCGAGGGGGCTGCAGCATCTGCCTCCCACCCCAGCACCCTCCCAGCCCGCTGGGTACCCACAGCCTGGCAGCCCCCACCCCAGCAGCCTCCCTGTCTGTGCTCGTTTTGGGGTCCCCGGCTGGAGCAGAGTTTGTGGAGGAGCCCAAAGGGCATCTCCCCGGGGTGAGAACTCACCTCTGGGCTTTGCTCCATCTCTCCACGGGTCCATGGCACAGCCTGGAGGTCAGAGGAGGGTTCCATGGGATGTGCTGTCAGCAGTGGGACTGGTGTGGAGGTCGTGAGGGGGGCACCCTCACCCATGGCACCCTCTCCCTGGCATCTCCTCGGGTGCAAGAGCTCTGCCCGGAGAGAGGTGCCACTGCTGGGGTGCAGCAGCAACCACCCAAATGTCCCCGTCCCAGCTCCCTGAGCAACCCTGAGAGGTGGGGAGAGCTGCTACCAGAACTACAGAGAGAAGTGGAGAGGCAAGAGAAAAGGGAAATAAGGAAAGAAAGGGGATGGTTGGGTTGTGCCTGGAGAAATGGGGTGACTCTGGAGGGTGAGACTGGGCAAGGGGGGACAGGCACCCATCACCCATCTCTTCCTCTCCACCATCAGGTGATCTGTGGCCAAGAAGAAGCAGGGAAAGGTGCAGAGCAACATGAACCCAAGACCCAGGGGAGAGCTCAAGAGCAGAAGACGAAGGGCTTGCTCTCTCCAAAGTCCCTGTTGACTCCAACCTTGCTGCAGAACACGACCCTCCTGGAGCTGCTGAGCAGCTCACGGGAGTTATGGGATATCCTGGACAACCTGTCCGAGCGGGACCACGCTCCACACCCCAGGGGACAGAGGGACTTGGGGCCAGCCTCGGGCAAGCTGAAAAAAATTTTTGGCTGGGGAGACTTCTACTCCAACATCAAGACAGTGAAGCTGAACCTCCTGATCACGGGGAAGGTGGTCGATCACGGCAACGGCACCGTCAACGTCTTCTTCCGCCACAACTCCACCGGGCAGGGCAACATCTCCGTCAGCCTCGTGCCCCCCACCAAGGCCGTGGAGTTCGACCTGGAGCAGCAGATCTTCATCGAGGCCAAAGAGTCCAAGATCTTCAACTGCCGCGTGGAGTACGAGAAGGTGGATCGGGCCAAGAAGACCACGCTCTGCACCTACGACCCTTCCAAGACCTGCTACCACGAGCACACCCAGAGCCACGTCTCCTGGGTCTGCTCCAAGCCTTTCAAAGTCATCTGCATCTACATCACCTTCTACAGCATAGACTACAGGCTGGTGCAGAAGGTGTGTCCCGACTACAACTACCACAGCGACGTCCCCTACTACCCCTCGGGATGAGGCTCTGCAGGATGCCCCGGTGACCAGGGGGTGCTGGGGGGGTGGGGGAGGGATGGGGATGGTGGGGGCAGGAGCGTGGTGGTCCCTAGAAACCAGAAGCAAGGAAGGAAGAGGATTTTTTTGTCCATTTTCCCCCCCAAAGCTCCAATGTCCAGGAATTTTATGCCTCCTCAAACCTGGCCTGGATCCGTGGGGTCTAGAGACTGGGGCGTGGAGGCAGGGGCTGAATTTAGGATACACTAAATAGGACATAAAGCCACAATCAGGACTTGTGTTCCTCAATGCAATAATGGACTTACCTGCTTTCTAGGCCACGTGGTCCTCAAAGGGTGGTGACCAGGCAAAGGGGGCTCCAGGAGCAGGGTCACACAGCCTGGAGCAGACCTCGGGGTGGGGGGAGAGAGGCACCTGATGCTCTCCATGGCTGGAAGATGTCATGGGCAGCCATTTATCTCCCCCACACCCCAGTTCTGTGGGAGCAGGAGCTGGGTTTCCCCCCATCGGGGTGCAAAGGGCTGCTGGGATGGGAGGAGGGAGCAGGGGAGGGCAGGGGGGACCTTCCCACCAGGGTCTCACCGGGCACACCGCGGCGTCCGGGGACTTGAAACCGTGGCTTGGAAGTCGAGAACTGCTGGTGGAAGCTGTCAAAGCTGCTGCCACCATCTATGATTCATGTGTTTCCCCTGACACGCTGTGATTCATGCCTTTCCCCTTCATCTCACCCGTGCTTCCAACCATCCTTGGCTCCAGAAGGTGCCCGGCCCCTGCACGTCCGTGTTGTGAAGCTCAGCTCTGACCGGAGCATTTAATTTACTTTCAAGGAAAAAAAAAAACCCCACAAACCCCCCAACCATGCTGTCCTTGAGAGAGAGAATAAAGTTTTCACGGTGGCACTGAGGCAGGTCAAGTGTTTTTACTGAGAGTTATCTCAGGAAAAGAAAGGGGTGGGGTGTGAAGGTGACATGGGGCTTCACCAGGACCTGCACCCAAAGGCAGCTCTGAGCTCATCCCTTCTAGGAACGGGGTGTTGGGACCAGCTTTGGGGCTGCCTGGGCTTGGACCTTCACCTGGAGGCATGGTTGCTATTGGGTATTCCCAAAGTCAGTTCTAATCAGGAGTATCTGAACTCACCCCTTCTAGGAACGGGGTGTTGGGACCAGCTTTGGGGCTGCCTGGGCTTGGACCTTCACCTAGATGCATGGTTGATATTGGGTATTCCCAACCTCCTCCCCTTCCCCATACATCCAAACTTCAGGGACATATTCCCTCCTATAGAAAAGACAAAAAAAAATAAATCTCCCCCCATCCCAACCCTTCCTCTCCTCCCCACTCTTCCCCTATTCTAGCATCAAACAGCCCCTAAAATCCCCTTACCCCAGCACAGTTACAAGGGGTAGTAACCCCCGAGCAGGTTTCTGCTCCAGCCTTCCCAGCTCCAAGTCCTTCCCTGAGCTCAGACAGAGGGTTGTTGGCTGCTGGCAAAGTTTCATTATCCACATTCTGCATCTAGACAGAGGCCAGCTCCAAAATACATCGAGCAAAGAGAGGCTTTTAGTGCAGAAATCAATGAGGAGACTTTTACTCCCAGCACAGAAAGTTGAAAATGCTTTGAGCAGGGTTGCAGAAAATAACAGGAGCAATATTTGGTACTGGGAGGAGGAAGGGGGGGGGACTCTCCACCAGGAGCTACCTCACTAAAGTGTATTCCCCAAGGGTCTGTGCTGGCTGGAAGGAAGGGACACAAAAAGCCCCGTTAAAGCCCTTTCTGGCAGCAGAGAGCAAACCAACCGACCCGGCACACACACAAGTTGCTCATTCGGAGGGATTTCAGACAGTCACCAGCTGAAGGAGCAGAGCAGGCAGCAGGAGAGGAGAACCAGGCTACAAAGGATGCACCATTGTCAAAAGTGATGTGGCAGCTGCAGTTACTAGGAGACCAGGACGGGCCATTATTCGGGCTTGGGAGAAGAGGATTCCTGCTAGCAGAGTCACCACCCTGCTTCAGAGAAGGATTTCACCGAGCTGGAGGGCAAACACCACCAGAGGGAAAGGTCCCCACCATCCAGCATCCACCAGCCTTTAACCCACCTCTCATGAGACATGAGGGAGAGGTTTTGCAGCAAGTCCTGGGCTGAAATTCCCCCTTGTTAGAGGCAAAGTCGATGCATTCCCTTGGAGAGGTGATGATCTGCTCTTTGAGGGGATGCTCAGGCTGGGCTGTGCACTGGAGGATGCCCGTGGAGCTGGTTCTGCCTCTGCTGAGGACTCACACGAGGAACCAAGGCTTCATTTCTCTCCCCATTAGTAGATGGACATAAAATAGATCCAGGGGTGGAGGGGGGAGCTCGGGTTTACCCAAATGAAGTTCCACGAGTTGCAAACTTCATTAGAGCTGAAGCAGCCTGTAATGACTGTGGAAAGCAGACTTCAAAACCTCCCGGGTGACACCAGGGTTCAGGCAAGTGCCACGGAAGGATTTGCAGGCACTGCTGCAATTAGAGCCCATCTCCTTTTATGAAATGCAGCCCCTTCTCATCCCTGACAACCCAGTGGATGGTCCAGCTCTTTGTCTGCAAAGCCCTGATGGGAGCTACTCGCTGCTGTCATCTACCACTACACAGTGGATGTTCTCCATCTCCTGTAATTAGCTCCCTTTAGTTTGTTAATACTTCTCCTTCTTCCCCACAAAACCCTCCTGATTTAAATTGCATGAGTCTCCCAGCCCAGCTAAGCTGGGCTTCTGCACGTTTACAAACTGCCTTCCCACTTTCCAGCCTCCCACCAAAGTCAATCAGCAGCCCCTGGCCATTAATTGCACTCATTAGAGCTGGGAGGGACTGGTCAAGCTGGGCTGCTCAGCACTGGGATTAGAGGAGTCAGGAAAAAATCAGGAGCTGATGGATTTGCTGCAGGAATATGACCAGCCCAACATCCCTCCAGTTTGCTTCTGCCTTCTCCAGTTTGCTTCTGCCTTCTCCAGTTTGCTTCTGCCTTCTCCAGTTTGAAGGACCGAAGTGATGAGATGTTTGGTTTAGTGGTGGACTTGGCAGTTTATGGCTGGACTTGATCTTAAAGGTCTTGTCCAGTTTAAATAATTCCTTAAAATGCCGTTGAATGGTTGAGTAATCTTCTCATTAAGATCATTTTCTCAACCTTCTCCAAGTTGCTCTTTTACTCATTTCGCCCTATATAATAGATCATTAGGATGAATCATCCCCCAGTCAACCTAAATCCATCTCTCCGTAGGTTACTGGGATGTCTCCCTTTGTCACCTCCCAGTCAATCAGACTTTGCCTTCCTCTGGTTTCCTATTTACCACATCCAAAGCCTCCCATGCAGGGACCTCTCCTGGCCAGCTGTCACCTCCACAACGTGCTAATGCATTACTCCAGGATCTTGGAAAGCACAAACCTCCCAGGAAGGTCCGATTTAATGCAAGGATGGCACAACTGGAGCCTTCTCACCTCTACAGCAGCTTCAAGGCATCAATTTTCCTCCACTCAGGGGCAGTGAGGGGTTTTTTTTAAGGTTTTTTTTTAGCAGGTTCCAGCCAGACACCGAGATCTTGAACACGGAGGAAGCTGGTTCATGAAAAGCCTCCAGACAAACTAATGAGCAGCAAAAGGTTATTGTCACAAGAGCCCTACTTGATGTGAGAGCTTCTTTGAAGGCATCACTACCCCAGAGGTGCCAGTCTTTGAGGTTTTCACCAGAATTTGCTGCATTTGGAGGAGTTCCCGTCACAGCCACTTGGCTACTCGAGAACTTCAGCTTCCAGAAAAACAAACAATCGCCTTAATCACCCAAAGCCCCAAGAAAATGAGATTTCGAGGGGCTCAGGTGGCAAAACACAAACACCAACCTCCATTTCTAGCTTGATCCATGGCCCATCTTGGGTTTGCAGGCTGGTGATGCTGAAGTTCCTCAGCTGGCTCAGTCTGTAACATGTTGCTTGGAGGGCACTGGAAGCTCAAAGCTTTTATATTTTTGTCACTCCAGTTTTCCTCACCCCCCCCAAATCCTCCCTGGGGATGTCACAGCTCCTGTAACGACCCCCCCTGGGTCAAGCCTGGTCCTTTTGCTCCTAAACCAAACCTCCAAGGTTGAGTTTCATGGAGGGAATCCTGACCTAAGCGTTTTCACAACAGAAATAACCCCATCTGATGGTTTCCTGCCCGTTATCAGACAGAGCCTTTGCTGAGCTTGTGCTCAGATGGGTGCAAGCTGCTGCCTCTGTGCCTGGCTGCATCTTCATCAAGATTATTAGACTTTAATGAGGTCCAGTGAGTCAGCCAAGCCCTTACACTGGTAATCCCCCATTTCCACAGCCACAGGCAGCTCCGGGATGCATTCATGTGGCTGCTTCTCTTCTGGGTGCACAAAAGCAGCTTTGCATTGGATTTTGTTGTGGTGCCAGCACCAGATCAGTATCACAGAGCTTGGGGTGGGTCCCCCACCTTCCTGGGGGGGCCAAAGTGCTTTCCAAGCCCTCTCAAGGGCTCTTTGTCACTGCTTTGTGTCATCTTCTCCCTGCTGAGGGGAGAGTTTCTCCTCTCTGCAGCTCACATCTCACGGTGCCGTGCTCAGGGCATCTCCTTCCCCGAGCTGTTTGAGGATCTTCATTCCTGGCCATAAATCTTGATTATGCTATTGGGTTCTCTGATAAACTTAACCAAGTTATTCCAGGCCTTTGTCTAGTCTGCCTTATCTCTCTTTATAAAGATAATATTCATTTGCCTGCTGGGGACGGAGGGAGACGGCGGCAGGATCGCGAGCGCTCGCTCTGGAAACCCTCCCCTGCAAGGGGAGGCAGAGCAGAGATGATTATTCATGAAATCCCCAGTGTTATGACTTGTTATTACACGCAGCAGACGAAAAATGCAAGTGGGCTGAATGCATCATGTATTTGATCTAAGAATTATTACAGTTTTGCCAATTAGACCCAGAACCCAAATACAACCGCTCCCCTTCTCCTCCTCCTCCCTCCCGCTCCCCTGCCAGAGCTTAGCACCAGCTGCTGCTTCAGAAGCACCAACCTCTCCCCATCTTCCTGGGCTTTCAACAAACTCCAAAAGCAGCAGGTCCCTGATTGTTTTCCCTCCAATTAATGGCAGAGAGCATTGCTCTCCCAGAAAGGAGCTGCAACGGTTGTGCAGGCTGGAGAAGAGAAGGCTCCAGAGAAGGCTCCCAGGGGACCTTCTGGTGGCCTCCCAGGATCTGAAGGGGGCTCCAAGAAAGCTGGGGAGGGACTTTTGAGGCTGTCGGGTAGTGGTAGGAGTGGGGGGAATGGGTCAAAAGTAGAGGTGGGGAGATTGAGATGAGAGGTTAGGAAGAAGTTGTTGCCCAGGAGGGTGGGGAGACACTGGCCCAGGTTGGCCAGAGAGGTGCTGGAAGCCCCATCCCTGGACATTTGGAAGGCCAGGCTGGCTGGGGCTGTGAGCAACTGATGGAGTGGGAGGTGTCCCTGCCCATGGTGGGGGGTTGGGACTGGATGATCTTTAAGAACCCTTCCAAACCTGAAGATTCTATGATCCCCACCCTAACTGCTCCACCACCAGTGGGTGGGTGAGAAAAGCCCCTCCTTGGCATCCCCCAAGAAACCCTCACCTACCTGAGAGCATCGAGCACCCTGTTGGCTGTTGGAGGGATGAGGTTTGAGGGTGGAGCTGCTCTGCTGGTCGGTGGTAGGAGGGCAGAGAGCCAAGCTCTGGAGGAACGGGGCAATCTGCTCCCTTAGGGGAGCTCAGCCCGTACATGCTGTTCTGCAGAACAAGGCCTGAGCCTCCTGGTGGGAAGGAAGGATTTACTTTTGCCTGAGAGGTTTCCAGACCTACCCGAGCACCCATCTGTTCCCCAAATGTCTTCTTTCCTAAAGGCTTGTGCCCAAAGAGTAGGAGGGGGCTGTGATGTAACCCCCTCTCCTCCAGCCCCCTAAGGTCACCATGTGCCGTGCTGGAGCTCATCCAGAGCCTGGAGAGGGTTTCCTCTCAGGTCTCATTAGATTGCAAACAAAGAGAGAAGAGGAGCCAGGTTCCAGGACAGTGATTTCTTTTAAAAATAGAAATATACTCATTTAAGTGTTGCGTGGATAATTCAGACCTGCTTGGGTAGCCCAGAGCTATCCCAGAGAGCTGGGGTGGGAGGGAGGGTGGCTGCAACCACAGCTCTCCATGGGAGGGGTGTTGAGTTCACTCCTGTTGCCCAAAGAGCCCTTCCCTGTGCCCCTGGGGATGGGCAGAGCTGGGCCAGTTGGTGCCACAGCCCCCGAGCCCTCCCTGCAAGCAGGGCCAGGGATGAACCAGCACCAAAGGCTGCAGGAAGAATCTGGGCAAGAGGGAATGGAGCAGCTTGTGGAGGAGAAGAGTGTCTGCCCGGTGCTCACACACAGATGGCCCCACATGCCTGCACGAAAGGGGTGGGGGGAGGAAGAGATTTCAGGTGGACATTGATCCAAATCCACTCTGATGCAGGCCACAGAGGAGCTGCCCGAGCCACCTCTGCCTGTCCTTGTCCTCCCAGACATGCTGCTTCAGCCCTCACGCAGCTCTGCAAACCACCCTCCTCCTCCTCAAACCCATCAAACCTAACCAAAAACCCCAATAACCACCCCCAAACCCACTCAGGCACGAAGCAAACCCCCCACCCAAGCCAGGACCACCTCCCAAGCCCCCCTCACCTCCTGCCAAGCCTTTCGGGGAGCCTTGGCAGGTCCCTTTCCAGCTGAAGTGGCATCTGGCTGCTGGTGACGGTGTCTGCAGGAGACTGGGGGGGTCCCTGGGGACTGGGGACATCGTCGGCTGGAACACCAGGACGTGGTGGCACTCACACTGTCAGCAGATCCTGCAGCAGCAGGTGAAGCAGCAACATAAAGGGAGAGGGGGAAGATACAGGGGATGGAAAGCACAAGGATGAGAACAAGAATTCAGACTTAAAATAAATGAGCAAAAAAAAAAAACCCCACCCCGAGGCTGTCAAGAGGCAGCGAGGAGAGGACAGGAATGGAAAAACTTGTCCAGCTCCTTCAAATCCCACCAGACCCCCAGTCGTCTGCAGAGAATTCCCAACTCAAACCCCACACCTGCTTGCACTAAAAAATATGCTAAATAATTCAGGTTTCACTCGTGTGCTCTCGAGCTGCAGAATCCTCCCGGTGTGGGATGCTGGGGGGGAAGGTCCAAGCTGGCTGGGGTTGAGGGAGGGGAGGTGGGGGGGGTGTCTCCCAGCACCTGGTTTGTGGGGCTGCTGCTCTTTGGGGAGTGGGTCTGAGGTGTGCCCTGCACAGGGTGAAGGCAGGAGGAGGGAGGGTTGGGGTGCTCTCCACCTGCCAGGCTTTTCTGATCGGTGGCAGATGTCTCTCTGCTCTCAAACTGCACTGAGCAGCTTTCATCTGGTCTCCTCACTGGGAAATTTTCCCAGAAGGGGGGAAAAAAATTCTCTTCAGTGGTCTACTCAACACTGCACCATCATGGACACATGGCTGCAGCTTCAGCACACGTCTGGAGGACTCTATCCTGCACCAGCAGCTCTCCTGCTCCCCCAACATAAGCCAATCCTTCTATACCCCAACTTTCTAGAAGAGCAATGGCCTCACGCCTGCCATGGTCCCCCCTGGTCTGCTGGGAAGACCATGGGGTGATCCCTGATGGTGCAGGCTCCTCCTGAAAGCTCTGCACACATCCTCCGTGGACACTCTACCTCCCAAACACTCCATCAAGGAAAACTCCTTGATGAGCAGCAAAAACTCCAGTTTGCTCCTCAACAGATCGTGGGGGAAAGGACAAACAGCCAGGAGCAGGTCACCATGGGTCACCCTTCACAGCCACCTATCTCCTCTCCCTGTCTCCATGTCATGTCTCCATCCAAAGCACATGTTGGGTACCTGCTTTCTTGTGCTGC
The DNA here is from genome assembly GCA_013401335.1 of Brachypteracias leptosomus. Classification (NCBI taxonomy): domain Eukaryota; kingdom Metazoa; phylum Chordata; class Aves; order Coraciiformes; family Brachypteraciidae; genus Brachypteracias; species Brachypteracias leptosomus. Next base: position 183,896 of record VYZX01023513.1, read on the forward strand.
TGACACAGAGCTGACCCCCCAGCTGGTGAGAGGCACTTTCATGTGCACATTCTTCCTCCAGAACTTTAAAGCATTTCAACACAGTTTCATGAGACTGAAGCTACCAGAGGAAACAGATAAAGATGTGGTTCAGGTTGGAAGGGATCTTAAAGATCATCTTGTTCCAACCCCCCTGCCATGGGCAGAGACACCTCCCACTAGAGCAGGTTGCTCAAGCCCCATCCAACCTTGTCTTGAACCCCTCCAGGGATGGAGCATCCACAGCCCCCCTGGGCAACCTGGGCCAGGGTCTCACCACCCTCAGAGTGAAGAATTTCCTTACATCTAATCTAAATCTCCCCTCTTCCAGTTTGAACCCATTACCCTCATCCTATCACTACAAGCCCCCATAAAAAGTCCCTCCCCAGCTTTCTTGTAGCCCTCCTCAGATATTGAAAGGCCACTATAAGGTCTCCCTGGAGCCTCCTCTTCTCCAGGCTGAACAACCCCAACTCAGCCTGGCCTTACAGAAGTGATCCAGCACCAATTATAAAGTAAATGAAGAATTTCAGCAGGTTCCTTGTGGCTGAACCATCTCCTGGGAAGGGTCCTGCTCAGAGACCAGCACTATGGGCACAGCAGCCCAAACTAGCAGGAGATCCTTATTTTCAGGCACAAGGGCTCTTAAGTTTTGTGTCTTGTTCAGGAAACTACAAACCCAACAACTAAACCAGTGCAGACACAGCACAGGAGACTCCTCAATGAACTCTAGACATGCTTGTGGGACTGATGGTTAAAGAAAGAAGTGAAGACAACCCATGGTGGAGCAGCCCAGGAGCCCATCTTCAAATCACTTGGGGGATACTCTGGTGCTTCATCAACCTTTTGAAACTGCAGCCTGAAGACACTGATTTTGAACTTCTTGCCTCCAGTATTAGACATCACCCCACCAAGACAGACACTGCTCAGATGCTGAGACACCCAACACAGCATCTTCTAGTTGCTACCACCTCTGAGCACTGAAAAATACACTCAATCTGTTGGGTTTTTCTCAGCTACTGGAGGGATCACAACTATTTATTGTCATCCCCAAGTGGTTCTTACCTTGCAGCTCCTGCCTGGAGCTCCTCAGCCTGCTGGCTGCTCTGGCAGATCTCTGCTCGTACCCTTGGTGGCCAGCTCTGTGTTTGCAGCCTCTGTTAAGCAACCACGGTGTCTTAATGATGGGACTTGTTGGCTTGCTGAACTCAGACAGATGGGATCTTGATTCAATTAGGATGCTTTAATTACCTATTATAGGAGGACTTTAAAAAAAAAAATATAAATGGACACAAGTGGAAGGTTTTCTGAGCAGCTCTCAATCCCATCAATGATAAACAGTAAATGCTGCTCACTGGTTTCTTTCCACTGCTCCTCTTCCTCACCCCTAAAACCAACTGAATCGTGTCTACACGTTTTGCCCCATCTCTCCTGATGGATTGAAACTAAGCAGAACAAGCTCTGAGGTGGCACCACAAATAAATCAGTTGGAAGACAGGGTGGCTGCACCTTAACCCACATCTTCCCAACATCTCAATGAGGAAACCAAAGGAGATCCACCTATTTTTGCTTTACAGAATCAAACCTTCCATTTAATGTCAGCCAAGAGGGTTGAACCCAACTGGAAAATACTCATCTTTGGCACAGATTTGCCAGATTATTTCTTTTGCTCCCTTTCAAAATCATTCTCCAAGAGAAGGCCAACATAAATAAACTCAAGGTGGGGTCCATTCTAAGGAGCTGATCTGAGACAAGAAGGACAAAGTCATGGTGGAAAATATCTCCCCAGTGCTACTATTTAGTGAGAACTCCTCATTTGGAGGTCTCTATCACACAGGGTTGTTTGTGTGCAGGGATGGGAAAGAATTTTGGGAAAACATCCCTGCTGAGCTGGTTGGAAGAGGGTGATTTCATCCCCAAAGCACCAGCAGAGGAGGTCTCAGGGGACACCACTTCCCATGTACAATTTTAGAAGCAGAAGGGTGGGCTGGGCACCCCTCTGGTTTGGGAAGGGAGCTTGGAAACCAGGTGGGAGCACCACTGAAAATTGCTTAAGCCTCTCTGACCACAAGAAGTGACACTGCAGCAGGTTTGCCACATCCAACAAACCTTTGAAAACAAGGTACTGGCCCAATTTTTTCCTTGGCAGCTCTGGAGCTGTGGATGCCTTGCCAAGAACAGCCTGAGCAGAGGGAGTGGCAGCACAAGCATCCCCAGATCTCCCATGTTAACAAACAGGGAATAAACACAAAGAGCCAGCCCAGGCTCAGCTTTCTGCTGAGGGTGCCAATGGGGAGAGTCAAAACCCATCATGCTCCAAGACCTCTGACTTCAACAGAGCAGTGAAGAGAAGCATTTCTGGTGAGACACTGAAGTTTGGGGCTGGTTTCTTGTTGTTTTTCTGGAATAACTCTGGAAAATAAAGTATTATTGCATGTATTAGCTACACTTAAACACAGCCCATCTCCCCATGCATCAACTCTCCCTCCACTGCTTCTAAAGCTCCATCTCTCCTCCTTACACACTCCCACACACCTTGTACAGCATCGATCCATAGCCAGAGGTTTCAAATATTAGGAGGAAAGGCAGAATCATAGAATCATTTAGGCTGGAAAGGACCTCTAGGATCAGCAAGTCCAACATCTCCCTGACCCCCAGACCATGTCCCAAAGCTCCACATCTACTCCTTTGTTGGACCCCTCCAGGGATGGTGACTCCAGCACCTCCCTGGGCAGCCAGTCCCAGTCCCTGACCACTCTGCCAGTGAAGAACTTCTTCCCAATGTCCAACCTAAACCTCCCCTGGGGCAACTTGAGGCCATCACCTCTTGTCATTAGTTCCTTGGGAGAAGAGCCCAACCCCAGCCTCACCACAACCTCCTTTTGGGTAGTTGTAGAGAGCACTGAGGTCTCCTCTCAGCCTCCTCTTCTCCAAGCTGCACAACCCCAGTTCCCTCAGGAGGGGGTGCAGTGAAGGGCAATAAAGCTGGTGGGAGGTCTGGAGAACATGTCATATGAGGAGCACGAGTAGATGTGGCACTTCGAGACATGGTCTAGGGATCAGGGAGATGTTGGACAAAGGTTGGACTTGCTGATCCTGGATCCAACCTAAATGATGCTATATTTTAAGTATCTACTGAGGAAACATCTGCTTACACCACAACCCCAAGAAGCTCCTCTCCATGTGCTGCAGGCAAAGAGCACAGTGCAAGAGGAGAAACACAACTGGGGCCACCAGTCAAACCAGCTTGAGGCTCTTAAATCCACAGCTCTTCCCCTCCATGCTGCTGCCCAGGTGACACAGTGAACATCTCCCCGTGCCCATCACTCCCTCTGCACCACCACAGCTGGTGGAGAAGCTGAGGAGCAGCAGCCCTGGCTCACGGGCACTGGGCAAAAGGCATTTGTCAGGTTGAATTCTGGAGACCCACGTTGCCAAAGGAGATAGAGACAGGATTTCAGCAGCAAACCACTCATCAATAGAACAAAACCACCACTGGGGTGCCCACGCCAGGCTGGAGCACCCACTGTAATTAGAACCTCGCAGAATTACATGGTTCAGAAGTCCCAGCAGCCCTGCAATGGGAGGGAGTTATTGCTGTGGAGCTGGAAGGAAGGAAAAAGGCTTATTTAAACATTTACTGTACGTGCAAGGCTTTGCTTTTCCCCTGCCTGGTGAGGCTTGGGCACCTCGAAATAAATCCAGCTCATTAAAGTGTGTTTGGTGGTTCAGGTTTGTTTACAGGCCCCAGCTAAGAGATGCCTGCTCCCTAATTCAGCTTTTACCATCTGGCACATCACAGCAGAAATCAAATCTGCAAGGTGGTTTACTTTTGATTATTTCTCTGCTTTTTTTTTTCCTCAAATTCAAGAGGCTCTGACTCAGGAGTGACATCACGCTGGGCAGAGGAGGAGAAAGAGGAGGCATTTTAATTTCACGTCCTCTAGAGAGAGGAATTATTGCAGCCCATCAGAGCATCTCCTGCTTGTTTCTAAGTGGTTTACAGCCTCGAGTGGGGACTGCAAGGGAAGGAGCCATCGCCTGCTCCTCGCTGGAGCTGCCACAAAGGGCACGTCCAGCACAAGAGGCAGAGCAAGGGTGTAGTGAAAACACTCCTGGCTCAGTGCAGAGAGACACGGGCAGGGGGATGAGGTGATCACAGGTCCCTTCCAGCTGGAAATCATGGAATTGTCAGGGTTGGAAGGGACCTTCAAGATCATCCAGTCCCAACCCCCCTGCCATGGGCAGGGACACCTCCCACTCCAGCAGTTGCTCACAGCCCCAGCCAGCCTGGCCTTCCAAATGTCCAGGGATGGGGCTTCCAGCACCTCTCTGGTTCAGATGTCCCTGCTCCCTGCAGGGGGTTGGATGAGATGACCTTGAAAGGTCTCTTCCAACCCAAAATATTCAACTCAATTCCAATTCCTATTCCTTATTCCAACTCCTATTCCAATTCCATTCATAATTCCCATTCCTTATTCCAACTCCTATTCAACTCCTAATTCTTATTCCTTATTCCAATTCCTATTCCATTCATAATTCCCATTCCTCATTCCAATTCCTATTCCACTCCTAATTCCCATTCCTTATTCCAACTCCTAATTCCCAACTCCTTATTCCTATCCCAATCCCTATTCCAACTTCTATCCCTATCCCAACTCCTATTCCTTATTCCAACTCCTATTCCAACTTCTATTCCTGTCCCAACTCCTATTCCTTATCCCAACTCTTATTCCTTATTCCAACTCCTTTTTCCAATTCCAACTCCTTATTCCTATTCCAACTCCTTATTCCCATCCCAACTCCTTATTCCTATCCCACCCTTAACTTCGAGGCTGCTTTAGGGTGCACACACCACTACAAAACCCCTTTATCCCAGTAACCACCCCAGGACAGGCAGGCACAATAATTCTCTTGCTGCCTCCTTGCCTTACAGCACCCAGATAAAAACCAGTCTCCCCAAACCCATAAACCCAGGAGAAAAGGTCCCCTCTGCCACCCCTGAGCATACAGAGGACCAGCCACTTGTCCTTAGAGCAGGGGTGAGATCCTGAGGAGCCCCCAGCACCCTCTGGAGCTGGCTGGGAGCAGCATCTTGGCCACAGCCTGACATCTCCATGTCCTGTTCAGCTATTTCTGTCACTGCTTTGTTGTCTGGCAAAACCCCAATCACAAGCAACCCTTTTGCCAACGCCACCTGCCTAGAGGAGGGAGAAAAAGTTAGTGGGGAAGGAAAGGGAGCGTGGACAAACTGCAATGCAGCAACCACCAGGACTGACAGGGGGAACTCTCCTCCTCAGGCTAAAGAAACCAGCAACGAAACCCTCCTAGGCACAGAATCAGTCATCCTGCTTAGGAGAAATTAAGACAATTCAGCCCAACCATCCCCCATCCCTGCCAGGGCACCACTACCCCCTGGCCCTCAGCACCACAGCTCCAGCCTTGCAACCCCCTCCAGGGATGGGGACTCCCCCACTGCCCTGCCCAGCCTGGCACAGCCACAACAACCCCAAACAGCAACAAATTGTTCCTCAGCTCCAACCTCATCCTCCCCTGGGCCAACTTGAGCCCCTTTCCTCTTGTTCCTTGGGAGCAGAGCCCGACCCCACCTGGCTCCAACCTCCTCTCAGGGAGTTGTCAAGAGTGAGGTCTCCTGAGACAACCCCAGTCCTACCTTAAAACTCAAATAAGTCGATATGAAGAGGACAAAAGGCCCCACCCCAGCTCTGAGATGCAACAATCAGAGTAAACACTTAACAGTGCTTTGTATTAAAGATTAAAAAAGCAGATTAAAACTCTCCAGCTATTGCATGAACCATGGCAGGAGGGAGGTCTGCAGACAACCACACAAGGACCCCAAGCTATGAAACCTTGAGGACCAGCACAACCACCACCCCCTGTGAAGGAACCAAATCCCCATTTGAGGAAGCACTTTCTCAGTAGGTTTTAATGGCCCAGGATGCTCAGGGAGCATCTGCCAGGAGCCTTCCAGAAGAAGGGGAAGAACAATTTGGGAATGGTTTTCATTTGCTCATTTTCATGACTTACATGTGCAACCTCTGCTCATCCCATGGCTCAGGAAGCTTCACTAGATGCTCAGTACAAAGATCTGAAGAGTTCTTGTCCTCAACACTGCTCCCCAGTGGCAAGTCAATGAGTTTCTTCTCCATCCCATGGCAGAGCTCAGTTACTGTTCATGCACTCAGATCAGAGAAAGATAGAATCATTTAGGTTGGAAAGGACCTTTAGGATCATCAATTCCAACCTTCATCCCACAATCTCCCTGACCCCCAGACCATGTCCCAAAGCTCCACATCTACTCCTTTGTTGAGCCCCTCCAGGGATTGTGACTCCAGCACCTCCCTGGGCAGCCTGGGCCAGTCCCTGACCACTCTGGCAGTGAAGAACTTCTTAATATCCAACCTAAACCTCCCCTGGGGCAACTTGAGGCCATCACCTCTTGTCCTGTCATTAGTTCCTTGGGAGAAGAGCCCAACCCCAGCCTCACCACAACCTCCTTGTGGGTAGTTGTAGAGAGCACTGAGGTCTCCTCTCAGCCTCCTCTTCTCCAGTCTAACATAGGACCTCATTTCTCTTGTGGAGAGCTGGGGAAATGTTCCAGTTCCCATCCAGTTCATCATCCACCATCTTGATTAACCTTTTTTTTATTATTATTATTTCTTTTGGGCCATTGATGCTTTTCAATTATTCAAAGAGGAGCCCTACATTTTACATCTCTCCTGCCTCTGATTTTTCATCATTTGATGGAATAATTGCAATCCTCTCTCCCTCCCAATTTACCCCATCAATTAACATACTTCCTCAAGTGATTTTAATAATTCAGTCTCAAAGTCTAATGTATCAAGTAGGAGCAAAGCACCAAATCCAAACAACCCAAAACTCAACTGGTTTTTCTTGCCTGTGCTCTGCCCAAGAAACTTCAGCTGGGTCAAAAGGTCACTTCTTATATATGATAAATAAAACAGGAGGGTTCAATGTATTTTCTAAAAGTCTCCCAGGTCACTGCAGTTTATTTCCCCAACTACTTCATGGGGAAAATGAGATTTTTTTTCCTGCTGTCTCCCAATTTCTTTAGCTTGGTGCCTGCCTGGGCAGTTTAATTCAGCACCTTCTTGCTTTGCACCCACCAGCACCAGTTTTAAACTTGACTTTAACCACACACAACAAACTGGAATCACCAAGGCAAAAAAATTAAGTTGCAGCCTGTGCCTGGAATTGCAGCCAAAGATCCAAGCGGGCAGAAGGTCAGGGAAAAAAATAAATACACCCTCTGTAATTAAATGTCCTCAGATTGGATTACCCCAAAAAAGTCATTAGAAATAAATGAGTTAAGTCATTCTGCAACACAAGTTAAATGGCAGCCATGAGAGGAAGAAAAACTGAGTCAGGTAATTATTTTAGCAAAGCCTTTTGCAAAATAAATTGCAGGGAAGTTGAGAAACCTTTTTAAAAAATAAAAAAAATAAAATCTTTGGCTCCTTCAAGGAAGTGGGGGGGGGGGAAAAGCAGGAGAGCATTGGTATTATATCCCTACCAGCAGCTTGAGAACCAGAACAAAGGCAGCCAGGGTTTCAAAGCCCAGCAGCTCTCCCGACTCCGCTGTTTGTTCTGCTCATCAGCAGACAAGCTGGTTCCTTTCATCTGGAAAAAAACTCACACAATAAGAAAAATACCTCAATAGAATCCCAGGCTGTAATAACAAAGCCCAAGGGGCAGGCAAAAAAAGAAATCTTTTGGCCAATAAAGACAAAATGTTTGGTGTTTGGAGAGCGAGGTGGGTGCTCTGGGGAGCAGGAGGACAAGCAGAGAGCTGCTGGAGCAGGTCAGGGGACTCACCTGGCACCTCTCTCCTCCTCACACTCAGGTGAAGGCTGCAACCCTCCCAGGTCAGGGAGGAAGCAGGAGCAAGGAGATAATAGGGAGAAGGAAGCCCATGAAAGGCTGCACACGGGGATGAAACGTCTCTTGGAACACCCCCGAGGAGGAATTAAAAGCGTCCAACGTCAACGGTGGAGCCAGAGCTGGGGTGGCTCTGCTGAGGTCCAGAAGACCTGGTGAAGAGGTGTCTCTGGAAGACTGGTTTGATAAATGTGCCATCTCCTCGTGGAATTCAAACCTCCAACTGTTCCCCTGGCATGGACGGCTCTGCAGTAACAACACATGCCACAGATTGAGAGTTAACTTGAATTACATCTCAGCTGTGGGGAGGGGGGTGGCAGTGGGAGGTTTATGAACAGTGTGCTCTAGCTCTGATGTTGGTAGAACCAGATGGCTTCGGCTGTAGCAGTGACAATAAAAAACAAACAACCACAAAAAAGAGTCAACTTGACAAATAAATCATCAATTCACCTGCAAGTGGAACAACCTGAACGAGTTGCCTCCTTCACGGACCTCATTGCAGACCTTCCATGACCTGTGATTCCATGATCTGTGTGTTCTGTGATTGCACCTGCAGGAAGGGCTGGGACAGACGAGCCCAGAGCAGATTGTCCTGCAGGTATCTCCCCATCCTCTGCTAGATCCTAGCCCAGAGCAGATTGTCCTGCAGGTATCTCCCCATCCTCTGCCAGATCCTATCACCTCCCCAAAACCAGGCTGGGGACAGGTGGTATCAACACCTACTTCCTTCTAGGCACGCCAGGCTGAGGCAGGACACTCCTCAAGCAGCTGGTCACTCCATGACAGGGATAAAAGGTCTGGTTCAGCCTGGAGTGTTTCCATAAAGAACCAGTTCAGCACGATCAGACATCTCTAGACAACTTCTGCAATCACCTGGCGCTGAACTTCTCCTGGCTGGCTGTGAGTCTAAGCTAGAAATGCTGGGTTTGAGTTCTGCCAGGGGAAGAGTCTTGTTATGACTAAACACTTTGCTTGCCTAAAAGGCAAGGCACACTAAATCCAATATAAAAGGAATTAGCAGTGGCAGTGAGGTGGGAGTTTGGGAAGCACGCAAACGGGAGGTTTTCCTACCCAGGCACTTGTGTGTTTCTGCTGGAGGAACACAAAAAAGGGGCAGGGACCCTCTCGTGAGTCACCTCTTGACAAAAATAGACAGCATGGAGATTAAAACACAGCAGCAAGCAGCAGGAATTCTCCTGCACGCTGGGGACAAGAGGCTGGGAGAGAAGGTAGGGGAAGGGAAGGAGAAAGCAGAGCCAGCAGATACCTCCTCTATTTCCCAGACAATTGCTGTAATCCATTACGTGCCCTACCTGAGCATCTTAAGGTCAGATCAATTTGCCACCACGGATTTCAGTCTGACCTCCCTGGGGGTTTGGGCTGATGCTGACAGAAAATGATGGTGTTGATCCTGCCCACACCTCCTGCCTTGCACCTGAATGCTTGGACTGCTCTCCCTCCCCACATCCAAGCAGCTCCAGGTCAAAGGAAGGCCCATGGGGCAGAAAACCACCACTCTTGGGTATTTTGGTGGAATATGGAGGAATAGCCCAGGTTTGCATGGCAATTGTGTGACATTCCTTAATAACCCCACCTGAGCAGCATGTCTGAAATGGAACTGACTGAAGCAGAACCTTCAGAATGAAGTAAACTATAAAAAAAGAAAAGACAACAGATACCACACAGTACAAAATAGTAATTATTTATATTTTCAAAAAGAAAAAAAAAAACAAAAAACAAGTTACCAGCTATTTTGAAACTTCTTCCCTGTAAGAAGAGTGACTAATAGAAAGGAACAGGACTGGCTCCTACACAGTCAGCAAGTCAGGTACAAACAGTTGTTAAGAATCATTTAGCAACTCAGGACAGGGACTTCTGACGCAGCGTTCATCAACAATAAAATTTCTCTTTTTTTTCTTGCTTTTTTTTCTTTTTTTTTTTTTTTTTNTTTTTTTTTTTTTTTTTTTTTTTTTTAAAAAAAAAAAAAAGGTGGGGGAGGGAAATAAAGCAGGGGAAAAATGCCAAAAACATTTCCCACAATATCTAAAAACAGTAACCGTTGCTCTTGTCAGACAGCACGCTCCAGCTGAAGGATTTTCTAAGTCCTTGCAAAGCCAATCCAGAGTTGCCCAAGGCTGCCTTCAGCCTTTTCACACCCTCCAGAACACACACAGCCCTCTGCTGGCCCCTTGCACTTCAACCTGGCATTTATAAAAGGTGGGCTTGGTTTTTTTTAATCCTTTTTTTTTTTTTTTTGCAATTAACATACAAGTGCTACTAACAGAGAAACTGATCTTCTTGTTGCTGGATGGCAATAAGGAGTTACACAAACGTCCAGTTTTTAGCTCAGCTGGAAGGACTTAAATTCTCTTTTCTTTTTTTTTCTTTTTTTCTCTTTTAATATAAATACTACTGGAGCTCCCATCGGGTACTTCCTTTCCAGAAACCTCCCTGGAAATTCCTTTTTGAACCCTCCAACACTCTCCAAAGCTCAAACGTCCTCTTGCTCCAGGCATCTGACTGGTTGTTCTGTGCTGCCAGACGCAGAGACATCGTTTTGCCCAGTTCCACCACTGGGTTGGATCCTGACTTGGGTCAGCTCCTAAACCGACCCCCAGGACTCAACGGACTCAGCCAAGTCGAAGGGAACACACAGACGATGCAGCGACAGGGATTCGTTAGGTTGAAACAGCCCCAGAGCCCCAGGCCCACCCTCCCCCCTCTCCCCCAAGTTACTTGGTGCTGTTTTGAAAAAGTCTGGGTGTCACGAAGCAGTCTCTTCCCCCCAACAACAGAGTAAAAGCTCCACAGATTTCGCTGTCTACCTGGTGGTCAAGGTTACAGCAGCAACAGGTTTGATTGCTGCTTCCAGAAAAACACGGGGTGGTGCCAGGGGGGGGTTTTAGGATTGCTTCAGTCGCTTGCGGGGGGGTCCCAGGAAGGGGCACTGTGCAGAGGCCAGAGAGCGATACGCCTCGGCCACCAAGTGGGGGTGGGATACCACCATGGACTTCCAGCCTGAGGTCTCCATCACGTCAGAAGCATGACTAGGAATGAGAGAGAAGAAAGCACAAGTTAGCCACTGGGGATTAAAAGGATTGGTGAGAGAGGTTCTTTCCACACGCCCTAAAAACCTGATGGTTTTAGTGGTAGGGTCACCCCTGAGGTATGTGAAGATATTCTTGCAAAGGTCATGAGTTTTGGCTCTGCTGGCACAACTCTGTTGGACAGGCCTTCAACTAGAACCATGAAATTGGTTTGGTTGGAAGAGATCTTTAAGATCACCAAGTCCAGCAGTGCCAGGGCACCACTAACCCCTGTCCCTCAGCACCACATCTCCACACCTTGGAAACCCCTCCAGGGATGGGGACTCCACCACTGCCTGGGACAGCCCTTCACAACCCTTGCCAGGAAGACATTCCTCCCTAATATCCAACCTAAACCTCCCCTGGGGCAACTTGAGGCCATTTCTTCTTCTCCTGTCATTTGTTCCTTGGGAGCAGAGCCTGATCCCACCTGGCTCTGACCTCCTTGCAGGAGGAAAAGCTCAAACATGCATGACCTGAGGTGGAGGACAGAGGAACACAATGCTCACCTACCCTGACTGCTCAGCACAGATGCATTCTCTCAATAGAGAAAGTACTGAGAAAAATTGTATTAACTCAAACAGGACTAAAAATATTTCCAAACCTCAAAGTAGTTGGTAGACATTTTACAACTACAGGGAGGCCTGTTATGAGTTGCAAACAGTCTCTCAATATCAGGTAACATCCAATAAGCTACTACCTAAAGTTCTTGGGATCTTAGGAAGAGATCTACAGTAGCTCACAGACAGTCCTGTTCACTCTGACCAGTCCCAGCAGGACAAGAGTCACCTGTCCTTAGGTGACTCTCTGGGAGGCCTGGGAAATGAAGGATCACAATGGGAGAAGCAAAGAAGAAAAAGCAACAGAGGAGAATCTCCCCTGCATGTGACAGTTCACAAGAAACATCATTTTCCTCTAGAGCTGGAGAGGGACTTTTCTGAGAAGGACTTTTCCCAAGGGCCTGCAGCGATAGGATGAGGGGCAATGGGTTCAAGCTGGAAGAGGGGAGATTTAGATTGGAAATTAGAAGGAAATTCTTCACTCTGAGGGGGGGGAGACCCTGGCACAGGTTGCCCAGGGGGGTTGTGGATGCTCCATCCCTGGAGGGGTTCAAGGCCAGGCTGGATAAGGTCCTGGGCAGCCTGGTCTAGCGGGAGGTGTCCCTGCCGTGGTGGAACGAGATGATCTTGGAAGGTCCCTTCCAACTTAAACCATTCTATGATCTCTTGAGTGCAGGAACCAAAAGGCAACTCACTAGTTAATGAAGTCCACTGCTTGGGTTTTGAGCTGATCAGCACTGTGGAGGTCAGCCAGGATGAGGATCTCGGCCGCGTTCTCCACCGAGAGGTTGCTGCAGAGCGCGTCCTCACACATCACCTTCAGGCGCTCCAGGGCGTACTGCAAGATACAAACCAGGGCCCAGTCACCAAGGAGAACCCCCTCCCCAGGCCTGCTGTGAAGCTTTGCTTGTGCTCCTCCACTCCTCAGTAACAAGCTACTCTAGAATGCTCTTTGCTCTGCTCTACGCATCTCAACTGCACTCAGAGAAGGAGTGACCAGCAAAAAAAAAAAAATAAAGATAAATAAAGAAAAGGAGAATCATGATGTGCCCACCCTGAGGAAAGCAATGGAGAGGAGACATACCCACCATAGCTCATCCTGGCCTTCTGCTGTGACAGGCTTTACTGGTGCTGTGGTCATGCTTTGGGATGAGAACTTCAGGTCACCTGCAAGACTTGCTACCTCAGTCACTTCCAGGCACAGAGCACTAGAGCCAAATCTTTATTCTCTGTTACTGAGGGGGAGGACCTAACAGGGAATGCTCCATAGGTGTTCCAGGGATGTTTAGGCAGTTTTCCCTTGATTTCTTTGCCATTAATGACCTGCAGGTTTAGATCAGCCCGGCTCAAGTCCATGCTACTGATTTAATATTAAAAATGCCCCTGGTTTTTTGTGGCTATCCAGCTGGAAACAAAACATCACAGCATGTCTGTAATGCCCTGGCAAAAGCTCCATTCTACCTCCACATCCTCAGTCTAAGAGTTTCTACCATTCAATTGTGCATGTGCCTCAGTGTTTTTAAGATCCATGGGGCTGGGCCACGCCAATGGCTTGTGGAATTCAGAAGGACACCCCCAGGAGAAGAGTGCTGCCTAATAAATGTCACACTCTGCTTTCTGCAGCACTTCACCATGATTGAGACATGCAGACACAGCCAAGATCTTCAAAAGCAGCACAGTGGGCTTGGACAGGCTTCAGAAAGGTCAAGGCTCAGGGAACTCTGAGCCATTTGTTCTCAAGAAATGAAACCCCAGCTCCAAACTCCAGTTTACTGGAATATCATAGCTGGGAATTCTGAGACTGGGGTACTTCTGAAAGTCTTGGTGATCTGCACGTGGGGTTTTGCAGCTCTTTGGATGAAACACACTGAGCATTTCTGACTAGTTCTGAATATTCTAGATGCCATGATTGCATTTCAGAGGGATTAAGAGAGCAGTCAATCCTAATGCAGTTCTTGCAAGAGTAATAACATTAGCACTACATAAACTGTCCTGAAGATTAAACACAGTTAAGTCCTCTCAACCTCATGACTTCAAACTGAGGGACATTTCTAAACAAACCAATAGAAATCTTTAAGGTTGTTATTTTTATCTGACAGATGTAAATTTGAGAGTACCCTTCTCTCTTTTTTAGGGCTTTTTGGCCAACTTAGAGGTGACCTGGTGCATGAATTCTTCAGTATGGGAGGCTGCATAAGGAAAAAATCCCAGATTGGTGAGGACTGCTTTGTCAACCTGAGCAGAGAGCTGGCAAGCAGCTCATCTCCTTGATGCTGTGGAAGCACTTGCCTTACAATAAGCACTATTGCCATAAATTGATTTTATATTCTGATTGAGATTTTCCTCCCATTGTGATTAAATTTAAATGAATAATTTTAGATGCTAAAACCCCATTTTTTCCACTGAAGACTCGGTGATAATTACTTCAATTGAGGCATGGCACTCATAACCAGGACAGTTTTCTCCCACCAGAACATCTGAGAAGGCAAATCAAATTTACTTGCTTAATCTGTATCAATAACTAAACCAGTTTCAAATGAGGGGCAAGCCATTAGTTTGGATTATTGTCTGTCAGGAGCTCAAAATGCAGCAAACGAAGCTTAAAATGATTCCTTGGGCAAACTGAATATTCTCCTCCATGCGTGGTACAATTTTTACTTCCATTTTCACTACAAATAGCTCAGCTCCTAATTACAGAGTTGGGCAAAAGTAGCCATTCTGGTCTCCCAGGTACCAAGATTTCCCCTTCCCCCCTTTTCTTAATTACACTTTAAAAAACACACCCTACCTAATAGCATCCTTACCCCAGAGGCTGAAATAGTATCTCCTGGGTTGGGAAGACGTGATTTGTTTTGGTTTTGGTCTAATTACATATTTTCCCCAAGAGACAGGAGAACTCAGAAGAAGCTGTTTCAGTCTCTTGAGTAAATATTAAATGTTTTATGTGCTTTCATGAAAGATGGGGTGTTTTTTTTTTTATTTCAAACACAATGAGTTTAAAAGGGAAAAAAAAACCAACCCAACCTACATTAAAAGGCAGGAAACTCAAAGTTAAAGCCTACCCTGTCCTTAATGCACTGCTGCTTACTTACACTTGTCTCAGTTAAAGATGGTATGTGAGCATTCCATCAATACTCTTTAAATATTGAATAAAAATATGTGGCAATGATTATAATCAAGCCAAGAAGCTCCTTGCACTATTTCCCACTCGAATTCTAGTTGCAGTGGCCCAATAATGGCATCATGGAGCATTTCACCTCTTCAACTCAGCAGCTGTGATGGAGCCCAGGGCTGCAGTGACAAGGGAATTTGATGGCCGTGTGGTGGCTGCGTGGAACAAGGTTAACATGCATCCACAGCCTCAAATCCACCACCCTAAACTGGCACCCACGAGAGAATCCAAGGACTGAAGAAGCATGGAGACTGAACTACGCTCTCACCCCTAGAGGTGCTCCCTCCAGGTCAGAGTTGAGGCACATTGGCAGGGCAGTGTGGAGAATCTTGCACTGCTGCTACCCGTGCTGAACCTGTTCGATGGATAAATTCAGGACTTTAGTCTCCAAGTGCTGTCAAACTGGCATCTTGCACCAGCACTAAGTTCACTTTTAAGAGAAAAAAAAAAAAAAAAAAAAAA
>VYZX01023513.1:199131-223093 GCA_013401335.1 Brachypteracias leptosomus
AAAAAAAAAAAAGGAAATACAATTTTGGTTATATATTACAAATTGCCAGTGGTGCAGGGCACTCTCTTCTGTCCCTTGGTGCTGCAAAGGGATTGAGGCAGTGGCTGCCTGGCTGGCAAACACCAGCAGCCTCCCAGTCACACCATCCCCGACACTCCCCTGGCAAGGACCCTGCAAAACCACAGACTGGTTAGGCAAGAGGGCTTCCTCCAGCGTGCCCCTCCTCTCCATAAACAGCAGGGAGTGCCACTGCAAAAAGAAAATAAAACAACTCTTGGCTATCCATCACTTTAGAGCATCTCTTGAAGCTGCTGCTACCAGCCAGAGCAGAAGGAGAAGCAGGGCCTGTTTGCTTTGAGCTTTGGTGACAACCACACTAAAAAAATATCTCCAGGTCCACCTTGACATTTTCTTCTCACCTCCAACTCTTATGCTAAATAGAGACGTCCTCTGAAATGCCAAGAAAACGCTTAAAAATGAGCAGTAGAGACAGAAATTGCTGATTGTTACAGGTTAAGATATGTAGTTATATAGGTATAAGTATCTTCTATGTACATCCTGTCTTACAGGTAGCTTAAACTACATCCAGCTTTACCTAGAATCCAAAGGAACTGCCCGAGCACAACGAGCACATGGAAATCTTACTGCAGGCACCTCCTGTGTAAAGCAAGGCCCATGTCATGCCTGGATCTCTCAACACCCATCAGTCCCAACTGTACCTTGTCAGCAGCTGCCAGCAAGTCATCAGCCATTTTGTCAAGATTTGGTGCCTTCCCCGTGTAAATAAAGCACATCATTTCCTTAAACACTTCAGGTTCCACATCATTGATCTCAACCCGATTCTGTATCGGAAAAATGAAGCTTATTAAGATGTTGACAAGAGGCTCAAGGTTTCCTTCTACCCGAGCTCCTCGAGTATTCAGAAATTTGCTACAAGCTATTTAGCATGTGTACTACTTGCAAAAAAAGCAGAACCAAAGCAAAACCAAAAGAAATAAAAGGTGTGGATGGAGTAAGAAGAACTCTAAGTTGTGTTTCACATTCTCTACTTGTCCCTATCCCACCCCAGACTCTTTCCCCAAGAGTAACAAAGGTAACAATTGCCTCCTGGATCCCTTTCTTCCTCCCTTCAGGACAGTTGAAGCAGAGACCTGCATCTAATGTGAGAAAAACAGTTAAAAGGTGACAATAGTCACAAACACTACCTAAGAAAGTTATGTGACCAGTGCTGCTAGGAGTAGAGAGCTATCCCTCTAGCCAGAGGAGTCCTGCCTTGCTTCAGGAACTTACCTTTTTGCTCTCTTCCATCTCATGCTCAAACATGGCGCTGAAAACCGGGGAACGCGCTACGGCGGTGGGGAAAATAAAACACAGTTAGAGATGCTCTTGTCCCCTGCAGGAGGAGCTAAGTGCAGCCTGGCAACACCTCAGCACTACTTAAGGCACCAATAATTCTCCTACAGCAGAGGGGACAAGGAGTCACATGGGAAAAACAAGGGGGAATGGTTGCAAGTTGCTCTTGGGGAGGTTCCGATTGGAGACCAGAAGAAAATTCTTTACAATGGGAACAATTAAACATTGGAACAGTCTCCCAAGGGAAGTGGTGGATTCCCTGACATGAGACAGTTCTAAGACTCAGCTCGACAGGAGCTCATTTAAACTCTATTTCTCTGTCTTGAAAGGTTGGACTAGATGATCCTTGAGGTCCCTTCCAACCTGGCATTCTAGGATTCAAATTAGGTACCACTAGTAAAAAAGTGCAGGTTATGACATGAAGTGGTCAACGTAGCTCCAAAATGGGTGGGAGAGCATTTATGATGTCCTATCAACCAAGGCTGAAGAGTACATGGGTGGGAAGGTGCTTTTTGACTTGACAAGAAAGCTTTCCTCTGGAGAAGTGCTAACTTCTCCTTAGAAATGCTTTAGGAATGGTCTAGGGATGGGGGAGATGTTGGACTTGACGATCCCAGAGGTCCTTTCCAACCTAAATGATTCTAGGAATACTTTATATAGTATTATACATATATTATATATGTATATTATATATATATAGCCATAGAAGATTCCAGATTCCTCCTACCATCCTCACCATGGCAGGAGGTGGGCAATTAAAACCAGAGCAGACATTTCCTCTCCCTGTAAGAGTTCACCAAAGCCTTTCACCACAGCTCCGGAGTTAAAAAGAGCTGCAGAAACCTCCTTTAAAGACAAAATAAGCCAAAAAAACCCACTTGCCAGCATGATGGTGCCTCCTATCCTGCCCATCCAACTCAATACCGACCTGCTAGGATGGCTTTGTGAGCCTTGAACTCCTGGCCTGCCACGCAGAGGCAGCAGTCGGTGAAGCGCGAGTTCTCCCAGAGTCCTCCCAGCTCGTCCGCCAAGCGACACTCGGGCACCTTCACCATGTTCATGGTGTTCTGCCCAGAGATGTTGACTGAGTCCTGGACCACACTCACCTGGAGGGGAAGAGAAAAGCAAATAACTCAATTTAAAGAAAACACACACTGGAAGAAGTAATCTCCCTAGAGGAAGTTTGCCCAGGGAGGTGAAGGAGGCCCCTGGAGACATTCAAGGTCAGGCTTGAGCAACCTGCCCTAGGTAGAGATGTCCCTATTTATTGTAGGGAGGTTGGACCAGGTGAGCTTTGGAGGTCCCTTCCAACCCAAATCAATCTGTGAAGTTGTCTCCAGGGCAGGTGAAGGGAGATCCTCCTCTCAAGGAGGATTGCTGCATGATTAAAACCCTCTCTATTTTCAAATCATCCTTTCTACAGCACCTTAACTCTGTTCTTGGCTCCTCCAGAGCATCCATCCCAAGCCCTACATCCCACCAGATGTTCTTCTCAACTCCAAAACAACAACACTTCTATGCAATTTAATTCTACCTTTATTAGATGGCTTCCTAAGGAAGGGGACCCTTTTTTTTCTGCTTTTCCAAACACCACACCTGACCTAGTTTTTTTCCCTTCTATCAACACTCTGAAACCCTCCCCAATCAATAATGCAATAGAGAGAGCAGGGCAAATGAAAATGAAGGACACAGAGAGCTTTTATAACCAAGCACTGCACCACACATGTGTGCAAGGACACTGTCTGACCCCCTCATGTCCTGCTGCTGCTGGCTCTACTTTTCTTTGAGAGTTCAACACTTCTATCATGTTATAAAATAAAATAATAATAAAAGAAACATAAATTTAAAAAAGCAGCTTTCTGTCAAGTGAGGAGGAAGACAAGGAGTGATGGGTTTAAGCTGGGAAAGGAGAGATTTAGGCTGGATAGTAGAACAAAGTTCTTTACCATGAGGGTGATGGATCAGTGGGATGGGCTGCCCAGAGAGGGGGAGGAAGCCCCATCCCTGGAGAACTTCAAGCTCAGGCTTGCTGGGGCTCTGAGCAGCCTGCCCTAGGTAGAGATGTCCCTGCTGGTGTAGGGGGGTTGGCCCAGATGCCCTCTGGAGGTCCCTTCCAGCCTCAAACATTCTATGATTCTATTATATGATTCTATGATTTGGGTAGATTCCTTATCACCTCTCAGGAGCACAGGGAGCCATGGTGGTTGATGAAGAAGCTACACAAAGGGAACTGTTCAGCACCAAACCATTAAACCCAGTAAATCACACAGAAGACTCCAATCAGAGATGATGCAAGTGACTAATCCCACCCTGTTGTAACAGAGGATGAAGAAGGTGATAGACAGGGAAACATGATTTGCTGTCAAATTCAAGTTAGATTTTGCTTCTATTAATAACCAACGGCCAGAAAAGAACAAGAGGCAACAAAGGAAACTTCAGTTATTTAAAAGGAGAAGGAAATTATGAAGTGAGAGAGATGACAGAAGCAGCTGAGGAAAAACCCTGACAGCACATACCCTGACTCTTGAGAAACCTCCAGTGGGTTTCTGGTGGCAGCCACACCTTGTATAAACCATAAGCCACTCAAACCAAACAGATACCAGATGCTTCTTGCCAAAGGACACTAATGATCAGCCAGAGCAAAGGTGAGGAAGCCAATATTCCTCATCATTCCTTTGACAGCTACATCTTTTTGCTCTGTGACATCTAGACCAGCAACATGGACTCAAGGATGGGTGAAAATTCAGATTCATTGAAAAGAAAGTCTAAGATTTAAATCCCTTGCTGGAGTCCAACGCTGATCAGCCTGAACTAGGTCTCAAATCAACAAATGAATCCTCTTTGTATATGCAAGTCAGTTACTGGCATGGAAAATCTGTTAGATGGTGTTTCAACAGAAGAAGTTGAGACTGGTGGATTCCAAGTGGTGACCAGTCTTGGAGGCCAAAATAAAATAGGTAAAGGTTTTGTTAAGCTATTTTCAAGACTCTAAAAAGGAGAGAGCTATGAACAGAACCCTGGAACACCATAGTTTTGGGAGATTTACTGGAATAACATTTACCTGTGATGTTGGGGTAGAATTTAAACAGCCAAACCCATGCAGTGGGGATGTGAACCCCACCTGTAAACCAGAGGTTGAAAAATCCCCCACCTGACAACTAAAGGAGGTCAGACTTGAAATGCTGGACAAGGAACACTGTTCTGTGCCTCAGCAGCATTTCCAGCAAGACATTATCTGTGTTCAGCACAGGACATGAGCAGAGAGCAAAAGGCTTTTTCCTTTTAACATTAATACAGCAACGAGCAGGTGAAGCAGAGACACTCAGCAACCTTTTGGGCTACAGAAAACTCCAATATTTCCCCACATAACAAGCCTCTCAACAGCCAGTGTTGCCACCTCCTCAAAGAGTTTCTCCATACAAAACATGCTCCCTGAAGTCCAGACGTGAGCAGCATCACTTGGCACCTGTGGCCAGCAGGGAAGGGTTAGACACATGCTGAGATGTGCAAGCTTAGGGAAGAAAAGAAGGAAAAAAAGGAAAGGGGGGGGAATCTAAACCCAAGCTGTTGAAAGTTCGTGACAAAGTGTTTCCAGACAGCAAAACCTTCCCCTCTGTTATCACTAAACTTAATATTTCTTACAGGCTGGACTGTAGAACAAAATGAAAGAGAAAACAGAAGCCAGCCCAGCCAGGTGAAGCCAGCAGCAAATTTCCTCTTCAGCCAGAGCAAACAAAACCACTGAGCTGAAGCTTGGGAAGGAGCAATTCAGGAAAGAGCAGAGAGACTAAAATTAGTGCTAGTTGCTGAGACTCGTGGTGGGTCTCAGGCTTATCTACATCACACCTTGCAAATTCCCTCCTCAGCCATTAATTGTTGAGTTTCACTCCACAGCTCTAAGATTTCTGGCTCTTTTAGGATGAAGGAAAGAGGAACTGCCAGACCTAGGGAGGTGTCATCCAAGATACTGTCCTCTTCTCCTCCCACATTGCTATGAAGGCCTCCCTCCAGGACACTCAGAATTTATGTCACTGACTGAATACACATAGGAGATGTTTGTGAGCTTAAACATGAGCACACTTATGATGGCCAAAAAACCACTAAAAAACCCCCTCTCCCCAAACCCCAGCTGTCCAACAACCCTGACTGAGGCATTTCTTTCACTCCTGAAAGAAAATGCAGCAAAAGAAAAGATTCCCATATAAAACACTGCAGGAGATCCAGAGAGAGAACAACTTGTTCTACCTGACTTCTGGCCACAGTCACAGCTACAGGAGGTGTTCTGCAGTGAAGAAGGCAATGGAAATAAGGCAGCAGAAGCTCTGAAAACACTGAATTGGGGAGTTTCAATTTGCTCATTAAAGCTTCTGGACTTAGATATGTAGTTTTAGAAATAACTGTCTGCACCTTTGTCTGAAATTAGCAACAGGGAAATAATTTTGTAGAGAGTTGTAGAAAAAATATAAAAATAGTGAGCAGAAAATTGAGGTTACTATAAAATTCCTTTTTCTTAATTTTTTATTAAATCCTCCTTTTTATTGGCTGTATAAATTTAGGAAAATCCAGAAAACTCTTTATTCAGTAGGCAAGGAATATGGGGGCCAGTTTCCACTGCAGAGCTAGTGGTGGTTAATATCCCCAGTGAGTTTCAAATGAAGGAGCCCAAACAGATGGGTGATAACAGCAAGAAATGAGAATCAGACATGCTGACTTCCTATTATCACAGGTAAAAGACAAATATAAAAAACAGAAAAATAAATGGAAGTGAAACACGATGAATCATACAGAAAAAGCCACCCAGGCACAGACACAAACAAAACTCTAAGTGCCATCTAAACATCCAGCATTTCTCCTGACACCTCTGACTCCTTAAAAGCCATGATGAAAACTAAGGTCACGTCTACCTTAAGCTAATGGCAGTGCTGCTCCTGCAGCTGCACAGGAAGCCTTACCTCACAGAAGAGGGTGAGTTTGTCATCTGGAAGGAGTCCATTGGCTTCATCCAAAAGAAAATCTCTTCTGATGAATTTTTTGAACCCCCAGTCCTTGCCTTGTACAAATCGATAGGCTCGCTGGCTCTCTGCAAGGGAAGACAGGGAGTGCTTCAAACAGGGGCTGAGTGAGAGGCTTGATCAAACAGCACCAGACAACCAAGTGACCCCAGCAGACAGAGAGAGGTTTTTACACACCCATTGCTTTTGTTTCCTCTCCTTTAGCATTCAGGATGGAGAATTTGAACTTTGCTCGCACCTCGCTCTTCGGGCAGCTCACCAGCAGCAGGTAGAGGGACAGATAATCTTTACTTTCCTCATCCAGGCCTTTGGGGTTCACACGTAGACACCTGTAGGAGCAGGGATCTCAATGAGATGGCACAAGAGCTCGTGGCTCAGGTCACTCAGAGCTTTCAAAGAAAGGGCAGTGCAGAGTTTTCCCAGCAAAACGTACAGCAAACAAATTCTGCTTCGCAGCTACTGAACCACAGGGAAATAATAGAGAGGTAAATAAAGCTGAACCCTGTGTTACAGTTGGCCTCATGCTGGGTCTCCAAGGGAAATAATAATACACAGGCAGTAACTATGGGCAAAGCAATAAAAAAAATACAAATATAGGGGAAAAGAGGAGGGGGAAGGATGGTCTGAATTACTGAAAAGCAGCCCGGTTGTCAGCATTCAAAGGAAAGTGAAAGAAATGGAGGCAATGGATTGGAGAAAGTGCAACAAACTCAGAGAAATGGCAGGTGAAATTCCACAGGAAGCAACCCAAAGGAAAAAGGGGTTTCTGGAAGGCTGGTAGTTCCTCAAAAACACAATACTAAAAGGGAAAACCACTCCTGTGAGCAGAGGAGGTAGTGAGTGCAGGAAGAGGCTAACTCATTAGCACCTCCATGACCTGAAACTTGACACAGAATCTTAACAAGAAGCAAAAACTAGGCCAAGTGACTCAAACAGCCAAGGACAAAAAAAATCAGACAGATCCAGACATTAGAATGAGATCTGACCAGCAAAGGTTGTAAAGGCAAGTGATTGAATAACCAAAAGCAGTCCAAGGAAAGCACAGGTCTGCCACCCAAAGGAAGGGAACACAAATTGTATCATACACACACACACTGAATTATTTAGTGCCTGAGTTGCCACAATCTATACTAAGGAGGTTTGAAGAAAAATACTAAAACATTTAACATCAGCAATGAGGGATAAAGGAAGGATCTACTTGGGCAGACCTGACTCACAGTAGATACACATTCTGTCCAAAGTCCACTCTGAGTTACTGGAAATTACTTGAGAACTCAGGCAAGATAAGAAAGGTTTGAAAGAAAAGGAAAAAAAAAAAAAAAAGGTTATCTTTAAGCAGCAGAAACTCCTGGGCAGCAGGAGTTAGAGAACACAGAGATGATCCAAGTGACAGTGTTAAGTCTCTGAATTCACAAAAAGCTGCCAGAAAGTAATAGAGCAGCAACAGTCTTAAATTGCAGGCAAAAATTATCTCTTTAACAATGTGGAGTATCAGGGATTGAGGCTGGGAGGCTGAAATAGAGCTTGAATACCCCAGCTGTGGGCTCTCATTGGCTTCTAAGAACGTGTTAAGATAAACATCAGTGAAAAATACCCCAACTTGAGTCATGAATAATCCTCCCCACCACATTCCTGCTTCAAGGAGGATGTAGCTTCCCTTCCAGCTACACCTTCTAGGACTTCTGATGTCTCCCATTACCAGAGAAACACTGCAAATAGCCAGACCCTCACATTCCCTTTGTGTGTCCACACATGCTGAAGCTTCCATCCAAGGAAGCGAGAAGCCATGGGCACTACAAGCATTTAAAATATATTTTCTCTGTTACAGAAGCCCAAATTCTTCCACATGGTTGTACAAACAGGGAACCTCTCTGTTCTGGTTCTTACCATTTGAGTTTATCATTGGCTCCAGATGAAAAGGTTGAGCTTTTGATGACCTCCCCCATTTCTTCTCGGCAGAAGCTAAAGTTGTTTATGGTCCACATGTAGGAAAACTTCACCACTTTGATCTTAAAACAGAGGATAACAGGCAGGTTAGGGCCATGCTCATTCAACCCTGGTCACCTTCAAGGCAAAAACTGGCAAATAACCATCAGGCACAAGACAAGAGAGTCTGGAAATGGGTGGCAGTGGAGCTGGACCACTCCAACTGCCCCCTCCAGAGTTCCACCAGGGGTTGAGGGCAGCATTCTGCTATGGCCTTGGTGAATGCTCATCTGAAAACCCAGACTCTGGAGATTTCTTAGCACAGGTTCTACTCCTGTTACACCAGGAGTATCCCAGCAAAGTGTGGGCTCACCTGGGTGTAGCACCAGCTCTCTGCTACAGGTCCACTCGACATTTCTGCCGGAGGAGGAGGACTCGGCACCCTTGACATCGCCAGTTTGAAGATTAAACAGAATTCCACAATTCACCAGAAGAAATTCAGAACTGAGCTTCACCCTGTCAGCCCCCAAAGAGAGGAGAAAAAAAAAAGAAAACTAAGACCAAAGTAAAAAATCCTCCAGCAGGAGTGCTGCTGAATCTCCTGGGACACAAGTTAAAGCCATCATCACTCTGGCTCCCTCCCTCTCCCCCCAGCACCTTCAAAATGTGATGTTACAGTCAAACATTTCAAAGTGTTACCATATGTTTTCTGCAGAGCTGATATACCACCTCCACTCATTCTTTCAACAGGCAGCTCCTTACAAGAATAAGTCTAGCATGTAATTTCCTTTAAGGAGTCCAAGACTCCCCACTTGACTCTGGATTTACTGCTTTACCCTGAGGGCACCATTTCCACTCACTACTTACTCCTGATTTTCATTTTGAGAGTCTTGGATATCAGACAAATGAAATTTCTCATCTGAAAAAGCCACAGGTAAGAAGACACAACCCAAACTCAACGGCAAAACAAAGTCCTGGCTTCACAGTGACTCCAGTAACATCAGCAGAATAATTTCTTGTAGCTTAAACCTCCTCCTGAAGCTTCATTGTTAGGGAAGGTGTTGGGAATGATTTCTCCACTTCAAACCCAATCCCTTCAGCCAGAGGGAAGTTCTCATTGTCTTTAGATGTTAATGAAGTTCCCAGCTCCTAAGTGTCAAGTCAAATTGTCCCCTGCAGAGGACACAGGGGGTTAAACCCACTGCAGCACAACCTGAATATTCCTACACGGGCACAAGGGAGAAAACAGGCACCAAGTTACCAGGAGAGAGGTTTTAAAAAATAATGGTTATTTTAAAATAATCAACCCATCTCTGACTTGTGAGTCCTGATCCCACAGGCAGATGGATCTTCAAAGATGAGCTCAGAAACTACAGTGCATAACTTGAGCAGAGAGAAAAGCATCACAGGCCTTATCTGCTAAACACTTTGTTTTGCAGGTGGTATTTATCTGCCTTCCTCTTACTGCACAGGTCAGCCACTGAACCACAAGAACTAGTTTTGAACTTGAAAGGATTAAAAAAAGAGGTGGTAAAAGACAGAAAAGTTGTTATCTTGCTATAGGAACTGCTTAAATACAAAGGGTGATACTGAGGTTTGTGAGCTCAGGCTCTTCAGGAAGACTGAGTCATGAGCTGTTGAAAGGACATGGTGGAAAGCACAGAGAATATACACCCTAAATACCACACCTTGGGACAACAGGAGGATGTTCACCATAAACACAGCAACATCCAGGCATGTAATCCCCCCCCCCAAAGTGCTAAGGACATAATTTGGAGTCTTTCAGGATGATTGTGGGGCAGGTCTGGAGCTGAGTGAGGGTCCAGCTGCAGCCCAGAGCTCTGCTCAGCCAGGCTCCCATCACTTTATGGCTGTGGACTCAGGTTTTGGGTTCTATCCACCCTCAAAAGCACTTGGCAATACTGGTTCATGGGTATTATCCAACTGTAAAACATGAGCAGGGATTTTTTCAGGTTTAATTTCCTTTAAGAAAGCTTAAGTGAGTCCATGTGAGCACAGAAAAAGAGAGAGTGGCTCTCAGGAGCTAAGAAATCAGTATCTAACCCTGCACACTTAACTCCAGGGGAATTTCTTTCCTGGAGCAAAGCTCAGAGACAAACAACCAAACCCAAGTGGCTCTCAGATCAAATCACTGCTCAAACTTCTGGCACTTGCAGTTTGTGCAAGAGGAAAGAAAAATAAAGTTTTAAAATGTTGATTTTAAAAGCAAAGGACATCAATATTCACTTTAGGTATCTGATGCAGGCTTTATGACATTAAACTGGAAATTACCACAATTCCTCTCAAGAAATTCAATTATTTCACTGTGTGTCATTCAAATTAAGCCAAAATTAGCAAGCACTACTTCAGAATACTTTGCTAACTGCCCTTCCATGGGCAACATCCAGTCGTGCCTCCATTATCAGTTCACTGTCCCAGTCACAGGTCTTTGGTGGGACAGATAAAATCTGAAATTCCAGCAGAAGCAGCAAGAGGTGCCTCCTCCTCCTCCCCATGGCTGGAAATGGAGCCTTTTTGCTGGGTTTAGTCTGTGGGCAGGAGAGACTTGAGCTTTTTCCTTCCCCTCGGGGTTCCCAGCAGCTCAACCCCGCCCAGGCTCTTAGATTGCTCTGTTCACAGCTATTTTTAATCTACATTTATTCTAGGGATGTGGTTTAGAGCACGGGCACAAACAAGGGGGACACAAACTGGTGAGAAGAGAAGGTGCCAGGGAAAGGGTGAAGTTTCTTACCCTCACCTCCTCAGCCAGGGCAACCTGTCTGCCCACCAAGCAACAAGCTCAGCCTGCTGAAAAGGCTGGACCAGAAGTACAACAAATAAATAAAACAGGAGTGGGAGGTGAAATTATTTTGCTGCTGTTCAAATTGTAGTTTGTTTGGGGGATTTTAGTCTTTAACCACCTTTATACTCAAACTACTTGCAGCTCAGAAGTACTCCAGTCTCTTAAAATACTTCCTTACCCAGAAATAATGCAACTTTTATTTAAGAAGCATCGGAGGGATGAAGAAAAGATGTAAAGATAATTTAGCTTAAAATAACATTGAATTCTCCGAAACAATGACATTATGACCTCTGTACATCTCTCCATACACCCAGACAAAAAAAAACAACAAAAAAAGGTGTGAATCAACCCTCAAGCCACAATAACCTACTTGTCTCCCTCCTAACATGGATTTTAGGCACTGCCCATCACTGAGAGACACCCTAAATTCATCCTAATCTCACATTCCACATGAGGAATGGCCAGAGAATCAGCAGCAGTGTCCAATGGGTGAGTCTGCAAGGCCAGAACTCTGCTCTTCTCCTTGCCTGGCTCTGGAATCCTGACAAGGAAAAGCTCCAGAACATCTGGGAGAAAGATCCAATTCCCACACAAGGTATTTATCAACAATAAACAGTTTTCTATAAGAAGATTTCTACTTCCAGGTAAACTGAAGCAATAAAGGTATCTCTACACACCCATTAGAGAAGTGGTTTAACACTAAAGCAGCTGAAAGACCCCAGTGGGTCCTTCTTGAAGGCAAATTGGTGAATTTAGTGGCAACACCTCCCTTTATGGCATGAAAATGAGGGATGAATGAGTAGGGAAAGGGGAAACAACAATTTCTTCTGTTACATTCTGAGATGTTGAAGGGTTTCCTGGATGGGGGGCTGAAATTGATCCTAAATTTCACTGGTCTCCAAGGAGTGAACCCCAGAAGGCTACAGACACAAATCATGTAACTGGGGAAAGAAACAGATACAAAAATGTGATACAAAATGGAAATTAACAGCTACTTTCTGTATTTCAACAGGATTTTAAGATGTACCTAAATACTACCTCCATCTTATATATGCAAAGAGGTTTTAGATAGAGGTCTAAAGGCAAAACAAACACGTGAGCTTGAGATACACAAAAATATTTAATACCCTCTGAATAACTGTCACTTACATCTTGTATCTCTCCTCCCAGATGGCCTGGATAGGCAGGTGGTAAGAAAAGTTATGACAAGGTGCTAATAGAATTGCTGCATGCCAGCACGTCACTCATGATGCTTTTAAACCAACCCAAAGGAGACAAAAATTCTACATTTTAAAGATTTTTCTATTATTTGGGAAATGCTTCCATCCTGGTATGTCAAAGCTTTCTACAGATGCTTTGTAAGGCAGTTAAATACAGTTCAAAAAAAACTGATGGCAATCAACCATCAAAATACTTGTCACCAAATGACATCACTGGTAGTTTTACTGCTGTAGCAAGTCATAATGGGAATAAACAGGTAATATCCATCATTGCCTTCTACAAAAATTACCAGTAAATAAAAAACCAGCTGCTTGCCTTGCTCAGCAAGCACAGAAACTGTCCCTGAAATATATCCTGAGCAGCATGTCTTGTGCTGTTCCACTTCCACACTGAAGAGCTGGCACAGCCCAGAATGAAATGTGTTTTGGAAGGAACCCCAGCTGACTTAAGGTAAAGTTCTGGAAGCCAGCAGGGCACCCCCGGTGTTTATTTGCTAATGAACACTTAATACTCCACCAGTTCACACTCCTTCACTGGCTGTGCTGGCACCTCTGAACTAGGAGGGAATTAAAAAGCGCCGCAGGCAGAGGTTGTAGGAAAACATTCTGTAAATAGTTTGGGTATCAAAATTCTTTCTGGCCAGGAGAGGCCTGGCCAAGCTTGAAGGTCCAGGCATGTCAAGTCACAGGAAGCAAAATACAAAATATTATTTTATGGTCCCCTGTGAGCCCATGTACAGTCTGCGTGGCTCTGACTTCCTTGGATATAAACAACCAGCAGCACTTCTCTCTGGCTTTGGTTAAGAATAATTCTCACCTCATTCACAACTGCTTCCAGATGAAGAAGGACCAGCACCAGCCCAGCCCTTTTTGAAGCACAGGAAATGTTCCTTTGCCACCTTGTTCTCATAATTACCTCCTGACTTGGCAGCTACACCAAGATATCTCAGCTCAAAACTTCACCTGCTGCAGGAACCAACAGTCAAAACTATTCTGTGAGCAGCAGAGACTTGACCCGAGAGAGGGAGGGGGAATAACAACAAATAATTCTAGAAGAGGCCTCAAAATTACCAGACTTTTGCTAACCAGCCTGTCAAGTTCTCCTTCTTAAGATAAACCAACTCCCTTTTAAGAAGCCAGTAGTTTGCACTAGAAATTTCCAAGTATATTTGTTTTCAGGAAGTTTTACTCAGCAAAAGATAACTTAGAGAAGACTGTAAAAGAAGGATATTGTTAATTAAGTGTTTCAAAACCTGGAGTGGTTGCTTCTCAGACCAGCAACGTATCAAAGACTATCCAAGAAGAGCACAAAGAGCAGAGAAAAGGAGCAGGACAAAGATAATTGGAGCAATAAAACAAGGGGATGAGATATGGAAGCACAGGAAAAGACCATTATCTTCCTGCATTCTTCAAAGCCCTGGAAAGGACAATGGAAGGTCTGAACTCGCTGCTGTCAAGAAGAAAGAAGAAAAGGGGGAAAAAAAAGGGCAAGTCAACTGAAAGAGCAAAGTGGGATGCAATGAGATCTAACTAGAGGATGAAAAAAATGAGTTAAGTTTTCAGATTTCAATATAAACACTAAATAAAAATAATTTATGGGCACCATACCGCTGTTCCTCCTTGGCACAGGGCAGAAGAAGGTGATGATGATGGGCAAAGCACCTGAGAAGCCCCTGCTAAGGGCTGCCAAGCCTCTCCTGAGCAGCAGCAGAGCCTGTCTAGCCACAAAGGCAGGTTGAAAGGCAGGCACAGTGAATTCCAGAGGTTACACAAAGCTGCCTAATTATTAACATGGTGGTGTAGAAGAGGTTGCACCAAGGGTGCAAACGACCTGGACCAGCATAAATAGAATTAAGATTAGAAATCAATACTTGGGAAAGATGAAAGTGACCCACACCAAAAAGCTGCCTAAAAGGAAGCCTGGTTTGCAAAAGGGAGAGACTTGTTTTCTGGGACAAAGAAATGTGAAGAGTTCTACAAGTGAATCACCACCTGGAGAAAGAAAAACAAGCTATAAAGGAGTGAGACAAATGGGAGACATAGAGACTGAACTGTACCTGAACTGGAGAGAATTTATATCCAAAAAGTGGTTGGTGAACTAGGCTTGGGCACTTTAAACATGAGGAATGTGCGTGTTACACCTTCCTCTACCTTCTCTGCTCTTAAACCAGAAAATAAAGCAAACATCTCACTTAACCTGCACCCTGTTGACTGCCACAGAAACTGCTGAGCTCCAAGTGACACGTGGAGTTTCATTCATAATCTCCAGTCATAAGAGAGCAGACTGGAAAAGCAACCCAGAGAGATAAAAGGACTGAAGTGGCATCCAGTGGAAGATGCTCACCAGGACCTACAACTTCTCACTGGGGAGACAAACAATAGAGAGAACCTGATTTCCTTAAAACATAGAGAAAATAACCCCCCTCAGCAGTGGAGAGTGTCCCTGATTTTCTCTAGATTCCAATGTCAGCCCTAATTCAGTTCCTAATAAGTTGCCCCCATTACACCATCAGAGGCACTCAGGAATTTGGAGAGTGCCTTCTGTTTATTACCTTAATTCAGTTTATTTCAGAGAACTCATCAAGTCAGAACATCCAGAATTACTTGTGGGTTTTTTTTTGGAGATGACAGATCATGGGGAAGTAGAGGAGCTGCCTGGAGAAACCATTTAAACACAGTTAATAAGACTGGGAGATATAGAGTTATCTCAAAACTCACTGAATATTGGCAGCCCACTACAGTTCAGTAACTAAAATTCCACTTTGAGAAATATTTCAAAATTAAGGTTTTATTTTCCAGTCTTGGAATGTTTTTTTCCCCTTAAACCAACGCTTCAGTCAAGGAAAAACCAGAAAAGACCTACTTGGGTCACCTACAAAAAACATGATTTGTATGTAACTATTAAGGGATGGGACAATTGTAAGTGAAACATCAGCACTGTAAGAAAAATTACAAGTTTTAGGTATATTTGGTAAGACAAACACCATCATTCTTCAGCTGTAGACCACCTACTATCCCTTCCCTCTCCTCCCCAAACATCATCAGATAAACCAGCTAAAACTAAACCAAGGGAAGGGAGAGGAAGCTGGTGGTAAGAAGCAGCCCAGAGTTCTCTAAATAACCTTCTGCTTTTCTAAACAAACCCTCCACTGAAAATTTCTGCTCTTTAGTCATTAAGTCAAGTCATATTTTTGACCTTCTTCTAAGGCTGCTTGACGCTGCTGTTTGAACGGATGCAGAAAAATGTATCCCCTTTAATCACATCCAACCCTAACTAGAAATTACCTAAAGTATATTCAAATTACAGCCACACCAGTAAATATAAAGTAATCAAATTCTTAAAAGCAAACAAAAGTTTTTATTTTAGAGTTGAAGTCACCACTCCTATTTTCACCAGATGTTTGCCTCTTTTTAACTCTTTCTACTTCCACCTTTAATCCTCAAGGTAGGTCCTGAGATGCTTAAATCTTCCAAAGTTTTTCCCCAAAAATTAATCTCCCTCCTAATTTTTTAATTCAGATCAGAAGCATGTTAGGAAGAAATAAAACTCTTATTTCTTTTGCTCCAAATTCTCCTTTTCACTTCTTTTTTCTTCTCTCCTGCCAACCTATTCCTGCTCATTCCTCTCCTCTCACAAGGAAAAACTTTATTCAAACACAGCAGCTCAGGTCTTACAGAAACCACCAGCCTGGGCAAACTTCTGTCTCTGGTAAGAAACTTGATCTTATTTTTGAAAAGAAGGGTTTTGTTATTGCCCATGAACTCTCTTATTTTAGATTCTCCCTCACAGGCCAATTGCAGGAAGTATTTTACAGCTTCAGTTTCTACTTGTCAATTGTTAACTGTCGACTAACTCAGCTGCCATTTTAGCAATTCTCTTTAAAAAGGAAAATATTTGCACTTTCCTGGCATGTAAACTCTCTTCCCTATTAAGAGATAAAGCCCTGAAAATGACTCTTTCCCAGAGAAGTCCCCAGCACGCTGAGGAAGCCTCTCCCTCTGCACACAGGCTGGCAGCAGCAGGGCTTTTCTCCCCTCTCTACATTGTCCTGCTCTGGGCACAGCCAGAAATCCCTCACACCTCTCAAATCCCCACAGGTTCCTGGGGACTTGAAAATAGCTGGAAGGAAATACCTGAGTGGTGGGACAACTAATCAGAGAACAAGCAAAAATTGAAAATTAAGCAGGGCTGCATTTTTCCATCTACTGTGGTGAGACCTGGGACCAACCACCACTAAAGCACTCAAATGGGATTGCAGAGCTGACCTCCAGCAACGCACCCAGCCTCTAATCCCCTCTGGAGCCTTTTATTTATATCAACTTTCCACTAACCCAAACATCTGGGAGTCCTCACATAACATTTTCCAGTTGCCATCTTGCATTAATATTTCCAAGAGCTTATCAAAACCAACTTGAGGGGCTTTTTCTGCCATGATTCTTCTGGAAATTAAGCTTTCAAATAATCGATTTAGAGCTTACAACCTTGACACCAAACTCCTGGATTCCTCCACCCACTTGCAACTGCAGCAGGACTTCAAATCAGCTGTGAGAATTCTTTTTACCCTGCTAAATGTAAAGATCATGTGATTGCCAAATAAAAGAAGCAGCAGGCAAAGCCAGGTTTTTGGAAGAGCATGAAAAGAAATCAAGGGTTTGCTTCATTCCAACAAAGCTCCCTCCAGGACTTGCTGCTAACAGGGGATAAAGAGCAATTCCAGGCACTCCAACAGGCTCCTGTTTGCAGCCTACCAGGTAATGCTCCCACACTTTGGGGTTTAGAGGTGGGTAGAGCCTTTTATTCTCAAAGTTATTCTGTTTAGTCTTTTCTCTGACCTTATCAGACACCAAGGTGAGGAGGAATAAGGAGAGGAAGGAGAAGAGAATCCAATTCCAACCAACTTTCACTTCCATCTCTATTTTCCTCAAAAATCAGCAGCTGTGTTTTCTAGAGAACACATCACTGCAACTTCAATAAGGCGTGATGGTTTTGCAAGCATGATTTTAATAACCTTATTCACATTAACATAAAAAAAATAAATTAAAACCCCTCACATCTCACCATAAATCACCCTCTGAGAATAACACAAATCTGGCACTCGCCTACACCCCTATTTGAATATCCTGACCATTCAAGGCTGAGATTATTGAATTAATACGACAAAGGGCAAAGAAAAATTTCAGTAGCATCTACAGTTAAGATGTTTTTAGTCAATAGGGAAAAAGCCTGGGCCAGAGGCACTGTGTTTATACCAGTGGCACTCTGGCAGCAGGGCAGCAAGGTGCATTCTCTTCACTACTGTCAGCATTGATGTTGTAACTGGTGTTAGAAATGAAAAAACATCTCCAAGGAAGTATCTGGGATACAGGGAACTGATTGCTGACTTTTAATGTTAGTTAGACATTCCAAGCTGTTGTTAGCATAAGCATTTATTGAATCTTTTAAGAGGTAAATGTAGAAATACATGAAAAAAATTCCCAGAAGACACATTTATTTCCCTTTTTACATCAACAAGCCTCTCCATAACCTGTGACCAGCTCTAAAGAAACCAGATCTTGGTGCTTTTGTTTCCTTCCTGTCACTCCCTTTTGTTCTTATAAAATCACTTTAAAAAGCCTTCCCCATCAACAGTAAAGCTCCATAAGCTACTGGGCAACATTATCTAAAGAGAAATATCAATTATCTGCCAGCAAGAACCAGCTCTGGATCACACCAAGTTATAAATCTTCACTACCAAGTAACAACAAGGACTTTTATCACACTTGCAGGTCTGGTAAGGTTGGCACCACCCTAGACCAGTGTGTTCCAGGAGATTTCCAGGATACAGATGAATAGACTCTACTGTAATGCCTGCACTCCCTGATTAAAATTGTATTATATAAAATTTAAAGGACATTTAATCCCACTGGCTAGAAAGCAGAGGTCTGCAAGGCAGAACATGTGATGGCAATTTTCAAAACTTCAGGGCTCAAACACCAACATGGACAAACTGTTCTGCCCTCCAGAAACAAGCACCAACAAAATCTCAAGCTAACAGGAAACCTGGAGGAAATCACCCCTCAAACATGTGAAATACTGTTCTCTGAATTCTATCTACTGCCCATAAGCACTTCTAAGAAATTAAACTGCTCCGTGTGGTTTGTAAGCACAACTTGGTGAGGCTGCATGCATCTGCAAAAAAAAAAAAGCAGCTGAGGAAATGAAGGTACAGATAAAGTGGGGTCAGTTCATGTGATTTTGAAATGGTGAGGGCAGAGCTGTGCAGTGAGGAGCCCCAGCCTGCAACAACCTGCCTTCCACACAGCCCAGGGAGGTACCACAGGAGGTCTCCACCACCAGAGAAGGGGTTCTTGGGGAGGGGGATGTGACCCCATCCTTTAACAGCCAACACAATTCATCTATAGGCATGATCCTAGCCATGAAAACTTCTCCACCAATGCAGTCAGTGTCTGCTCCAGCCTCTCCATGCAGCAAGGCTTGGGAGGCAGCCAGGCAGCCTCTCTGCATTGGTATAGAGCAGCTCCACTCTCCGGGTTGGTCTCCACCTGCTCCCCACTCTCACTGCTCTGAGCCTGTCTCTAGAACCAAGGCTGTAATCTGAGCTTTGCTTTCAGACACAGTACTTAAATAAAATTATATATATTTAAACAGATAAAATTATATATGCAAATATATTATATAAAATTATATGTATATAATATATAAATATTAAATATATATGCTGTGTTATATACACTATATCACATATTATATACAATTATATTTATATAATATAGAAATGTTATATATTATATTAAGTAATATATAAACATATTATATATATATATTATTATATAAAGATTAAAATTAAGAAGGATTTCTTTGTAAGAGAGGCCTCACTAGCTTTAAAATTGAAGCTGAATAAAATTTAATCATCTTGGGAAGATTCCCCACTAGTAAACCACTATTAGAAACAAGTCGCTGTATATATTTATGATCTGATTTATGATTTGTTGAACAAATTCCCAGAGTGAGGAGCAAAGAATGTGGGGAGAACAGCAACTAAAGCCACACTTAAAACAATACACATATTCTAAAATTAAATTACTTCTTCACTGGATTAAGTTCCATAAGCAAACTTCCACTTCTTATTTGGCTCTAAAATCAGTTTTTCTAGATTATTTTCTCTGCTTGTGCAATTTTGCTTAAGTATCAGTTCTCCTCTTCTAGAGATATTCACATGTTGGGAGGTTGAACTAGATGATCTTTAAGGTCCCTTCCAACCCAAACTTGTGTAGGGAGGTTGGCCCAGATGACCTCTGGAGATTCCTTCCAGTCTAAAACATTTTATGATTCTATGAAACCTTTCTGTGATTCTATGAAACCCTCCTATGATTCTATGGTACACTCATTTTGGACACAGCTTTTTACTGGTAACTAAGACGACTCAGACTTTACGGAAAGGAAGAAAACTCCCTGACCAACTCCACGTTGCTGCTTAAACCCCCCAGATCATTCTGTGAACCTCTACAAGTGCCATCCCTGCATATTCACAGTTTATAAAGTGTAATCCTTTCAGTTCTGCTTGACATTAGAGGACACTTTCCATTTTTAGCACATCACATCAGCCTTTTCCCATGGATGCTGTTGGGATATCACTGGCACGGCTGATGTCACACGGATGAAAGTGTTCCAACTGCACCTCTATTAACTCACAGGCCAGCACGTTAACTCCAAAGAAGTAGTAATTCAGAGCAATTATTCAGCAGCAATTTAAGTGCCCAACCATACCCTAGAAGTCTACACAACACAACATGAAATGTTTCTGAATGTAATAAATCTGTTTAGAGCTCTTAATCTTTAAATATATTTCCATAAACAGTATTACTGAATTGATGAGCTCCCTAAACATTTAAAAGGCTTAAAAATCAGCTTATTTTCAAAGGAATATTCTGACTTTTTCTGCACGTGCATCTCTTAAAGGTGTGCACAAGGACATCCTTCTTTGATGGAAAATTATTTCTGTTACCTGAAGCTGGATCAATTTTGAAGAGCATTAACATCACTGTATTTGATTCACAGCCCAAATATTCCATCAGACCCAATTTTAAATGCACAACAGAAGCTGTATTTCTAGTAAAAGGCATTTTTAAAGTCCACAGTCATACAAGATAAGCTACTGAATAAGACCTACACCCCTGGCTAAGAAAAGCTGACCCATGATCTCAGGATGAAAAGTTTAATACAATTTTCTCTAGTCAGGGCATCTAAAGTCACAAGTATCCTACTGGCTCCTACTGTATTAATGGCCAAAACACTATCTTCCAGTTTTATTAATTCAGTGCTGGAGTGCTTAATCCCTCCCATGGTCCTGACTTTATAAACTCTACAGATGTCTCAAAATCCCTGGAGTTGTAAGGCCAGCTACACTTCACAGCCTGCAACAGTGCAACTCCTGCCTGTAGCCAAAGAATTTACTCACAGGATAAAAATGAACTCCCAAGTCTTTTCCGGGCATTTGCTACAGTCACTGGGGCTGCATCTTTTCAGTCCTAAAAACGTGGAGAAAATAAAACAAACGAAAAAACCACAAATTACATTTCATGTGGGCTACGTAGTTGCTTGAATTCTCAGCTATGCATGAGGAAGAGATTTCCAGAATCACTCAGCTCCTTCCTTCCAAGATACTGGTACAGAGCTCAGTAATTAACAACGTGAAACCAAGAGAAGTTCTAATATATTCACAGATAATAATTCCTAAAAAACCCAACAGCTTCTTTGCCTCCTCAAGGGTACAAATACTTTAATCTCACACTAGTTTCCTCTACTGCCATGTGTCTCTAGAACTTGGGACACATGCTTTATTTAAGAGGTACAAAGTACAAGACAGAAGGCAGCAGCTTACTGCCCGAGAATCAAGAGGCAACACTCTCAATAAAGGGTTGGTTGGTTTGGTTTTCCTTTTTTTAAAAAGCACATTTTTGTTGTTATTTCCTCTCTGTGCTGAGTAGGAAACAGCAGTCAGGAGGCTGGAGGAATCCAGCAGGATCTTACATAATAACTCCAATCGTGCAGAAAATCGAGCCAAAGCTGGGAGGAGAGAAGGAATTTTACCAATTTACAGTGGGTATTTCCAAGCGTGGAACTGTGAATGGAATCAATAACACAGTATTAACCCCTGATGGTTCAAGGAGTAGTTCTCTCTCTCCCAGCTTTAGGCCCAATTTTGCAGAAATAACATCCAGGAAGAAATGAAGCAGCTGATTTCAAGTGTGCAGGTCCAGAGTGAGCCAGGCAGTGGAATGACAAGCCCCACAAGTAAAATGCTGAGCAGAAGGGTGTGCCAAGAATAAAGCTGGGAAGTCCCTCTCACTGCAAACTGGATTTGTGCCTAGAAAAATCATACAGGGCAACAAACTCTGTGTGTAGTACGTACCTAACACTAGGTCTGTCTAGAGGCTGAGCTGCAGTTCAGAGATTAACACTGAGCCTCCCCCCACGCTGGGCAAGTGGAAAAGACTGATGAAGGGAATTAGTTTATTAACATTAAATTAACATTTATTGGGCCTAATCAACCTAATATTATGGCATAAGACTAAGGCAAACTCAGAACTCTAAAGGCAAACTACAGCCAGTACTGGTACCTTCTCCATCTTAAAACATCAGCAAATTGTCAGATCAATTACACAAGAAATACTATTTTTTTTAAGCACTCTGCTATGATCTGTGCAGTCAGTGATGGTCTGAGGGAGCAGCATCATGTGTCAAACCAAACCCCTTCTATCTTAACTCCCTCCCTGATCTGTCTCTATGGACAAACCCTGGAGGTTTGGGGGAGGAAACACAGTTTTGTAACAGTGGTAACTCTACTCAAGTAAATCAGAGCATCAGACTTGACAATAGTTTCTAGGGTCTTATGGTAGGTACAGTTTTGTATTACTGTCCTCTACTGATACAGTGACAGGATGACAGCTTGCAATGTACTTCTGCTATCACGTTGGCTTGATCTTAATACCCATCCACAACAAAGTATCATTAAAAACAAAATAAGTACTTCAGGTTACAACAAAACAAGTGACATAATGAAACCAAATCATTCTGGGCATCTGGCTACAAAATGTCAGTGAAGCAGCAGCAAGTTATATATGTTTTACTTACTAAATTAGTATTATTTTATAACCAAAGAGTTCTATTTTATAAAACATAAATAATAGTGTAACTCCTCAGACTTTTATAGGGCTTCACATCAAGCCACCCCAGACATAACCACTTAGAACTCTAAAGGCAAAGAAAAAAACAAGAAATCACAAAATAAGTATTCCTTTCCATCATGTCACCATCCTGCTCTCCAATCACCAACATAAACACATTTAATAATATCAGAAAATGACAACAAACAACATCACATTCCGTATTTTTCTCTCCTCTAAAAACTCCTGGCAGAAAAAGCCAATCCCACCTCACAGGCAGCCGGGCAAATCCTAGAGGGAATAATATTTTACGATACCATCCAGCACTAATCAAGACCCTGCTCGTAGCAAGCAGGAGCACTCTGCCATCAAATCGCATTAGTGACACATTTCCCCGTGCAAGGGAGTTCTTGTGCCTGCCCCTGCTGCATGATGATGCACCATTTCCCTTCCCCAGCACCACAGGCCCCAGACACGGCTCAGAAACGCCAGCACCGAGCCCAGGCACCCTGGGGTCCAATTCACAGCGAGCCCAAGTTCCCTCCTGATTTAGAAACGTGCCTCAGAGGCGAGGCCGGGGCCTGCCAGCCCTTACTTGGTTGTGCTCTTGGTCAGCGCAGCTTTTTTCCACTCCAGCCCCTCTTTCCTTTCTCCCACTCGTGTTTCCTCGCTCAGCTCCTCACCCCGCTGAGCCTCTACCCCCGCCTGGGGTTCTCCTCAGCCAGGCCTTCCCCTCAACTTTTCCCCGCCGCACCTCTCGCCCCTCGGGCCTCGCTCCCCGCCTCGCACCCTCCTCCCCCCTCAACTCCTGTCTCCTTCCCCTCCTCTCTTACCTCCTGGCCCTACGAGTGACTACCTCCGGAGGAAGCCCCGCTCCGAGGCCGGCTGGGCAGCCCGAGAAGCCCTGTCCCAAGCAGGTGCGGTNGCAGCTGGGGATCACTATTTGGCAGCATGTCTTCCCCTTCCGACTCCCCGCAGGCCGAGCCAGCGGCTCATTATTCCGCAGGTCCCCGCAGCCCCCTTCTGCGCAGGCGCGGAGCGAGCGGACGGGCAGGATATGGCCGTTCCCAGCGCCCCCCTCCCGCCCGCGCAGGCGCCCCGGGCCGGTCCCGCCCCCTCCCCAAACCCCGTCCTCTCGGCGGCCATTGCGCATGCGCGGATCGCCTCACACCGACACCCCCTCCCCAGCCACCGCCGGCCCGGCTTCTGCGCATGCGCCGAGCCCTCGCCCGGCAGCGGCTCACTATCTGGCAGCGCTGTGGAGTATGCGCTGTGTGCCTCAAGGGTCCCTTCCACTGGGGTAGCTCACTATTTGGCAGAGAGCTGCTCCTGTCGCAGTGCCATTTAAACAGCCGGCGGAGGAGGAGGAGGAGGAGGAAGGAAGGAGGGAGGGGGGAACGAGCCCTCACTCCACAGCCCGCCGCAGGAATAGGGAGCTGGCCCACACACACCTCGCAAGGGGGAAAACAGGGGAGAGTGGA
>VYZX01023513.1:223135-240077 GCA_013401335.1 Brachypteracias leptosomus
GGGGGGCGGGGGGGGAGGACAACGACACTACCTTCCCCCCCCGTCCCTGGGGGAGGTTTCCAGGCCTCGCCTGCTTCTTTCCCCCGCACGGCCCCTCCCACCTCACCTGAGCAGGACACCGCTGCTGCTGTCCCCGAGCGGGCTCCTCACACTGCCCTAAACTGCCACATCCGGGCACNNNAGGGGGGCGGCCGGGAGGGAGGCGATGAGGGAGGGGGGAAAAGGCGGGAAAGGCGTCGAGGGCTCCTCATGCCAGCGCTGAGGGGAAATGGCGGCTGAGGTAACGGCAGAGGGTCACCCCTGGCTTCTTGGGTGCTGCTCACTCGGCGTGGGGCATTGGGGACAAGAAGGGCGATGTCACCTGGGAGTGTGGCCTGTAGGGTTAGGGAGGTTCTCCTCCCGCTCTGCTCTGTCCTGGTGAGGACACATATGGAGTACTGGGTTCAGTTCTGGGCTCCCCAGTTCGAGAGAGACAAGGAGCTACTGGAGAGAGTCCAGCAGAGGATCTGGAGATGCTGAGGGGATGGAGCATCTCTGTGCCCAGGACAGGCTGAGAGCCCTGGGGCTGCTGAGCTGGAGAAGAGAAGCCTCAGAGGGGATCTGATCAATGCAGATCAATAACTAAAGGGCCAGGGGTGAGAGGATGGAGCCAGACTCTTGTCAGTGGTGCCCAGGGACAGGCCAAGGGGCACCGGGCACCAACTGGAACCCAGGAGGTTCCATGTGAGCAGGAGGAGAAAGCTGTTTGGGGTGAGGGTGTTGGAGCCTGGCCCAGGCTGCCCAGAGAGGTTGTGGAGTCTCCTTCTCTGGAGAGATTCCAAACCCACCTGGATATAAGGAATTTTTTTCATCATGGCCATGGATGAACATTTGGACAGGCTGCCCTATGCAGCCTCTACTGTAGGTTTTCAAGGCCTGAGAAACCTTGTGAGAGCTCAGAGGTGACCCTGCTTTGAGCAGGCTGGCCCAGATGACATCCTAAAGTCCCTTCCAACCCCAGTGATCCTGTGATCCTAAGATCCTACCTGTGTGTGGGTTATCTATTTTGTAATGGTATCCAACCAGAAGCAGCAAAATGTTCATTGTCAGTCGTTCTTAATTACTGAAATGTTGGTAGAGAAGCTTATCCTGAGTGAACCTTTTTTTCCCTGCCAGTCTCATGGTATAATGAATTAATACAATTAAATGCAAAGCACCCCAATAACCAAATTACCCAGGTGACGTATCCCAGCTATGCTTGTTTAAGTGAAAGATGCCAAGTCTTTTTAACTCATATCTCATTCTTCCAGGTGAAACCCACCACTTCTCCCAGCACAATGGTCCTGCCGCATTCACCCGCTGCCGACTCGGGGAATATTGCCTGGTTTATTGCTGACATTTTCTGCAGCATCCTGGGTTTTCCTGGCGAGCGTCTCATCCAAGTCATGACCAGTTCTTGGACCCTGCTTCATTCCTTCATTTCACAAACTGCTGCCCGTGGTGACAGAACAGCAGGTAACACTGCATTGTAATGAAGAAATGCCATAAAACTGCCTCTTGGGAAGCAGGGGATTGGTATTAGCATTCCTGTTCTAGCCACACATTTCTCCTAGAAACTTATTTTCATACCCTTTCCATTACCCTGCGCTTTATATTCCCAATATAAACGGTGAGGTTTTTTTTTCCTGATCTATTTATCCTCTTATGGCTGAAGTACAAAAGGAAATCACAGCACCAGTTTTAGAGAAAACAAAGAGATTCCCCCCTCCCCTCCCGCATTAGAGCGCTCAGGCTGCGGGCTCTCCATACGAGGCGTTTCTAGAACAAACAGAAATGGCTCCTTTAATTCCCCACTGGCCCTGTGTCACTTAGCAGTGGGGAGGTCAACCTCTTCTGCAGCTTATGACGTTCTCCCCCATCAAAATTCTTTTGTTCCCAGGAAGGGGAAAATTAAATTGGGTACCTGTGAAAACGAAGATGGAATTTCACCGTATGCAAAAGTTATTTAGGGTCAGCCCTGCCCCTCCTTGGTGGCAGAGAGAAGCAAAACCACTGTCAGTTCCTCTTCACCAGCCCCACCACCTTCTGTCTTCAACACCACTCTGTAAAGAAATGACTGGACAATTCCTAGGTGCAGGTGCTGCTCCAAAGTGTGCGCGGGGAGACGCTGATGTGTGTGTGTTTTGACACTGCTGTGCATGGGAGAGCACCAGATTCTCCAGCACAGCCACTTTGGGGATAATTCGCAGGCTCCTCCGAATGACACCAGACAGGTTGTTTTTTCTGCATGAAAAGAACCAGTAAACGTTGATGTACACGGAGGTCTGGAGGTGTTACCAGTGTGTATAAAGTTGGATTTCTATGCGGAGCTGATTAAAGTGATGCCCACGGAAGAGCTGTGTGTGAGAATTTTAAATAGCTCCTGCTTTTTAATATTCGCTTCCTCTTTGGTTTTAATTATTTTGTTCCGACGTTTTCCCTTTCAATTTACTAAAACTCTGGAAATGTAATTAGAGGGAGGCTGAACTTGGAGAAAGCTGCCAGCATTTCTACAGCATGATTAAATGTATCAGCCATGCCTTTAGCAGGAGACTGAAAAACGGGATTCTCTTAATTATCTCTCTGTTATCCAGGAACGAATCTGCAACACGTACAGATACAGAGTTATTGAAAATGCAGC
This sequence comes from Brachypteracias leptosomus, assembly GCA_013401335.1. Lineage (NCBI taxonomy): Eukaryota > Metazoa > Chordata > Aves > Coraciiformes > Brachypteraciidae > Brachypteracias > Brachypteracias leptosomus. The sequence continues at coordinate 225,795 of VYZX01023513.1, forward strand.
ACTAATTAAAATCTCATAGAGGCTCCTGAGGATGGGGGAAGAGTATGAGGCCAGAGTTATTTAATTATTTCCTGGATTTGCTGTCTTTGTTACAAAACCAAACAAAACCCTTCCAAACAAAACCCCATCTCCAATCGCTGGGGAGACTTAATGAGGCTTTTCTATATGCACCAGTCAGACGTTGCTCGTTGCCCTGTTCACCTCTCCTTATACTGGTGAGACCCTTCTAGAACTAATCTTCCATATGGAATGGGATGGGAATGCTGGGGAGTGTTGGCAAACAGGGAAGGGATCGTTGCTTGGGTTGAGGATATGGTTATTGTTTGGTTTTAAAGACCTACAGTGAATCTTGCTATTACAGGCTCTCGTGGTTTCCTTGGGAAATAGTCACATTTGTGTCATAGCCAATTAAAAGTCTCATCTCCAAGGGGTTCTCCTTCCAGCCTGACTTCTGCCAGGGGCTCTCCATCCTCTTGCAAATGTCGTGCTCTCACCCAGCCCTGCACAAAGCCGACGTTGTTATTTCTCCTGTCAAAGGAGCCCAGGCTTTGGCACTAGGCAGAGCACACCAGAGGACGGTAAGTGCTGATATGGGCTGTGATGAAAGGAAGAAGCTTCTGAGATACTGGCTTCTTTGAACCATGTAAGTCTGGGCATCCTCCAGGGAAAGGAAACAGGGGAGCTGTTCTTCTGCAGCCCTTTTCCTCAACATTTAATTTGCAATAGAATAGCAAGTACTGAGCTAGAGGGAGTCCAGCAGCTCCACTTCTCCTCTAGGAGTTAAGTCATCTTTGGTGTGGCGTGGAGGAGGAGGAGGGCAAGCTGAATATTGCCCAACTTTTAGAAGTCTAGAGAAGTTAAGCAACTTATTTATATTTAAAAAAGTAAAAAAGACAGAATTAGGAAACTCTTTGCTTCCGGTTTCAAAGCAGAAATCCAGTGTAGGAATCAGGGGGGGTTTTACATGTCCACATTCAAAACTATCATAAAATCACAAAATAGTTTGGGCTGGAAGGGACCTTAAAGCTCATCTAGTGCTAACTCCCCTACCCCGGGCAGGGAAACCTCCCACTAGACCAGATTGCTCAAACTATGAAAACAATTCTCTTTTTTTTCATCAGATGGATAAAATTACAAGTCCCTGAGTATTTCAGGTGCTGCCCTTTCTGACCCAAACAGTCACTGAAGCGTTGCCATTCGGGTTGTGCATGTGCTCCAAAGTGTCCCTGCCTGAGCTCTTCAGCAATTAGCTCTGGCCTCCATTACATCTGGGTCCAGCAGCACCTTTGTCCCACGACAGGATTAATTTGCTCTAGCACAGACACCACACACAGGCAGCAAGATAACTTCCCTTACTCAGTGCTGCTGTGATTAAAACCAGCTTCTGTTTGTGAGGAAAACAAACATTGTTTCAAAAACTCTTGACCTCCTTTGGCAAAACTCTGACTGGGAGATTTTAATTGCAGGGAATCTGTTGGCAGTGCTATTTTTACAAGTATTGGAAAAGTATCAAAGCTAATTTTTTTTAGAGGAGGAAATTATACTTTAAAATGCACTATTGTGAGCAAGTGACTCCCTCATGTCTTTGAGTTGGTGCTTTGTTTCTTGTTAGAAGCATCTCCTGTCTTCCCTGATGAGCCTGCTCTTGATTTCAGTGCTGGTTTGCTTTAAGATGCTTTTGATCCTGTATTCATTAAAACCTGATCCTGCTGCTTCCCACCAGCCCTAATGGTCTGTGAAATTATTTTCCTTTCTCCAAGACGCTGTTAACTCTGCTGGCACCTGCAGCGTGGAGGAGCTCAGAACATTCTCAAAAGTCCTCTGGTTTATTCAGACCAGCTTCTCTCCACAAACAAGATCTCACCTTCTGTGTTATCCCAACAATCTTCCAGTGGGAATGGACTGAACAGAGTCTGAGGTTTTTGTCATCCCTGCTACAGGTGTGGAGAGATAATTGGACAAAGGACTTGAAAACCGAGGAGAAGATTCACTCTGGATAACAGAGTATTAAATGAATGAGCATAAAGGGCTCCAACAGCTGCAAAAGAATAAAAAGGGAAAAAAAAGGGGGAAAAAAGAGGAGTAAATCCAGTAAGAAACAAGTAGGGAGCAGTGAAGAGAAGTGATGTAAGAGAGAACATCCAGCCTAGACCTTGCAGGGTGTAACAACAGTTAAGGGAAAGGCAGGATTTTTAAGATAGCCACAAACTAAACATTTTCAATTACTCAGCACCAGGATTTGTAACCAGATGACAGTTGAGGCTCATCCTGTTTGTCAGAGCTGGTGGCAAGAGGAGCTCTCTCTAAATTTGTGCCTTCCCCACAATGCTGTCAATATGCACTTCAATGCAGGGATTCTACCAAGTGTTGTGACTGAAATCCAGCTACTCTAGAACCTTCTTACAGAACTGAAGAGCTTAATTAAAAGCCTCTCAGCTCTTTGGGGTGACCTCCTCATTAGCAACATCCTGCAATGACTGTTACAGCATCAAGTTACTGCAACCAACATGGCAGTAACGAGCCTTCAGATATTTCATTTCAGGTATTGCAGAGAAAATTGTTTCTTAGAATAGTGATTTCAGACCCAAGCATTCAGAGGACCAGCCAGGAGTAAGGTCCACACAATATTTTGGTCCCATCACAGAGGTCTATAGCCTTTAATTGCATGATCAGGTAATTTTCAACCTGGTTTCCTAAGGAGACAAAGCTTGTGTTGTGTGATGTCCCTGCCTTCCCACCCCACCCCTCAGTAACTCCTACTTCAGCAGCATTTTCCAGCCAAATTCAAAATAAGTAGAGGTCTAAAAGATCATTGGATTCTACCACATTCCAGCAGTGTAGGGGTTGGACAGAGAGAAGGGACCTCCCCAAGAAGGTACAGTTTAATCAACATTCGTGTTGATTAAACCAGGAGAAACTCTGAACTTGCCAAGTATGGAGAGAGCTTAAATGGGAGCCACAACCAGCCACAAACCTCCAGTCTGTAGGGAACTGGGAGTTGCCAATTCCAGTGTTTCCAGAACTACTATTTTTCCACCAGCCTGTACTATCCCTTTCTGTGTCTGGCCCTGGGCAGCCTGGCACAGCCACAACAACCCCAAACAGCAGCAAATTGTTCCTCAGCTCCAACCTAACCACCCTTGGCAAAATTTGAGGCTGTTGCCTCTTGTTGCTTGTTCCTTGGGAGGAAAGCCCAACCCTCACCCTGCTCCAACCTCCTTGTGCAGAGCCAGAAGGTCTCCCCTGAGCCCCCTTTGCTCCAGGCTCAACCCCCCCAGCTCCCTCAGCTGCTCCTCACCACACTCCTGCTCTAGACCCTTCCCCAGCCTCGTTGCCCTTCTCTGGCCACACTCCAGCCCCTCAAGGTCTTTCTGGGAGTGAGGGGGAGTTTATCAAACCAGAAAAAATGAAGCTTGTATCAAAACTAGGCACTAATTTAAGATGTCCAGCTTGATACATCTCAGGCCTTGTTATTTACTGAAGCTGGTCCTTCAGCTGTGCTCAGATCTGAGCTCTGCCTCCCTCAGGGTGGCTGTGAACACTCCCTGGTGCAGACCTGCAGCTGCTCACACACAACTAAAACACTTGCTAATCAGCAAAACACTTGAGGTTCTGGGGTTGCCTCCCAGGTCCTCAGGCTGGGGCAGAATCTGCTAATCCAGATCAGAGCCACCTCTTAATCCTGAGACAAGGATTTTGTTTTTCCTGCCACATTGACTGTAAAGCTAATTAACAAATTCTAGCCTGTCACGTTCACTTGAGTGAGATCTCTCAAGACCTTGGGAGAAAGTGACTCCACAATTCTGGGAATGAACTAAAGCAGAGCAGGCTGCACGTTTGTCTGGAAAGCAGCCTCAGCTCCTCCAAGCTGATAAGGGCTCCTGGAGGCAGCTTTTGCCTGGAAAGCAGGTTGTGTTTTCCTGAGAAGTGGTTCTCAGAAGTTCAGCTAATGACTACCAGGCAATCCTGCTGCTGGAGGACACAACTCAGCCCCCTGCTCTTTGCACTACCACAGAACCTGGAGACAATGATCATCCCCTGCTCTCTGGGATCTTTATTGCCTGTAATTTTAGGTAGGAAATAGTCCTTTGGAGGCCAGTTTTCTGCTGTTGATGGGAAGAGGCCATTGCAGATGGCCCTAGTGTGCCCTCTACTCATGCTCCAGGGCCACCATGAGATTCCTCAGTGTTGGCTTTAAGCACTGGCTGTTAAAAAGGGGAAAATTACAACATTTGATTAAGAATTGTGGGGTGCTGAGCCCACCTGCAGGAAAGCAGGTCCAAGAACCACTAGGAAAACTCTCCTTGCTGTCACCAAAATGATCTACGCCTATTAAAATATTTCACTTAAAATTAGACTTTCAAGTTTCAGTCAAGCCAAAGCCTCAATCCTCACTCCAAGCACTGGAAATTCTCCATGAGCAACCAGGCTGGATTTTAACATTTATGCTCTGTGCTACTAGAACTGCTCTTGGGGAGCCCTGATGCTGCTTTTATGCTGCTCTTGGAGTAGCTGAAGAGCCAGTAAAGGACCTGAACCTACCCCCATTCCCAACCCCAGCAGGTTTTTTTTGCATTCTCCTCAAAAAACTCCTCTACTGAACGAGTTGCTATTTCAACAAGTACCATGTATGAAAACCACACTGTCTTCTGAACCTTTTTTTCCTTGAAAACAGGTTAATTGCTCATAAAACCTTTGGAAATAGGCTGGGAGCTTCCCCCAGCAACTCAACTGATGATGAAGAAGGTGCTAAAAGGGTTGAGGAGCCTCTATGTGCATAAATACCCATTAAAATGACATCACAGGCACTGCAAAACATAGAGAAAGAAGGAAAAAAGCCATAGGACCATTTTGGGTAATTCTGAAGCTTTAAATGCACTTTTCATCTTCATTTTTTTCCTGAAAATATTTGAAACCTCAAGTCCCTCATTGCAGGGTGACATTTGGCTGTCTCTGTTTCAGTCCCAGTCAGTTTTCTCCTGTTCTTCACACCCACCCCTGGCTCCCTGTTGCTAAAATTCTCTTAAAATCTAAGTATGAAAATGTTTATTATGAGAATATATCTTTCAGATCCATATCCCATCCCTATCAGCCTTATAAACTTCTTCCCATCAGTGCAAACTTACCCCACACTAAAGCAGGACTCTGAGTGTTTTCCCTGACAGCTGGTTTGGGTCTCAGGTGCTTTCCAGGCTGCAAAATCTGACAGGAATCCCCCTTTCTGTGGAATCCTGCAGGACAAGCTGCATAATCACCCACTCTACCTGAGCAGCACAGCCCAAATCCTCATTTTTCTTCAAGAAGGACCATTAAGGTTGGGGTTTTAAGTGGTATCTTCAATTATTGATTTCAGAGAGTAACAAAAACTTCCTTAAACTGCTACCTGAGCATGAATCTTTACTGTTCTGACTGGAGAATTATCAGTGTTACACAATTAAATGCACCTCTCCAAACCACACATGCACATCCAGCATCATCCACCTTATTCCCTCTAAACATCTGGGGGTTTTTAACCATCTGCTGATGGAGTTGCAGGAGGAGCTCCTAAAAACAAGGAAGATGAAAGGAAAACGAACCCAGCTGCCAAATTTCCCTCTTCCCCCCCTGTGGAGGCTGAGTCTCAGTTAGCTGGGAAATAAAACTTCACCTTTCTGAGCTGATCCATCAGTGGGTCCCTCCTGGAGGGACAACAGGCAACACAAGCCACTGGTTGTTCTCAGGACATGCCTGACTCTTGTCATCTCCCTGGAAGCACCAGGAACTGACAAGGTTCCTGGGAGGATTCTGGCAGAGATGTTTTCCTGGCTGCTGGTGTCAGGGGAGGACAAGGGGAGCTGTGGGTGGGCACATCTTGACTGATGCCATTTCTAAGAGGGGATGGGGAAGGTCTCTTGATGCTTCAGCTCCAGTGGAGCCTCTGCTGATGGCCAAACAAGAACTGAGCAGACTAGAAATGGAGGAAGACCTTGATTTATTGTCAGCACGAGAAGTTAAATCGTTAATTAAGGAGGAACTGGATTTTTTTGTTGCTTTTCTTCGTGGATTTCTTGAAAACAGTTGAAATAAGAGTTCCCCCTGCTGGTAACTGGGTGAGTCCTGAATAGACTCAGGCTGGGACTCTGGAGCCAACAAAAAGAAAAGAAGATGGGATCTCCTCACACTGACCTTCATGTTTTGCACTTGCAGGGCTTTGTCTAAGGCACTTAATAAACTCTCAACTGATTTCCCTCCCTTCCCTACTCAGCCAAAGACCACTCACATCTGTGAGGGAAGGAGCAAACCACAAATGGTCCCTGCAGCCCAAACTCAAACATCACACAACCAGTGTCCAAAGCACCTTGGCTGCAAAGTCTGACACTGCAAAAACCTTTTCATTTTTAGAAAATATGGTGTGATCACTAAACCACCACCAGGGCAAAGACAGACAGACCAAGCACATGGGGCTAAGAAGGACAAGGTAGCCTCTGGACATTCTCCAGTTTGTTAGAAGGGTGCAAATCTAAAAAAAAGGGATAAATTGAGTCATGGCAGAACTGGTGGAGAACCTGGGCACTGCCTTTAATTCCTCAAAACCTCTTCTCTGCTTATCAGCTACCACAGAATGTTTCCTTCTCTGAATACCCAGATGTAACTTGCCAGCAGTAGTTAAGGATTCAACCCTGGGTTTTGAGCAGTATCTAGATAAACTAAATTCTCTCAACCCTTTGTATGTTACTAAGCTCTTATTTAGTGACAGAAAACCCTCCCTGACCCTTCACCAGAATTCAAACCCTTCCTCTGGAGACACTTGTGCTGTTTATAAACAAAGAACAGAGCCAAAAAAACTATTAACCATCATTATCCCTCTGCAAAAGGTGCCTCAAAGAGGAGCTACCCTTTCTAAGAGGGGAAAAAAATAACCTGGAGGGTGAAAACTTGCCTGGACCCTACCCCAGCTCCCTTGGGGTTTGCCTGTCTGCAGTTAGACAGCTGAACCCAAGCAGGCTCCCAGCCCAGGAGCCAGCAGCCAGCTTCTCCAGGGGTGACCAGTGTGTCACTGGGGAGGGGGGATCACAGCTGGGAGCTGGGGACCTGCCTTGTGGCAGCCCTGCTCAAACTGTCCAAGAAAAGCCAGCCCTGATTTGAGAAGAGCTCCTTGAACTGCTCCTGGAGCCTCCTCTGGGATCTGGCAGTACGTGAGGTCTGGAGAGGAGACAGCAAGCTGCCCAGGGAAATCCAGAGGATTCAGACTCGAGGTAGGTACAAGAGCTGCCTGGTTTGAGAAATTCTTATTGACTAAGAGTCAGAGGGGCAGCAAGAACCCAGCTGGAGCCCTACCAGGAATAGGCTTTAGAGCTAAAGTGGGTCAAGGGAGCCTGCGGCAAGCAGGAGAGAGAAAATCTCCTTTCTTTCCTTTCTTCTTGGCAGACTGATCTTTAAATCTGTGCTCTGAATACAGACAACTTGAAGATATTGGTAAAGACAGATCTTGGCTTAGAAAATAAGCCCTGGGAAGCTCCCAGCTTGTTCTTTCTGCTGCTCTCCTGGGCTGCTGTGGTGTGGGGAAGGGGATGGACCCGTCGCTTTGGGCAGGAGCTCCCCTGAGCTGCTTTTCAGTGGTTAAGGAAGAAATTAATGAAGTTTTGGATGGGTTTTTTTGGTAAGACACCCTCTCTCCTAGAGCTACACCTTGATCTGGGGGGAAGAGTTCAGGAGGAGCAGCCTCTGCACAGGGAAGAGACAACTGGGCTGTGAATGAAAAGGAAATCACCACCACCAGAGTCAGAGCACAGCAGAGAAAAGCTGCTGCCATCCCACCCAACTCCTGACCCAAGCCACCCAATTATTACAGAATTATTGCTAATCAGCAATTCTGCTTCTGTGGAATCAAAATAGCAACTTCCCCTTGATTTGTACCATGTGCTGTAGGACAGAGGAGTGGTTTGTAACAGCAAGGACTCAAATATCCTGAACTGGCAACGTGTTTGAACAGAAATTGTAAGATTATCATGAGGAAGAGGATGGTTGAGGGAATAAACCCTTTAAAAGGCATTTTTCAGGTGTATTTGCACCATGATGCAGGAGCTGGGTCTATTCCTGCATTACTAATTCAATAGAGGGGAAAACAGGCAAAACTAACAGCACCTAGAATCTTTTTGCTGAGTTTTCTGGGTGCTGAGTTTGAGGATTGGTTAAATAGAAGAGACAGAGGAGCACGAGTTCTACAAACAGAGCAAAAAGGTGGTTTTGTGATGAAGACACAAAGATAATGAATTCTTCTCTCTGCCACAGTCTTCACAAACAATTCAGGCAATTTCTCTGCTCCCTTCATAAAGTGGAAATAATATTTATTACCTGGGAAGCTGCGTCCAGGGAAGGCAGAACCTCTGCAGGGCAGCAGATGCCAGCTCATGGTGTCCATGGGCCACACTCCTGGAGTTAAGACTCAAGAAGCTTTTACCACAGGTTCTCTACTACTGAGAACACGTTTGTTTGCTGCTAAATGCTTGACCTTTAAAACAACACAAGTTAGCAAAGAGTGAAGGGGACAGAGAAAAATCCTGGGGTTTAATGTGGTGGTGTTGGAACAGAGCTCTGAGCTAGGAAAAGAGACTCAATGAAAAGCAAATTTGAGGCCAAAATTGTAAGAAACCCCTGGAGGGGTGGAGGGGGGAGCAGGGGATGGAAAGAGAGGCTTACAACAGAGAGATCAAGGTCCCATCTGGAGGGGCAAGAGGCCAAAGGCACTGAACAGATGGAGAGCAAGTGGCAGCTGGTAGGAACATGCTTTCATGTGTAAAGTTTGCTCTGTGGAGAATTCTGCTCTCCAGCTCTGAAGGCATCAGCCCCATCCCAGCTCCTCCCCACCCAGCACTGGGGAGCCAGCCTGGAAAAGCTCCTCGTGCTGCTGGTTAATTAACGAGGCCCCTTTCAACATTGCCAAGCTGTTGTCACCCAACCTTGGCAGAGTTCTAGCAGCAGAGGGGCCTGTTCCTTCATCAGCTCTGAGGGGGCATGAAAAGAATTCATCTGGGTTCATTCATTTACAGGTTCCCTGTAAACTCTGACATATGCCAAGAGCTGCTGCTGTTGGAGAAGGGTTTGGATGGAGGAGAAAACACATCAGGGGGTCTAGACATGATCTTAATGGAGGGATGTCCAAGTGGCTGCTCCACCACCTTAGTCATGGAAAAATCAATCAATCAATCAGAGGAGGGGGTTGTCTTCTACAGAGGTGTTTAATCCAGGGACCTTCCCAGACCACACCAAAGATCTGACATAATTCCAGGATTAACCCCCTGGCTGCTGCTTCTCCCCAAGATCAACCAATGATACTGAAATCCAAAGTTCTGGAAGAGTGGCCATTGTCTTTTTTTTCTTTAATAAAGATATGAAGGTTGAGGGGTTTTTTTTTCCTGTTAAGGCAAGAATTTCCTCCTGCTGCTCAGATCTAGTGATGCAGCTTTCATTACAGAAAAACAAACAACAAAAAAAGCTTAATTACATTTCCAACTGAAGTATTACACTCGTAGGACAATTTAGAATTAAAAAAATTAAAACAAACCCAAAAAATCCAAACTCTCCTCTTCTGATTACCTATCCTGAGTCCAGTTTCATAACAGATTTTGAGGTACAAGACAATAAATTAAAAAGTTCATTCCATTCCAGAGATCAGCCATGTCCTCAGTGCGATGTCTTCTTTACTCCCTTCCCAAATTTGGCATCGAGTCCAAGGCCTGCAAAGAGATGAAATAATCCCCAAATAGAATCCATGTGCAGAGAAAATTCCTTCATATCCTTCAAACAAACATCACGCCAGGAGATTTGGGAAAAATCAGCTTAATGGCACCACCTCACGAAGGGTCACTTGGAGGCAGTGACTGACCCAGTGTGGGGGAAAAACAGACCTAATAGGTCAAATCCTGGTTCAGTTTTGGGCCCCTCACTCCCAGAAGGACCTTGAGGGGCTGGAGCGTGGCCAGAGAAGGGCAACGAGGCTGGGGAAGGGTGTAGAGCAGGAGTGTGGTGAGGAGCAGCTGAGGGAGCTGGGGGGGTTGAGCCTGGAGCAAAGGAGGCTCAGGGGAGACCTTCTGGCTCTGCACAACTCCCTGAGAGGAGCTTGGAGCCAGGCGGGGTCGGGCTCTGCTCCCAAGGAACAAAAGGAAACAGCTTCAAGTTGGCCCAGGGGAGGTTGAGGTTGGAGCTGAGGAACAATTTGTTGCTGTTTGGGGTTGTTGTGGCTGTGCCAGGCTGGGCAGGGCAGTGGTGGAGTCCCCATCCCTGGAGGGGTTTGCGAGGCTGGAGATGTGGTGCTGAGGGCCAGGGGTTAGTGGTGCCCTGGCAGGGATGGGGAATGGGTGGAGTTGATGATCTTCGAGGTCTCTTTAACCCAAATGACTCTATTCCTCCCATCTGCCTGAAGCCCCACTCCCCTTTTCCTGCACAGGAAGGCCCCCAACACACTCTTCCATCCAGAATGTTCTAACACAACCAGATTTTCTTGCCCAGCCCCTTTGTTAGCTCTCCCCTGCCCACCCAGCACCTCTGCTGAAGGTAAGAGGGGTCTCTGCTCTGCTCCAGACTCACCCAGGAACACCAGGACTGTCCCCACCCACTGCATGGAGCTGATGGGGTTGGCAAAGAGAATGACGGACGCCAAGATGGTGAAGAACTTGCGGGTCGTGGTGATGATGGAACAAGTCAGGGGTCCAAAGTACACCACGGTCATGAAGATAAAACTCTGTGAAGAACAAACAGGCACCATTTGTCACCCTCACTGGAGAAAGTACAACACAAGTCATATTTTTGGATGAAAAACCATCAAGAGCTGAAAGAAACTTATTTCAAATCCCACCACACAACCTTCAACCAGTTTCACCCCAAAGGTGCCTGCACAGAAGCACCAGTTGAAGTGAAGCAGCTCTACTGGCTTCTCCCAACTGGACAAACACATCCCCAGGAAGGCTGTGGGACAAAGGGGGTGATTTACCTGCCCCAGGGCACTCGTCAGGCCAAAGAGGAGGATGTTGTAGATGATGCTGGGGTAGCGCTCCGTGAAGCTCAGGAACTCCCAGAGCTCTCCAGTGAACAGGATCCCTGGAGGAGGGAGCAGATCAAGGTGTGAATGTTGAGACCAGAGGCAGCTCGAGCAGCCACTGCCTGTGTGGTGTCACCCCAGAGCCCCACGGGGGCTAATAAAGCAAAGACTAAAGCCCAGAGAGTGGAAAACAAGGAGAAGAGGAGAAAAAATGGTCCCCTTCCTGGGCAAGGGGTGAGGACAAGGGGTGATGGGGCCTGACCTAGGTAGAGATGTCCCTGCTTGTGTAGGGAGGTTGGACCAGATGAGCTCTAGAGGTCCCTTCCAGCCTCAAACATTCTATGATGGCTTGAAACTAAAAGAGGGAGGTTGAGACTAGAGAGAAGGAAGAGATTTTTGATGGTGAGGGTGGTGAGAGCCTGGCCCAGGTTGATGCCCCATCCCTGGAACCATTGCAGGGGAGGTCCTGCTCCAGTTGCAGGTGTCCCTGGATTGCATGAGTTGACCTTTAGAGGTCTCTTCCCATCCAAACCCTTCCATGGTTCCTAGTTAATGAATGCAAGCAGCAATCATTAACTGCCACAGCAGTCCCTGGCAATTAATTAGGAGAGCTGCTCCCTAATTGGAGCAGAAAGCTCTGCTGATAGGGTTGGTTCCTGGGCCAGGCCAGGAGAGCTCCAGGTCCAAACCCGGGCAGTGAGGGCTGGAGCTCAGCCAGGTTGAGCAGTGACCCAGCCTCTGGTGCAGAGGTGTCCTCTAGTGGGCTTGAGGAGAGCTGCACAAAAGCACCCCAAACCACAAAACAGCCCAAAAAACCCCAAACCGCCACGTGAAGTTCTTGGCAAGAAGTGTCCCTGGAGCAGGACCCGGCACCTCTGCCCAGGGCAGGTCCCAGGGCAGCCTCTGGAGGTGGGGGCTCCTTACCAGCCCCCAGGAACAAGGTGGACCATAGGTTGACGTTGAGCATCATGTGGTTGGAACCCGTTTGGTAGTGAGCTCTCATGTGGTCCTGAGACACCCCTGTCAGCCCATCCAGGGTCAGGGACAGCAGCTGAGGGAAGAGGAGACAGAGATGAGAGAGAACCTTCATTCTTTACTCCTTCTCTACGGCCAACACCTTGAGCACTCTCCTTTTTTACACTCCATCCCCTATTTTGTGCCCTCCAAACATGCTCAGAGAGGATGTGGACTCACACACCAACCTCCTACCACACCTTAACACCACCCACTGATCTCCCACCACACCGTGACACCCTCAAACCAAGGTGTCCTCCTGGGCCACCATTTCCACCTCAGCTCCAGGGTTCACCTGAGGTCCAAAGGACGTGGCCTTATTGGTGTCGTAACCACAGGTCCCTCCCCTCCCCAGCCAGAGCTGGTTGTGCTCACCAGGAGAAGTTCTCCATAGCCAAAGACGTGGTCATCACTCCCAGCCCCCTTTTTGGGCTTGTAGAGGAACAGGGCCACGCCTGCCACTATCAAGAGGACGCAGAGATACTTGGCTGGGGGGTACTTCTTCCTCAGCAGAGTCACTCCTAGAAGCATGACTGGAAAGGAGAGACATCAGCAACCACTCCCAAAACCTTCTCGTGGGGGTTGGACTTGTCCCAACAGAGCCACCCACAAAGAAAAGCACCAGTTGCTCTTCTGGAGGGGATGAGAGGGTGAGAAAATCACATAATACACAAGAAAAATCATGACTTGTGCTCACCTGGGATGGGTTTACAGGATTTGCCCAGGACCTGCAGAAGAAAGACTCTGTTAACTGAGCTCTGAAGACTGGTCCATCAACCAACCACCTCCTGATGGTGAGAGGGAGATGATGGCAACACGAACTCGTGCCCCCCGAGTGTTGCAGGTTACCCCCACCCCCCCTTGCCCCCATCTCCACCTGGGTGGGGTAGCTGACGAACTGCAGGGCAGAGTTGCTGGACACCATGGCCCCCAGGTAGGAGAGGGAGCAGGCGGCGTAGAGCCAGCCCCGGGTGCGGTCGGGCTTGAGGGCATCGAAGAAATGGATCACTGGGAGAAAGGAAAGAAGAGGAGGAAGATCAGAAGGCACCACAAACCTCTGAGGAACATAGAACTGTCAGGGGTGGAAGGGACCTTAAAGACCTCCAGTCCCAACCCCCCTGCCATGGCAGGGACACCTCCCACTCCATCAGTTGCTCACAGCCCCAGCCAGCCTGGCCTTCCAAATGTCCAGGGATGGGGCTTCCAGCACCTCTCTGGCCAACCTGGGCCAGTGTCTCCCCACCCTCCTGGGCAACTTCTTCCTAACCTCTCATCTCAATCTCCCCACCTCTAGTTTGGAGCCATTCCCCCTGACAGCCTCAAAAGTCCCTCCCCAGCTTTCTTGGAGCCCCTTCAGATCCTGGAAGGCCACCAGAAGGTCCCCTGGGAGCCTTCTCTTCTCCAGCCTGAACAACCCCAACTCTCTCAGTGTGTGCTCACAGCAGAGCTGCTCCAGCCTCTGACCATCCCTGTGGCCCTTCTCTGGACACGTTCCAGCACATCCAGTTCTCTCTTGTGCTGGGGGCTCCAGAACTGGACACAGAGCTCCAGGTGGGGTCTCACGAGGGTGGAACAGAGGGGCAGAATCCCCTCCCTTGACCTGCTGGCCAACACTTCTCTTGATGCAGCCCAGGATCCCATTGGCTTTCTGGGCTTCAAGTATCCACTGACAGCTCATGTTGAGCTTCTCATCCACCAGCACCCCCAACTCCTTTTCTCTAGGGCTGCTCTCCAGCCAGTCCCTACCCACCAGTGACCTCCTTCCCTCAGAACCTCAGCAACCACCTCCTCAAACCGTTGAACCACCTCGATATGAGGATAAACCCTCCTCCATCCCTCCCTGGAGCCACCACAAACCCCTGAAGAACATCAACTCCTTGAGGAACAACCACGGGTCATCTCCTCCCTCTTCCAACGGTTGAACCACCTCGATACGGGGATAAAACCGGGGATAACCCCCCTCCCACGACCCCTCCCGGGGACTTACGGAGCTTGGCGAAGCCGGCGTTGATGACGCACTGGATGAAGACCAGGGTCAGGGCGTACTTGAACTTCTCCTGCTTCGCGCCTTCCCCGTATCTCCCGCGGGTGCTGCGAGAACGGGAGGCGGGTGAGAAGCGGCGGAGACCCGGAGCATCCCCCCCGGAGCACCGAGAGAGCCGGGGGAGGCTCCTCAGGGGGTTGATAACCACAAGAAGGGGCGGGGGGCGAGGGGGGGAGCCCCGGAGGCGGCTCCCGCCGCCCCCGGGGCT
>VYZX01023513.1:240315-263475 GCA_013401335.1 Brachypteracias leptosomus
CGCCCGAGCCTCCCCTCCCGGTGCCCCCCTCACATGCTCTCCTGAAGGATCCCGTAGTAGAAATAACAAGCGAAGACCCCCAGAAAGCAGACGGGGAGGCGGAGGCGCTCGGGCAGCACCGCTCCGGTCGCTCCCATGGCCGCTCGGCCGCTCAACGCCGGGGCCACCTCCAGCACCGCATCCCGCGGAGGTAGCGGCGGTAACGGCGGCGGAGCGGGCGGCCTCATACGCCCGGCCTGCGCCCGCCCGCCATGCAGGACCCCGCCCGCGCCTTCCCGCCGCGGTGCCGGTTGTGCTATAAAGAGGAAATTAGAGGGTAGAGAAGGAAAGATAGGGAGGATAAACCAGGGGGAAAGCGGGGAGACTTTACCGGGTCATCCCGGGGCCGCTCCCGGTGTGGTTGGGCGGCGGGGAGGCGCCACTCGGAGCAGGCAGCGCTTGGGGCAGCCATAGATTGGGGTCCTTCGCTAAGCTCGGCCTTGGCGGTGACGCAACTCGATGTGGAGCGCTGCGATTGGCTGCGGCGTGAAAAGGGGCGGGGCTAAGTGGGGCGGTGCTTGGTTGGCGTTCCCGCCGTCGTCAAAGCGACTCGGGGCGGGGCTGACGCAGCCTCCGGGGGACGCGCAGGTCCTAGAGCCCGCCCGGCCCGGCCCGAAACCTCAGGCCTCGGAAGCTGGGGGGGGGTCGGTCTCGGCTCTTCCCACCCCCGGGGCCGCCCGACCCCGCGTCCCGGCGGCCGGAGAACGTTCCCCTTCAGCCTCACGGAGCAGCTCGTCCCGCCTAAAGCTGGTCTGGAAACCATCAGCCCCTGTCCTGGCCCAACAGGCCCTGCCCAAAAGTCTGTCCTCGTTGGATGGGACCTTTGAGATGGATCCAGCCCTCAGGGCACCGCTAACCCCTGGCCCTCAGCACCACATCTCCACACCTTGGGAACCCCTCCAGGGATGGGGACTCCACCACTGCCCTGCCGGGCACAGCCCTTCACAACTCCAAACAGCAACAAATTGTTCCTCAATCTCCCCTGGTGGAACTTGAGACCTTTCCTCTTGTCATGTCTCTTCTTCCTTGGGAGAAGAGCCCGACCCCCCCTGGCTCCAACCTCCTCTCAGGGAGTTGTGCAGAGCCAGAAGGTCTCCCCTGAGCCTCCTTTGCTCCAGCCTCAACCCCCCTCAGCTCCCTCAGCTGCTCCTCACCACACTCCTGCTCTAGACCCTTCCCCAGCTTCGTTGCCCTTCTCTGGCCACGCTCCATCTTTCTCCCAGTTCCCCTTTAAGCTCTCCCAAGACTCCCCTTTACACCCAATCCATTTTCAATCCCAAACTCGTCCTCTGGATGCCTGAAATATTTATTTAGTTTCCTTTTAACTGACAACCCCCCCGTCCAAACACAGCCCAGAACTCCAACATTCCTCCTTTAAGCTTTGCAAGACATACATAAAATACAAACTTCAAAACAGCTGCAAAAATAGTGTCTTTGGAAGAAAATAGAGTTTCTACATCAGATACAAGAAAATAGGCTTCAAATACAACCCCGAGCCCTCGCAACAGAAACAGCATCAATGGGTTGGGTTGCCCAGAGGCTTTATAATCAATGTTCCCCTCTTAATGCTTCACCCCAAGGGCACTGGGCTGGGCCAGGGCCATGGGAGGGGGCAGCAGCTCCAAGCCCATGGTCACAGAGCCCAGCAGAGGGGTCCCGGCCCCCCCTCCCCCCATCCCCCCCACCCCAGGAGCCAGCCCCAGCCCTGCCAGGCCCCCCGGGCTCACAAAGCAGCAGGTTCTTTACAGCAGCAAAACCCCCCCTGAGCTCTGGGCTCTGCCCCTTCCATCCCCTCCTCCCGTGGCACGGCCAAGAGGGACCTGGAGAACCTCAGGTGAGAACAAACAGCTCCTGTCTCAGATGTCCCCAGGACACGGGTGTGGGGAGGCTGGATTTACTCACCTGCACCTTTCCCCCTCATTCCACAGCTCCAGGCTTGATTTGGGGGTGTGCAGCCAAGGACCCTCCTGTGCTCTGAGGGGAGGAGTTGGCTGCACAGGGCACAGACATTTCCTGCAGGCTCCTTCTCCCCCTTTCCCACCCCATCCCAGAGCTGAAGCTTCACTTGAACTCTCCCAGCTCAGCCCCACCCAGAGCTGTGGAGCAGGAGCTTGTCCCTGCTCTTCACCAGCAAAACAACCACACGGGGAACAAAGACAAGACAGGAAAGTGCTTTGAGCAGTTGGGGGGCTCAGGGACACGAGCCCCTCAGCACATGGAACTCCACAGTTTATACCACCCTCAGGGGAAGCTGGCTGGGGTGGGTTCTCCATGATTGGGGTTCTCCAGGGCCGTGGTTCTCCATAGCTGGGGCTCTCCAGGGCCACGGTTCTCCAGGACCATGGTTGTCCATGGTTGGGGGTCTCCAAGGCTGTGGTTCTCCATGGTTGTGGTTCTCCGGGGTCATGGTTCTCCATGGTTGGGGCTCTCCAGGGCCATGGTTCTCCATCCCCTCTCGGCCAACACTGTCCCACCTTCAAGGCACTTGTCTCCCCGGGCTGGCAGAGACACAGAGAGCAGCCAGAGCTGCTGGCTGAGCTCTCCCCAAGGCTTCACACCACCAGGGAGCTGTGGAAGACAACGCTCTCCTCTGGCTGGCCACGCTTCCAGTGTTCGTAACTCAGTGAAGGAGGTTTGGGCACCTCGCTGAAACCATCCACTGCAGGGTCCTTCCGACCCCCCAGGAAGGGGGTTGGGGGCTGGCAGGAGGGGAAGGTGCCCGTGGCAGGGCTGGGAGAAGCTGGGAAGCCCCTGAAGAGGAAGCCCACGTTGGGGAAGAGAGGCTTGACCAGGCTGACGGGGCAGAAGGCAGAGCCCGTGGGGTTGAAGTGCACTTTGTTCTTGTCGGGGCAGGAGGGCTGGAAAGGGTGGTCGGGGCTGGGGGAGCTGCAGGAGACAGAAGGGGTGGGATCAGGACACTGAGCAACCACAGGGAGAACATCCAGAGCCTGACTGAATGGAGCTGGGCTGGGCTCCAGGCCCAGGGTGACACAAAGAGCTTCTGACCACCAGGACCAGCAGCTCTTCTCCTCCAGGCTCTGCTGGCTGAGAAAAACCCCAGTGCTGGGAAGGGTTTGAGAATCTAAGGATCTTCCTGAGCATCATGGAATCAAGGAATGGAGCATCTCTCCTATGGAGACAGGCTGAGAGAGTTGGGGCTGTTCAGCCTGGAGAAGAGAAGGCTCCAGGGGGACCTTAGAGTGACCTTCCAGGACCTGAAGGGGCTCCAGGAAGGCAGGGGAAGGTCTGTTCAAAAGGGTTTGTAATGACAGGACCAGGAGTGATGGGTTTAAGCTGGGAGAGATTTAGACTGGATAGTAGAAAAAAGTTCTTTAACATGAAGGTGATACATCAGTGGAATGGGCTGCCCAGAGAGGTGGTGGAGGCCCCATCCCTGGAGTCCTTCAAGGTCAGGCTGGATGGGGCTCTGAGCAGCCTGCCCTAGGTAGAGATGTCCCTGCTGGTGTAGGGAGGTTGGACCAGACGACCTCTGGAGGTCCCTTCCAGCCTCAAACATTCTCTGATTCTATCTCTGAGGGTCTGCAATCCAACTCCTGGCTCCCCTCACAGGGCTGGAGCAGCCCTGGTTTAACTGGGGGGGTTCCCAGAGGCTGCAGTGACAGAGCCTTGGCTGCCCCCACCCCAGCAGCCCCCCCAGGACCAACCCCTTGTACCAACAGCTCCTGATACTTACGAAGCTTCTTCAAAGGCCAGAACCTTCTCACAGCCCTCGGGGGGCTCCCGTTTGAACACGTAGCTGTGGTTGGGGCGAGGAGAAGCAGCAAAGCCCAGGAGTGGAGAGGGGCTGCCCTCCTCTGCTGGGGGAGAAAAGAGAGGGGTTGGAAACCTTGGAAAGAATCCAGCAGAGCTCCAACTCAACATGGACACGTTCTCTGCAGGGCTGCAGGACCCCAGAGCTGAGGGATTTTCAGAGAATGGGTTGAAAAGGACCTTAAAGATCATCTGGTTCCAACCCCCCTGCCATGGCAGGGACACCTCATCCAACCTGCCCTTGAACCCCTCCAGGGATGGAGCATCCACAACCCCCCTGGGCAACCTGGGCCAGGGTCTCACCACCCTCAGAGTGAAGAATTTCCTCCTAATTTCCCACCTAAACCTCCCCTCCTCCAGTTTGAACCCATCACCTCATCCCATCACTCCAGGCCTTTGTGAAAAGTCCCTCCCCAGCTTTCTTGTAGCCTCCAGCTCGTGTCCTCCACCCAGTACCAGGAACCACCAACCTGGAAGGTAATTGCTGGAGCCTCCAAAGGCCACTCCAGCTCAGCCAACCTGGCTGGGACCCTTCCTCCCATCCCAGCTGCAGCTTCTCCCCCAGCACAGCCAGGGAGGAGTCTCTGCAGCCTTATCCCCCCCCCCATGCCCCTCTGCTGCCAGGATTTACCTTTCTCCTTTGGCTCTGGCTGCCCCTCATCCCCCCCAGAGGAGGGTTCTTCTGCTGCCAGCCTCACTGGGGTGTGTGGAGCCAGGTGGAGAGGCACAGAAGGGGAAGGAGAAAGAGAGAGGCTGCTGCAGGAGCCACTGCTGGGCTCCAGAGCCTGGGCTGCTTCTCCAGAGCCTCTCTGGGCAGGTGCTGGGGCCCTGTGACCATCTGGGACATCCAGGATCTAGGGAGGAAGCAAAGTCTTAGAGCAAGAAGCCCCCAGCACCAGTGGGGAGGTTTAACAGCAGCTGCACCCACAGAGCAGCTACTGGGGGTGATGGACCCAGACACCAGCAGAGCCTCCACCTCAGGAGCCTCCCCAGAAGGACACTGACCCTTCCCTGTCCCAGAACACACTCAGGAGCTGCCTGGGGTTGCTTCTCCCACAGCAGCACCACACAAAGGAGCCTCTAGGTGCCAGTCCAAGTGTCCTCCAGGCTTTCAATGAGGTGTCACCCACTCCTGGCCAGTCTCTCCTAGCACCAGCAGGTTTTAAGGAGCAGAGGCAGCTGCTGCTTGACCCAATTTAGACACTTTTGTGCCCAGAACACACTAAAACTAGACACTGAGCCCACCCCCCATGGCCAACAGACAGATAAGGGCAGTGAATACAGAGGAGAGGACTCCTAGGACCACCTTGTGGCCTCCACTCACCCTCAGCAGCTCCTCCTCTCCCTGTTCCTTCACAAAGGCTTCCTCCAGCTCCTGGTTCAGCCCCTCCAGGCTCCTGTGCAAGGGGCTGAGCCTCAGAACGGGAGATGGAGAGGGGAATCCTGCAGGAGAGTCCTGAAATGATCCAGAACCAGACAAGTCAGAGTTTGACCTGCACAGAGCCAGCAGCTACAGCCCATCCAGAGCCAGGGACTTACCCTGAGTGAGCCCAGCACAGCGTGGTCAGCCTGGAGGGGGAAGCTCTTCTCCTTGTCCCTGCCACTGAGCTTGGTCCTCTGGAGCTGCTGCTTCATCTTGGCAATCTGGAACAAACCCCAGCTGCAGAACCACACCAGCCACGACACCTCCACCAAGGCAGAGCCAGATCCTGCCTCGTCTCTCTCCTCCTCCCCCTCTTCCAACCCACCAGGAAGGGCCAAAATAGAGCTGGTTTCCATCACACACCTCTCCAAGGAGGGACCAGAAGCACCCTCAAGGCTTCCTTACAACCTCCCCCACGGCAACAACGTGCCCAGTGGGTCTGGGGCATCTTCTACCTACAGATCCCTGGCACCCAGACCCATGGAACCCACCTACCCCAGCACAGCAAGGGGCAAAGGCTGAGCTCCAGTGGAGCTGCCTGATAGAGGAGCCAACATTGGTCTGCAGTGGAATCCCAGTGTCAGGGACCAGCACAAGGGCCAAGGTCTCCTCTTCAGCAGCATCCCCACCTCCCACTGCCCTCCCTGGCAGGCAGGAGGCTCCTGAAGCTCAGCAGCTCTCAGGGAAGGGAGGAGCTGCTTTACCTCTCTGCGGTGGTCGGAGCTGCCCCAGGAGGCTGAACGTCTGTGGGCACTGGGGGGGGCTCCTCCTGCTTCCAGCTCCTGCCACGACACCGGGGTCTGGAGTGATGAGAAACATGGCTGAGAACAACCACAGCATTCACTGCTGGAGAGTCCTCAGAGCAAGTGAGCAACGTCCTCCAGCCTCCCCCAGAACACAGCACCCGGTGATCATGGGGTGGTTCAGGCTGGAAGGGACCTCCAGAGCTCATCTGGGCCAACCTCCCTACCCCAGCAGGGACATCTCTACCTAGGGCAGGCTGCTCAGAGCCCCATCCAGCCTGACCTTGAAGGACTCCAGGGATGGGGCCTCCACCCCCTCTCTGGGCAGCCCATCCCACTGATCCATCACCCTCAGATTAAAGAGCTTTTTTCTACTATCCAGCCTAAATCTCTCCTTTCCCAGCTTAAAACCATCACTGCTGGTCCTATGGTTAATAACATGCATTAAGAGAGTGGCACCTGTTTAGAGCTGCCTAACAAATCTGGCCAGAATTGTGGAACTGAACCTCCCAGACCTACATGGCAACAACCTGCCCAGAATCCCAGAATATTAGAGGGTTGGAAGGTTCCTCTGGAGATGCTCTGGTGCAACCCCCCTGCTCCAGCAGCTCCCCCAGAGCAGGGGGCCCAGGATCATGTCCAGGCCCCTTTGGAATCTCTCCAGAGGAGACTCCACAACCTCTCTGGGCAGCCTGGGCCAGGCTCCAACACCCTCACCCCAAACAACTTTCTCCTCCTGCTCACATGGAACCTCCTGGGTTCCAGTTTGTGTCCATTGCCTCTTGTCCTGTCCCTGGGCACCCCTGACAAGAGTCTGGCCCCATCTTCCTGACACCATCCCTCAGATAATTTATAAATATTGATCAGATAATTTATAAATATTGATCAGATAATTTACAGGCATGGATCAAATATTTTTTAAACATTAATCAGATAATTTACAAACATTGATCAGATAATTTACAAACATTGATCAGATAATTTACAAACATTGATCAGATAATTTATGCACGTGATAATTCACAAGCATTGATCAGATAATTTATAAACATGATAATTCACAAACATGATAATTTACAAGCATCGATCAGATAATTTATGAACACAACCAGATAATTCATAAACATGATCAGATAATTTATAAACAGTGATCAGAAGTCAGTGGCTTCACCACCACAAGTGCTTGGCAAGACCCAGGCCACCAAACCCCTCCTGCAGAGACACAAACCCAGAGCCCTCCTGCACTTGTTGTACCCACCAGGGGTGGTGAGAGGAAAAGCCCCCCCCAGATGTGAGAACAACTGGCTCCAGAGACCTCAACTGGCTCCATGTTGGGGCTCCAAGGGGTCACCCCAAGGGGTGCTGCTGCCCCCCCAGGGCCTGTCCCCCTGGCTCCAGAATTATAGAAGTGCTCAGGCTGGAAAAGACCTTCAAGATCAAGTCCAACCTCCCCCCCTAACTCAACACCCCCCCCAACCCATGTCCCCCAGCTCCACATCCAGATGATTTTTAAACCCATCCAGGGCTGGGGACTCCACCACCTCCCTGGGGAGCCCCTTCCAGTGCTTCCCAACCCTTTCTCTAAGGAAGTTTCTCCTGATATCCAACCTAAACCTCCCCTGGAGCATCTTGAGGCCATTGAGAACCTGAGTTCCCAGCTGCCCCCCTCCCTGCCCGTGGAAACCCTCCCCCAGCCCCCCCTGCAGCTGCTTCCCAAGCCCTGAGCATCAATGGGGCTCAGGAGGGGCTGTTCAGCTGACCAGAGGGTGGGAACTTCCTTCCACTGAGCTCAGCCCAGGCCCAGGGATCCAAACAGTCCCAGGCACATCATCTGCAAGACCAGCCATCATTTTTTTCCCCCCCTATCATCCCATTCCAGCACCTCTGGAAGCACTTGCCCCGTGTGGCTGCTGCTGTGGGAGGCTCTGGCTGACTCTTTGCTCCCTGCTCAGGGACAGGCTGCCAGGAGGTGCAAGGGCCTGAGAACTCTCCTCTCCTCAGCTCTCATCTCCCCAGGGGCTGCTGCAAGAGCAGCAGCTGTTTCCAACCCCCGTGTTGAGTCAGGGTGATGACAGAAGCTGCTTCTCTCCAAGAAGGTTTGAAAAATCTATTTAACCCACAGGCACGAGGCAGGTTGTGTGGGGAGCTCCCAGGTTGCCCTCCTGGAAGGGGGTACAGGTGATTTCCAGGCAGGAATCCAACCCTCTCCTGGCTTGGCAGGCTCTGAACAAAGCCCCTTGTCTCACACCCCACAGTTAAAGCTGTTTGCTCTCTTCTCAGTGCCCAGCAGGGGCAGACATCAAGGCACAAAGTGGTTCTGGTCCATTTACAGTGCTCAGTTTGGTCTGAGAGAAGAAACCTGCCCACCCTGAAGTCCTGCTCTGCTCCAAGGTCCTCCTCAGCTCTGAGCAGTTGGGAGCAGCCCTGCCCTGAAGGGACAGCCCAAGGCAAAGAGCAGCCTGGCAGCTCCAGCACGTGGCTCCTCTGATCTCATTTCCTACCTCAAATATTCTCTACTCAACCCCAACATCCTCACTTGGCCCCTGTCCCAAAGCCCTGGGTCATCTCCTATCCTGGTAGATCCCATACAGGAGAACAGGAGAAGGTCTGAGAGCCAAGACCCCCATTCCTGGGAAGCTCAACTCCAGCAGAAGGTGGCTCCTCAAGCCACCCAAAAGCTCCTGAGCCCTGTTTGATGCCTCCTCTCACAGAGCAGGGAGCCCCTGCAGCAGGGCTCTCAAAAAACCAGGGCCTAAAAAGGAAGAAAAGTCTCTGTGTGCAATAGGAAGGGCTGAAAGTGCAGCTTGTGTCCCCGTCCCCCCTCCCAGGGGCTGTGAGGGCAGAAGGAAATTACAGAACTTTCTGTACTAACTGTGGCAAAACCGCTTCCTCCCCACGAGGGGAGAAAAGAACCCTCTGAGCAGCCAGAGAAAGCCACCAGCTCCAATCATGAGCAGGGCTGCCACCATCACCCCCACCCTCTGCACCTCCACCCAACCACCTGGGGAGAGGGGACCTGCAGAGCTCTGCAGAGCAGCTGGTGAGGGGCTGGGTGAGCCAGAGAAATCCCAGGGTGCTGTGTCCAGTTCTGGAGCCCCCGGCACAAGAGAGATCTGGAGGTGCTGGAAGGTGTCCAGAGAAGGGCCACAGGGATGGGGCCTCCACCCCCTTTCTGGGCAGCCCCTTCCACTCATCTATCACCCTCAGATTAAAGAACTTTTTTCTAATATGCAACCTAAATCTCCCTTTTCTAGCTGAATTAACTCGGGGTATCTCCCACTCTGGGAAGCAGGAGGTGCTGCTCTTCTCCAGCTCTTTCCCCAAAAAGACCACAGGCAAGAAAACCCCCTCAGCCCCCAAACCCTGGGGTTAAGTGCTCCCAGCCCTGCTGCTGGAGACAGAGAGGAGGAGTGTGCTTCCCTGCCTCAGAAATAAAGCCAAATTCTTTCCCTTCCTTTCCAGCCCGCCCTCTGCCCTCAGCAGTGCTCCTGGGCACTGGAGCCCAAACAAAAGCAGGCAAGAACACTTTGGGAAAGGACAATCGGAGCTGGAATCCAATTGAGAACTTCCTGTAAACAGCCCAGCAATAAACTGTTGCAGAGCAAGGATCAAACATGCTAAATAGCCTCCTGCAGCAAACTGGATGCTCCTCTCCTCCATTCCTTCCCCTCCAGAGGGGCAAGCCCTGTTTGCTGCCACACACCAATATTTACAGGTTGCTAAGGGTTCCTCGAGGGCTGGAGCTTGTCCACCCTGCAGCAGCACCCTGGACTCCTCACAGCGTGGGCACACAGCCCACCAGAGTTATATAAGGACTTGGCCCACAGCTGCAAGCCAGGGAAAGAAAAAAAATTAAAGAAAAAAAATTAGTAGCATGGAGCCAGTAGTGGAGGAGAAAGCCAGAGGCCATCTGCCTCCAAACAAGGCCAAGGAAACTCTAATGCTGCACTGAAGGGGAGGCAATTGAAGCTGAGAAGGGAAAAGGGGGGGAAAAGCCTTCCTAGAAAGTTGCAGCTGGATGGGTGGAAGCTACACCTACAGTAATCTCAAATATTGAAGCTCCCTCTACAATGATCTTGAGAGGAGGCTGGAGCCAGGTGGGGTTGGGCTCTTCTCCCAAGGAACAAGTGACAGGACAAGAGGAATCTACCTCAGGTTGCCCCAGGGGAGGTTTAGTTGGAGCTGAGGAACAATTTGTTGCTGTTTGGGGTTGTTGTGGCTGTGCCAGGCTGGGCAGGGCAGTGGTGGAGGCCCCATCCCTGGAGGGGTTTCCAAGGGGGGGAGATGTGGTGCTGAGGGCCAGGGGTTAGTGGTGCCCTGGCAGGGATGGGGATGGGTGGACTCCATGATCTGAAAGGTCTCTTCCAACCAAACCACTTCTATGAACACACATTTCACATCTCCCCTTTCACCCCCACTTCACACAGCTCCTGCCAGTCCCACACCCCTCTCCTGCCCCAGACACTCAACGGGCAGGCTGCAGATGTCCATACCTGAGTAGCTTTGTCATTCATGCAGGAAGCAGCAGCTCCTTCAGCATCCCTGGGCCACTGTCCCAGCAGGTAGGAGCCCACGATGGTGTCGAGGGAGGAGGTTCGTCTGACACGGGGCTGCCGGGGCCGGCTGCTCTTCTCCAGGGCAGCAGCACAGGGAACACTGGCTGGACAAGGGGAGAGAAGGAAATGAGACTGTGTGTGGACACTTATAGCCCTGAAAGTCAATCCTATCATGGGATGATCAAGAGCAGCGTGGCCAGCAGGGCGAGGGAGGGGATTGTCCCCCTCTGCTCCACCCCACCTGGAGCTCTGAGTCCAGTTCTGGAGCCCCCAGGACAAGAGAGATCTGGAGGTGCTGGAAGGTGTCCAGAGAAGGGCCACAGGGATGGTCAGAGGCTGGAGCAGCTCTGCTGTGAGCACACACTGAGAGAGTTGGGGTTGGTCAGGCTGGAGAAGAGAAGGCTCCCAGGGGACCTTCTGGTGGCCTCCCAGGATCTGAAGGGGGCTACAAGAAAGCTGGGGAGGGACTTTTGAGGCTGTTGGGTAGTGGTAGGAGTGGGGGGAATGGGTCAAAAGTAGAGGGGGGGAGATTGAGATGAGATGTTAGGAAGAAGTTGTTGCCCAGGAGGGGGGGGAGACACTGGCCCAGGTTGCCCAGAGAGGTGCTGGAAGCCCCATCCCTGGACATGTTGAAGGCCAGGCTGGCTGGGGCTGTGAGCAACTGATGGAGTGGGAGGTGTCCCTGCCCATGGCAGGGGGGTTGGGACTGGATGAGCTTTAAGGTCCCTTCCAACCCTGACAATTCTCTGATTCCCCAGCCCTCCTGCTCACTGCTCTGCTGCTCCACAAGCAGAGATTTTTTTTGCAGTCCTGAAGCACCTGCTAGAATCATGGGTTGGATGTTCCAGTTGAAGCTGAGGGGGCTGCTACACCAGTGAGTGAAACTCAACTTGTCCACACTGTTCCTGCATGAGCAGGGTAGGAAACCCTCCAGCAGCCTGCAAGGCTGCACTTCTCACCAGCTGAGTTGGTGAACCCTCTCTAAGGCCCCATATCTGGGGTGTCTGTGTGCCTCAGTTTCCCCTGAGGAACCCAGCTCCAGTTTGAAGGAGGCCAAGAGGAGGTTGGCAAAGCCCTGGGTGCTCCAGCAGCACTACGTGAGCACTTGCAGGCCCAGAACAGGAGACAGGCAACCTGCTCACTGTCAAACCCCAGGGCTGGCAGGGTCTGAGCTCAGATCCAGGAGCTCTGGGTCTGCCCAGCCTCCACGAGACAGCCTCTTAGATGTTG
This sequence comes from Brachypteracias leptosomus, assembly GCA_013401335.1. Lineage (NCBI taxonomy): Eukaryota > Metazoa > Chordata > Aves > Coraciiformes > Brachypteraciidae > Brachypteracias > Brachypteracias leptosomus. The sequence continues at coordinate 252,078 of VYZX01023513.1, forward strand.
CCTTCCCAACAAGAAACACAACGAGCAGAAAAGCTCTGCAAGAGTCACTCTGTGCCAGCAGGAGCCAACATCCATCTCTCCTGGCAGGGACAGACCCACAGACACTTTGCTGTGCTCTCCTCACCTCCTCCACCACTGCATGTGATCACCCCGTGGCCCAGGGGCAGCTTTTTGTCACCCTCACAGCTCCAAACAAGGTGTCCTCACCCAAACCAAGAGAAGGCAGCAAGGAAGAGGCAAATTCAAGGCAGCAGGAAAGTCTGTTTGCATTTCAGTTTGATTAGACAGGCAAATTACACCAGAACCAGCCTCCTGGCAAGGTCTGAAGGCCACCAGAGCTCAGCTCCAGGAGCTTTGGGATGTTCTCACCTTCCTCCCCAAAAGGAGGGCAGAGCAGGTAGAGAGGTAACCACCCCAAATCCACCCTGCCAAGATCATGTTTGATAAATACCTCCAGAGACAAAGGTGCTGAGGCTGCTCCAGGGCCTCTGAAATCCAGCTTTTTATCAGCCAAACCACCAGTGGAGCTCTGGAATTCCAGTGCTAGGTGAGGAAAGGGCAGGAACAAAAAGCCACGTGGGAGGTTGAGCAAAGCTTTAGTCCTTGTATGAGGCCACACCTCGGAAGGTCCACACTGGATTAAAGGCTCATTGTGCTGGGTCCAGCTGGGGTTCCCAGGCACACTCCCTGCTCCCAGCAGCTCCCAGTAAGGCAGCTCCACTAACTCCAGTTTAGGAACACTTTAGTATCTGCAGCTTCCTCTTCAGGGCCTCGTTGTCCCCACAGACCATGTTACTCACATCTCCACCAGTGATTCCACCACTCTCTTCCTCTCACCTCCTCTCCCCAGCTCAGCTGCTGGCAGAGCTGGATCCTACAACAGGGCAGCCCCCCCCCAGTGCTCTGGCAGAGCAGCTCCTCCCAAAGCTCTCCAGGAAGCCTCTTTGATACAACCATCACACCCAGAGTCACTGGGGTCCCCTGTGTCCCCCAAACCTTCAACATGGTCAACACCAGCATGAAAGGACCTTGAGAACAGACCTGACCAAGAGCACAGAACCAGAATGATTTTGGTTGGAAGAGACCTTTCAGATCAAATCCAACCATTCCTCCACCCCTGCCAGGGCACCACTAACCCCTGGCCCTCAGCACCACAGCTCCACACCTTGGGAACCCCTCCAGGGATGGGGACTCCACCACTGCCCTGCCCAGCCTGGCACAGCCCAAAACAGCCCCAAACAGCAACAAATTGTTCCTCAGCTCCAACCTCAACCTCCCCTGGAGCAACTTGAGGCCCTTTCCTCTTGTCCTGTCCCTTGTTCCTGGCTCCAACCTCCTTCTGGGGAGTTGTGCAGAGCCAGAAGGTCTCCCCTCAGCCTCCTTTGCTCCAGGCTCAACCCCCCCAGCTCCCTCAGCTGCTCCTCACCACACTCCTGCTCTAGACCCTTCCCCAGCTTTGTTGCCCTTCTCTGGCCACGCTCCAGCCCCTCAAGGTCCTTCTGAGGGTTGTTTTTAAGCAGCATTAAGAAGCCTGAAGGAGCTGGGGCAGGCAGGGGACACTTCTGGGAGCTGGGTGCCCATGTCACAGAGCCCAGGCTCACACTCAGCCCCGTGTCTGGGGCACAAGGAGGAGGTGCCAGGGCAGGGTGGAGTGTCCTGTTTACAGCTCCCTGCTATTATCACCCCTCCACACGGAGCCTGCCCAGCTGCCACCTGCCCACCAGCACTGGAGCAGCTCCAGGGCAGCCCCACAGCTGACAAGTGGCAGGTTGTGGAGCTTTTCCTCCTGGTGAAGCTGCTGCAGATAATGGAGCTGCTGCCCTATCTCCAGCAGCCATTTGGCCACCTCCAGCTGCTGCTCTCACTGGTGCAGGAGGTTTTTGGTACTGGAGGTCTGGATTCACAGTGTCCCTCAGTCCTTCCCAACCACATCGTGGAGCTCAGAGCTTCCCAAACAGGCTCTAAAAAGAAAATAAAAGTCTTCAGGAAACTTTTAAGACTCTCCAGTGGGCACTTCCAGCTGAACTGACAAATGATGGCAAGCAAAAAATCACCATTTTCTCTGGAGTTGTTCAGTTTTCTTCCTCCCTTCCCCAGATGTCACCCTCTAATATCAGCAGAATGTTTAGAAGTTTAGGGACATGCTGTTCAGACCCTGACGTTTTTGGCACATGCAGAGGTCTGGCTGAAAGCACTGAAGCAGAAAACAACAGCCCATGTTTAAATATCATCAGGTTTCCTGTTAAACCACAGAAGGATGGGGCCATCTGAGCTTCACCCCACAGGAGCTTCCCCCAATTCCAATGGTTTTGGGGTACAGGTTCCACTTCACTGGCTCAATATGGATTTTAAGCTCTCCAGAGAACCCCTCAGGGAGAGTTCAGCTGAGATGGAGCCTCCACAACTCCACCAATAACTTATTCAAATATTTCCCACCCCAGTGCCACTGAAATTACTGCTAATTATTTAATTTCTCTATCAGTTTCCCCCCACCTACATCTTTTAATGCTCTTTAGAACCATCTTACTCAGATGCTGCTCCTGATCTGGGGGCTGGGGCAGCAAGATGTAAATGGAAATGTAAAAGTTGTAAATGGAAATGCCTCAAATTCAACCTGAGGTGAATTTCTCATGGGCCTGACCCACCACAGCAGGACCCTGGGACAAAATCCTCACACCAAGCCAGGCTGCTGGATGGGGACCAGTGTCCCCCAGTGCACCCCAGCACGACTTCCTTGAGCTTTAATGTCCTCCTAGACTATCTAGCAGGGAAATCTCAATATAAAACCTATTTTTTGGGCAGAACAGCTACTCAGACACTGCTCTCTATCTAACCTCACCCTGCAGGATGAGATTTGATCAGAAACCATCTCCTCTGAGGACCAAAGCCACTTAAAGAAGCCACAATTCTCTGTCCAGTGCAGTGACAAACAGCACTTGGTGAAGTAAAGATCAAACCTGAAACTTCCAACATTATAACCCCTTTAAATCTCATTTTCATTTCATCCCAGTGAACCAAGTTCCCTGACAGGTTGTCAGCAAACAGGAGAAAAGATTCTCAGCAGCAAACAAGCTTCAGAAATATATACTCAGGTTTTAATTATATTTTTCTCCCTTCCAGATGGAGCAGGGAAAGGAAATTGTGTGTCCTAACAGCTGCACTGAGGAAAACAATGTTTACAGGCAGAGAAATGTCTTTTCCCAGCATTTTACTGCACTGCTCCTGCATTCAGAAGATTTAAGAAGCCACAGTAGCAACCAACACAGCCCAGGCCCTTCCTGGTGGCACATCAGTGGTCCTCCTGGAGAGGACCTTCACCCACCCCATAATCTGGAAGCAATGCAGGATTACACAAGGAATTAAATGGTTTTGCTCTAGGAATCCCAGAAAGCCTGACAGAGAGCAACAAGCAGCTTTACCTGTTCTTCATGAAATTTAAAATCCTCTGCTTAGAGGAGTCTCAATCTGCATCAAGAAATTGAGAGCTGGGAAGGTGCTGAGGTGAAAGCTCAGAAGCTGGAGAGAAAAAGAACATCCCCCCCACAGACAGCTCCAGCCAGGGCTGCTTCTGGGGAGGAACAAGGGGAAGAGCTCAAGCTTCAACCAGAAATGGGGCAGGAGATACAGGGAAACCTGCCTGAATGAGCTGACTCGAGGTACCAGAAGAGAAGGGAGGCTGTAAATCCACCCCACAAAACCCCCACCAGAAATGAAGCCAGGCAGGGCTGCAGAGAAGGTCTCCAGGACAAGCAGCAGGATGGCTACAAGGGACCTCTGGGGACTGGACACTTTCTAGGAAAAGAAAACTCACACTTTGTCCCAACAGCAAGAAAGGGAAGGTTTGGTCAGTAGGAATCAGAATCATAGAATGGTTTGGGGTGGAAGGGACCTCAAAGATCATCTCTTTCCAATCATGGGCAGGGACACCTCCCACTAGAGCAGGTTGCTCCAAGCCCCATCCAGCCTGTCCTTGAACACCGCCAGGGATGGAGCATCCACAACCCCCCTGGGCAACCTGGGCCAGGGTCTCACCGCCCTCAGAGTGAAGAATTTCCTCCTAATTTCCCATCTAAATCTCCCCTCTTCCAGTTTGAAGCCATCACCCTTCATCCTATCGCTACAAGCCCTTGTAAATGTCCCTCCCCAGCTTTCTTGTAGCCCCTTCAGATACTGGAAGGCCACAAGAAGGTCTCCCTGGACCCTTCTCCAGGCTGAAGAACCCCAACTCTCTCAATGATGGCAATGGGGAAGCAGAATGTTGTAGGAGAATCAGTTGCAACTGGTATGTACAGACAGAGAAAAAGAACAATTTGAATGTTAAGGGGCTTCAAAGAGGAGAAATGGGCAGAACCAAAGGTCAGGACCCTCAGTTAACTCCCCCCCAGCACTAACTTGTGCCACTGAGTCTTTCCACCTCAAGTCTCTGCATAGGAAATATTCCACATCTCTCTATTTAATAATTTTAACCCCATTGCCTTTAAAGCAGATTTACAACCCAAGGGCAATTCAGCCCCAGGCCAGGATGGGATTTCACAGCTCTTTGCTCATCTCAGCAGAGAGAACTGCCCTGAAATCCATCCCACCTTCCGGGGACCAGGCAGAAGCTGTGGTTAAACCACAGAGCCCCTCAGGACTCTTGCTCAAACCCTACACAAGCCCAAGCCACCCAGAAAGGACCTGCTGTTCCCAAAGCACAGCTCTTGAAACCCCACCAGAACCTCCCTCTGCTTCAGGGCTTGGCCCACACTGAGAGGAGCAACTCCCCAAGGGGGGGAAAGCAAAAAAGCCAAGGGCAAGGAGGATCCTACATGGGGTGGAAGAAAGTCAAGGAGGATCCTACATGGTTGGGAACTGGATTCTGACACAACCCAGCTCTGACTTGCCCCCAAACCTTCACTGAAGCAGCCCCCAAGGGCTCCACAACTGGCCTGGGAACACAAGGGAAGGAATTCCAGGCTTTGTAATCCCTGCCCTGGTTCCAAGCTGTGCTCAGAGTGCAGCTGGAGAGAGCTGCCCAAAGGACAGAGCATCTGCAGACCTCATTGAAGGCTATTAGCAGGGGACAGCAGCAGTTCAGGCTGTCCTCTGGTTGTGCTGCTAACCAGCAACTCTCCCCCCAGCCCAGCTCAAGGCCTGGAGCTGAACATGCAGCTGATGGAGGAGAAGAGCTGAACTCTTCACCTTTAGCTTCATTCTTTCAAAGTTTGTTTTCAAATGATCAAACAATCTGAAGAATTTCCACATCCTCACGGTCTGGGGGTGAAGTGCAACCTCTCAAGGCACTGCTTTGGTGGGGTCTTTGAGCAAGCCCATCTCCCCCCCACACTGATCCAGGCTGGGAGAGCTCCTGGATGGGCTTCATGCTCTGAAATTTAAGTAAGAACTAGTTAAAAACCAGCTGGGCAGGCAGCTGCTCACAAACAATAAGGGAGGTTTAAGAAACAAGCAAAAACTTGCCCAAACATCAGGTCTTTAGGACTTTAGGACTTGTTCACTCTGATCCTGGAGCACACAGATGACTCAGGAGCTACCAGGATGATCCATGGCACCCCTATCCCCAGTGAAACCCAAACAGTGAGGACAGAGCTGGGGGGTTTGGGGGGTTTCTATATTTTTGGGGGGTTAGCCCTATGTAAATCAAGTGCTGATAAGCATCTAGGAATCAAGATGAGTGCAGAAGGCTGGGCTCTCAAGAGGAGGAACCTTTGATTCTCAAGCCCTTGGAAGCCTTCCAGGGCAGGTAAGGTAGAAGGAGAACAGCAGAAGATATCCTTGATATTTCTACAGTGAGGAACAAGGTGGAAAACAAGGAAAAATAAGGTTTCCTGGCCTTTAGACTGGTGTAACCACATCAATCACAGCAGCACTTCACAACAGCCCTCCTCCCATACTCACAGGCATCTTCAGGACTCCTTGTACTTAAGGCAGCTGCCTGGACAGCCCAACATGAGGCTCCTGGAGCAGCTTTTCAGCAAGAAAATAAATCACAGCATCTGATTTACCTTCTGGTTACCCTCTAAGTGGGAAGCAGGACACCTTGGCTTGGAGTTAGAGCTAAGCCTGACAGCATCCCATGTCCAGCAGCCTCAAGCTCACCAGGAATCCTACAAACTCTGCAATCCCTGAAGCCTTCCAGCCCGAAAGGATGGCCCAAACCTTGAGAAACTGAGGCCCAGGGGGGAGAAGCAGCTTGCCCAGGGCCATGCAGCAGGTTCCAGGCAAGCAAGGCAACAATTACCTCCCTTTATGCCCAAAGACAGGGCTAACCACACAATCTGCCTGGGCATTTTCCTTATTTCCTGAGCACCCAACCCTGCACCATCAGGTGGTTTGAGTGGCAGAACCACAAGCTGCATTTTTCATGCAAAAAAAGCCTGTTTATATCAATTCCAAGAGGGGATATTTTTACAGGCTGGAGAATATTGGGTCTGTCTTGGAGATCTTCCTCACACAACCACGATTCCCCCTAGATGAGAATCATCATCTCCAACTGCAGGAGCTGTGAGGGAAGAGCCAAGTTGAGCTCCAGTTAATGCTGGATTCCAACACCCGAGCTCTGCATGAAGAGAACTCTTTGCTTTTCAGCTCTCCCCAGGATTTCTCTCATGGGGTTAGGCCAAGGATGTGTTTTTTCCTTTGGCAGCCACAGTAAAACCTTCACCACACCCTGAGCTGCTGCTGCTCCTCCGCACAAACAGGTGCCTGAGTTCCTTTGGTTCTCCACTCACCCAACACTCTGGAAACTCTGCTGTGGTCCATGCAAGGGTGTTAGATAAGCCCTGGCTGAAAGAAAAGCTTCACAGCTCAAAATCCACCCAGGCTGAATGACCCGAGAGCTCCCCAGTTCCCCCGAGCACCCTGCTAGAGAAGAGACAGGTCAAGCTGCCCCATCCCACCCCTTCCCCCCATGGATTTGGTTTTAAATGTCATCTCCAGCATTTTGAAGCAAGGGACAAACCTGTTTCACCCCCTGAATGTCACCACCAGCCCAGATCAGTTGTAGCTGTGTCCTTTGTCTCCCCTTCCCCACACCCCTATCCAGAGGCTGCCAAGCTGGGAGCAGCAGGCTGAGGCTGCAGGTATGAGCTGGGACAGCTGAGGACCTGCAGCACCACGAGTGGGCTCCAACTGCTGCACCACAAACTCCTTCCACACCAAACAAAGCCACCTGCAAGGCTCTGCCTCCAAACCTGAGCCACTTCTGCACAAAGTCCAGTGGGATTCCAGGGGACAGGGCAGGATTCTTCCTGGCTTCAGGATTTTCCAACCCTCAGGACCATTTTTCCCTATGATGGGACCCTACCTGTGCTTAACCCTTTCAATCCATCAGCCTCCTTATCCAGCAAAGCCCTGAGTTACTTTCTGCTGATGAACCCCAGAATCTGGAGGTGCAAAGCTCAGAGCAGCTGCTCTCACAGTGCAGCAGTTTTCCCATGACAAGACTCCACAGCCCTGCTCAAGAGGGTTTGTTCCTCTCTTGGGGAGTTAACACCAACCAAGCTGCTGCTTCTACTGAGACGTCCTTTCTCTAAAAAGTACTTTTTCACTTTCAGGTTGGCTACAGGACACCAACATTGTGAACTTCTGTTCATTATGAACCTGGTTCATTTGCTTAAGCACCCCCTGAAAAACTCCAGGTGTTAAAAGAGCACAAAAGAGACTCCAGAGCAGCCACCACAGACACCTGGAGCACTTTCAGTCACAAACCCCTTTATCCCTCCCCCTCAGGACACAAAACCCCAGCAGATACCAACTGGTGAAGCAAACACAGCAAAGCCTGAAGCACTTGAGACACTCAACCAAGCTGGAGGGGAGGGAGGAGACCCCCCCACTCCTGATGCCTGCAGCAAAGGAGGACACTCAGCAGCTCTGCTGCATCCCCACCATGCAGGCAGCAAACCCACAGCACTTTTAAGTGGTAATCAGGCAGTTTTATTCCTAAAGAACCATTTTTATCTGGCTAAACACATGCTCAGGGAGTGTGGCCTATGAATAGTGTCCCACTCATCAGGCTCTATAACATACACCAGGCACGGGTTTGATTCAGACACCAAATAAAGATATTTGGCAGTCTGCTCACTTAGTCTCTCTAGCAGGATCCACACAGCAAAAACAAGTGGGCATCTCAAAAACAGGCAAGTTCAGCAGGCAAGCAACAAAATCCCATCCAGATGAGTCAGCTCAGCCAACAGTAACTTCCTGAACAGCTCAAAGGCACCACATGGTTCGGGGGTTCTAGGGGTGCTGGTGGGAGAACTGGGGGATTGCTCCAAACCCTGGTGAGTGATCAGCAGCAGAGCTTTGGGTGCACAGAGGGTTAATGGGAAATATCAAGAGCAGGACCCAGGTCTTATCACAAGTCATTCATCAACCCTTCAAATCAGGCACACAGGGTTAGGGGTGAAGTTCTGCACCTCTCCTGTGCCACCCCACCACTGGCACCAGTGCTGGTTGGAGGTAGACAGGGACTGGTCCTTCCTCCTCCCAAGAAATCTCCTCCAGCACTGTCCAGAAGAGCAGCCAGGAGGTGACTCCCAGGGCAGCTCCTCATCCCATCTTGCCCCCATCACGTTTAACAAGGACAACACTGAAGGATTCTTCTCAACAACACTTGACACAACTTTGCTTTTCCACCATATTTCATCTTCTTCCTCTCAGTGATGACTAAAACCACTCCCTGCTCATGCTCACCAAGGGTGCTGCCAGTTAAAATTCAAGCTGCAATTTAATCTGACTTTTTCTAGTGTCATACTGGAAAAAACTAAAAGGCATCAAGACTTCTGGTTGAGGAAATCAAGTTTGAGGCCTTCCATGCTTGCTGAGAACTGGGGTTACACCCCAGCAGAGTGTGAAGGGCTCAGTGAAGCTGAAGCCTGGATGCAGGTGTGGAAAGTCCAACCAGCACAAGCTTCTGTGTGGGCTCTGGAGGAAACAGCCAGGCCACAAAGAGCACGTTAACCTATTTCAACTTCAAAGCCTCCCCAAAGCTCATCCTCCCCCCAGAGAACACGAGCACCTGCAGAGCTCTCACCACCCCAGCAGCCGCCTCCGAGCCACCCAACCTGGCATCAACAGGGGCCACGGGGATGGGCTCAGCCTGCACCTGAAGAGGATCAAACACCAACACATCACCTGCTTCACCCCCAAAAGCCACATCACTGAGAAGATAAGGAATGAAAAAACCACTGACCCCAACGACAGGCACGAGGAGTCCTGACATCTTGGATTTCTAAACTGCAAGTCAAGTCCTTTTTAAAATACTCTTCACCCTCCTTCCTGGCATCCCCCAGCTCCAGCTCTTCCTTTTAACAGAAGCCCTTTGAGAGACTCAGCAGCTGCTCCTCATCTCAATGGGATCCTCTATTATCAGAGCAGCTGCAGGATCAGACCCTGGATCACCCCACACCTCTTCTTCCAGCACCCCAGGCTAGAAGCACAGTGAGCCCAGCTCCAGGGTGACTATAAAGTCAGCAGAGTCTGAGGAAAGATGTGAGAAAACCACAGGGTTATAGAATTATAGAATTGTCAGGGTTGGAAGAGACCTTAAAGATCATCCAGTCCCAACCCCCCTGCCATGGGCAGGGACACCTCCCACTCCATCAGTTGCTCACAGCCCCAGCCAGCCTGGCCTTCCAAATGTCCAGGGATGGGGCTTCCAGCACCTCTCTGGCCAACCTGGGCCAGTGTCTCCCCACTCTCATGGGCAACAACTTCTTCCTAACCTCTCATCTCAATCTCCCCACCTCTAGTTTGGAGCCATTCCCCTCAGTCCTGCCACTACCCAGCATCCTAGGGAGCAAAAGCTTTAGTTGATGAATCACCAGGACCATTTCTGGTCCAATCCTCCCCCTTTGCTGCTGCAGCTCCCCCAGTGAAGCTCCTGAAGGGTGATGAGGCAGCGAGCAAGGGAAATGTCAACACTTCCAGAACTCTAGATGAAATTACTATGATCAAGAGGAAAAATCCAAGCTCCTAGAGGCTGAGCAAGTGAGGCACAGAGCCAGGAAGAAACGAAGACCAGCAATTCTAGTTCATCTCAGTGGAGCTGCAGCATTTTGCCCTCAGAGCTGTGTGGTATTCAGCATGCTCTGGAGCAGGTAGAGCCCAGAGCTCCCACACAACCAACCCAGCACAGGCAGCCTGGGCTCCACACTCCATTTTCCTCCTAATATCAGAAACTACTGAGTAATTGCCCCATTAAGAGCAGCTTCACCTCCATTTCAGCACACTGCTGAAAGGGAAATGCTCAGAAAGACTTTTATTAACTCCTTTTAAGTGTCAATTGAGCAAAAAGCTTTTCAATAGCTTCTCTGATCAATACCAGGCAGTGGCTGGAAGGAGTGGAAGCCTCAAGGAGTGAAATGCAGGACACCTGAGCAAGGGCCATTCATTCCCAGGGCAGGATGGTCAATGTCTGTCCTCTGCAAAACAGATTAACTGGCCACTGAGCCCAGTGCTTAGAACAGATGCCACCAAAATCAGCTTGACAAATATTCCTCCCTGTTCCAGAATTCTGCTTAATCTTACATTTAACCCCAAATTTCATTGGTATTTTAATATTTCTTGAGGTAATGAACAGCCAAGCAAGAACCCAACTTCTCACGGGCAGCCAAAAGTAATAGGTACATAAAGAAAAGCCAAAGACTATTCTGAGGTCACCAAAAAGTTATATTTAAAGCAGCATTCCTGAAGCAGGCAGGAAAACCTCGGTAATGCAATTAGGGACAAATTGCCATTAGCGGAAATCAAATTATTCCTTCTTTATCAAGCCAGATCAGCTGCGTGAGACACGGGACTGAGAGTTTCTGTGAAACCAGCCCCAGGCAGGCACCTCCTTGGTCAGGGGAGGCCACAACCAGCCACAGGTCCCGCCTGCAAGGGCAGCACCGAGATGGGGGTCTTACAGACCCCCGGGGGGCGAAGCCCACCCCTCACAAGGGTGATCAGAGCCCCCGGCAGCGTTTTAGCAGCTCGGCTCTTCCTTCTTTCATTGTTTTTGGGGTCGTGCCCCCCCCGCCCCTCTCCCCTGGCCTCGCTTCTCGCGTTTCTCTTTCACTTCCACCCCCACAGCATCATTAGCCGAAGCCTCCCGAGCACACCCGGTGGGGTTCGCTAATCCCGGCCCTGCCTCCGCGGCCCCGGGTGGGACTGGGGGGAGCGCTCAGCACCGGGACCCCCCCGTTAGAGGGGCCGAGCACGGCTCCGCCCCGGCCCCAGCCCAGCTGCCGGGGCCTGTGGGGGGTGTGAGACGCTCCCCCGCTGGGACACGCTGCGGAGCGGTTCGCACAGCACCGACCGCTCCGCATTCCGGTTGGGAAGCCCCCCCCGAGCCCCTCCGCCGCCCCTGGGGGCAGGGAACAGGCTGAACGCGGCTGCGCATGGGGGGTACCCGCCTCCT
>VYZX01023513.1:264599-324734 GCA_013401335.1 Brachypteracias leptosomus
CCACTCCCTCCCCCTGTGGCTGCGGCAGCACCAATCGCAGCGAGGAGCAGCCGAGTTAAGACCAACCCTCCCGCGACGGACCAATCACAAGCCTCCCTTGATACCCCGCGAAGACCAATCAGGGGCGCCGGGCAATGACGGCGCCGGGTCACGTGGGCGGGCCCGGTTTCTCTTTCACCTTGGGAGGGAGGCGGGGGGAGCCGGGCCCGGGCCCGGTGCTGCCGCCGCTTCCCCCCCCGGGGCCTCCTCCGGGAAGCACAAGGCCTGGCCCGAGGCTCCCCCCCCCGGAACAGACACAGATAGGAAGGAGAAAGGCAGAAAGAAGCAAAAAAAAAGGCCTAAAGACGGTCAAGATGATGATGCCCGGGCCCAGCACTGAGCCCTCGAGTCCCCCCATCCCACCCACACCCCTCCCTCTCTGGAAGGAGCCAAGAATTCTCCCAGATTTAGGGGTTTCCTCCTCCCTTTTCCCAGATTCAGGGTTTTTCTCCCCTCTTTTCCCTGATTTAAGGATTTTTTCCCCCCTTTTCCCTGAGCCCAGTGAACATCACAGTTGTTTGCCTTTAAACTAGAAAAACTGTGCAAAATCCCAACACAATTTTACTGCTGAGTGAACTCCCAACTTTTGTATCCCACAGACATCTGAAATTGAAGCTATCTCACCCCACTTCCAGACTGAATCCAAAGTTGTTTTTTTTAAAATACAGCTGGAAAAAGGAGAATTGAGATAAAAATTAAGGTTATTTTTTTGGCGGTGGTCACAGCTTGGTCAGGCAGAGGCAGGGCTGTGGTTTCCTGGGGCCTGGATGGGTGCAGGCCACCTAAAACTTCTGTTCCTTCTGCCACCTCATGTCACCTGCTCCTCAAGAGAGAGATGAAAACCCCAGAGCACAGCCCCAGCTGTGGGGGTGCAAGGATTTGGGGGAGGGGGGGGGCAAAGTTGAAGCCCTAAGTACTAAAGATGGAGTTTTCCCCAGTGTTAAGCACTTGGGCATCTGGCCAAGATGAGGTTCCTCCCCTCCCTTTGTCCCAGCAGCCCCAGGCAGGTGCAGAAGGGAAGGTTCTTCCACCAGGTCACCCACCCTCCTCCAACCTTCTGCTCCTCAAGGACCTTTTTTGCTCATCCATTTCAACCTAATAATGACACCACGTTGTTTGATTCCTCAAAGCCACGACAACATCCAGGCTTCTTGCTCTGTTAGTCCCCTAAACCCTATTTTTAATCCCAACTAGTCCTCCAAGAAAGGTGGTTCTTCCACCCTTTCCACTCTACCCAACCTACCAGCCCTACCTTCTACCCTCAGTTCTGCAGGGTTGGGGAGAGGAAGGCTCTGAGAGAGGAGGGTGGGGTTGATCTCTCACAGCCAGCAGCCTGGGAAGCTGTGGCAGGGCTAGATAAGAAGAGGGGGGAAGGCAGGAGGTGGCAAAGCCACCCGGGCTTGGTGCCAAGCTCTCTGCAGAGGAGAGGCTGTGACAGCAGCAGACAGTTGGGCTCCTCTGGTTCCTATCACACTCCCCAGCTTCTTCCTGCTCACCAGACCTCCCACTTCTGTCTGTGTGTCACTGGGAGATAGATGGGACACCAGACTGAGGGGGGATCTAATTAATGGGTTGGGGGGCAAGAAGAAAGGGACAACCTCTTCTCACTTGTGTCTCACAGGACAAGGGGCAATGGATGCAAGGTGGAGCACAGGGAGTTCCACCTCAACGTGAGGAGAACTTCTTACCAGTGAGGGTGACAGACACTGGAACAGGCTGCCCAGAGAGGTTGTGGAGGCTCCTTCTCTGGAGGCTTTCAAGACCCATCCTGTGTGACCTGGTCCTGCTCTGGCAGAGGGGTTGGACTTGATGATCTCCCTTCCAACCCCTCACATTCTGTGATTCTCTGATCTTCTGGCTTCCAGAAGAGCCCTGGGGGGAAGTGATGCAGTTACTGGGGGAAGGGACAGAAGCTCCTGCTGGCAGCAGAGATGAGGCAGGACCCACAGTTTTGGGGTTTAGAGCTCTGTAAACAAACCAAATGTCCCCCCCCCAAACTCATCAACCCCTATCTCCTCCCAAAGGGAGTGCTGCAAGATCTGATAAGATGCAAACCCTGTCACACCATCAGGGCACAATGATCTCTGCTCAGGACTCTCATGGTAGGGTAGGGAACATTCCAGAGCAGCAGCAATGTTAGGGGGCACTTGTGGGAGTTAACAGCATTCCCCACAGGCCAGGTTCAGTGTTTCCCACCTAAAAATAAGTTTTAAGCTAAACCAAGAGTCCTCAAAGTGTCTGTTCCAACAGCTCCTCCTCTCCCAGCAACCAGGTAAAGCCTTTCCCAGCTGATCTTTGAAACCTCACCCCCACTCTGTACACAGACAGCTCAAGTCAAAGACTCTTCCTGAAAATATTTCCTTCCCAAGGCCCCACAGCAGCTCTCAGCAAAGGAACAGGAAATTAAATGTAAGAAAAAGACAAGGAGAAGGAACTACCAAAGTACAAAGTGTCCAAAAGAACAGGCACCTGCGAGGGAAAATGGTTCTAAACACCAAGTGGAGGAGTTGGAACCAGCTTATTTTGTTTTTTCACTGACCAACTGGCAGCTCAGCCTTTCTGGGAACCCCTCAGAGTCACTCCAACCAAGACATTCAAATTCACCTCTCAGTTTCTCTGCCCGTTGCACCCAATACCTGCAGCTGGAACAGGCTAAAAATATCCTAAAAGGCTAAAAATCCTCCCTCCCTCCCTCCCCCTGGGCTGCTTTGCTTTAAAGGAGGTCACACAGCTGGGCCTCCCACTGCCCTCCTCCTATCTCGTGCTATAAATACAGCCAGGAATAGTGAAAAAAAAAAAGAAATGAAGCACTTTGGTGCAATGAAGCCAAACACCCCTTGTCTCAGGGCCAAGTTTTGCTTCCCTCAAGGTTTAAACCCCCACATTTTGCTTTATGATGTAGGAAGAAGCAAGGAAGCCCCAGCTGGTACCTATCAAATGGCCACAGCCACCCTGCCTCTGAGGAGCTCCACGTTATCAGCCAAGTCTCTCTGCAACATGAACAGGCCCTTCTGAGGCCCTCCCCAAAAGACACACACCATAAAGGATGTAAAATTCGAGTTCCTCCACTCCTGAGAACACTCCAGCCTGCCCAGCCCAGCCACCCCCCTCTAATTAGGGTTCCTAATGATGTGCTGTGGAGCAGCAGAGGTAACACAACCTTTAACAACTGCTCAAAGGCTGCAGGGCAAGGATCCAGCCTCTTATCAGGCTCTGCTCCTGCCACTGCAGCTCCTCTCCTTGCACAGGAGAGTTGACCTCCCACACCACCCAGGACCTTTCCTCAGGGTCATTTGGTCACCACAAGCAAACACCACAAAGCTTTGGAATTATAGAATCATAGAATGGTTTGGGTTGGGAGAGATCTTAAAGATCATCTAGGTCCAAGCCCCCTGCCATGGCAGGGACACCTCCCACTAGAGCAGGTTGCTTCAAGCCCCATCCAACCTGGCCTTGAACACCTCCAGGGATGGAACATCCAGGGTAACCTGGGCCAGGGTCTCACCACCCTCAGAGTGAAGAATTTCCTCCTAATTTCCCATCTAAATCTACCTTATTCCAGTTTCAAACCATCACCTCTCATCCTATCTCATTTCAAACCATCACCTCCCATCCTATCTCCAGTTTCAAACCATCACCTCCCATCCCATCTCTGCAGAGCTTTGTGAAAAGTCCCTCCCCAGCTTTCTTTAGGCCCCACCAGATCCTGGAAAGCTGCACTAAGGTCTCCCTGGACCCTTCTCTTCTCCAGGCTGAACAACCCCAACTCTCTGCCTGTCCTCACAGGAGAGGAGAATGAGCAAATGCATCTCCTGGCTATGGACCAACTTATTGCATGTGTTCCAGAAGTCACCTTTTAACACTGCCTGGTTCCCCAGCACTCACAGGCAGGCAGGAGAGGACTTTTATGTGGAGGCCTGGCCTTGTCCCCCCCTCACTGGACCCTTCTGAGCACCCCCAGAGCTGCTGCCCACCCTTCTGCAGCTTGGGCAGAGTCCCTGGAGGAAGTGACAGGCCAAGAGGCAACATGTGAGGCTGAACAGTTGCCACTTGCAGCCCTGTCACTCTGGTCCAGTGCTCGAGTCCCAAATGAGATTATATTTCTGGCTGTTTGCTGTGGGTAGGAGGGAGACAGAGCTTAGATTTAAAGTCCTGATCAGCTGAGCATGAACGGGGAAGATCAAAGGGTCATTCAGCACACAAGCTAAGCTTTCCCTCATTGTCCTTGAACAAAATTCCTCTCCCTCTACAGCGTGGAGTAAAATGCCTGCCTGTCTGCCTCCCACTCCAGCCCCAAGAGGGATGGCTGCTTTGCACTGCTGGGCACTTTCTGCACTCCAGTGTTTGGAGATGAAAAGCTCTAAAGAGCAGCAAGATAAATAAAACTGCAGTTTATTAAAAGAGACTAACAGATTATTCAGCAGACCAGCCAAGCTATTTCACAGTCTGGTCATGCCTGCAGTGCAAACAGTGGGAGTTTTGGGAGCAGAGCACCAGCCCTGCTAGGAGTAAGGAGATATTATGAAATGGATCATGTTCAGTGGCAGGGAAAAGCAGGAAACCTCTCCTGAGTGGGGATCATCCCCAGAGCAGGAAGAGAGAGTCCTCTTAAAAGGAATCACTGCTGCCCAGCACCAGCAGCATCCTAACAGAGCATGGAAATGAACCCAAGGAGAGCAACTCAGTCAAGGATCAGCAAATCAACCCAAAACAGGCAAGGGAACAAAAACAACAGCTAGAAAACCACATCTCAAACCTGCTGCTGCTACGTCCTCCACTGCTGCTGCTGCCTGGGGTCCTTCTACCCACTGCCAGGGCTACCTGGGACCTGCTGGGACCCTGCAGCTTCTCCTGCTGGAAAACAGCAGAGGGGAAGGTTATGATCTGTGCCTCTACCCAGGGGCTGGCACTGGGCTCTTCAAAGTGACACCTGTGACACCAGGACTTGGGATCTATGCTGGTAGATCCCACTTATCCTAAGAGATGATCTTGTTTCTCCCCCCATGCCCAACCACATGGATTCAGGAGTTCACCATCATCAGAGTCTTTAGGAAGATTTTCCTGCGTAAATGTGAAACATTCACCATTAAGGACTGAGAGATTGCTCAGGAGAACATGTGTTAAAGCAAGTTTTATGGTTTTAAGATGGGCAAACACATGGTTTCTCAGTTTGCACAGAATCAAACCCAGCATGGTGGGGTTGGAAGGGACCTCTGGAGATCAGCTGGTCCAACCAGAGCAGGGGGCCCAGGATCATGTCCAGGCCCCTTTGGAATCTCTCCAGAGAAGGAGACTCCACAACCTCTCTGGGCAGCCTGGGCCAGGCTCCAACACCCTCACACCCCAAACAATTTTCTCCTCCTGCTCACACGGAACCTCCTGGGTTCCACTTGGTGCCCAGTGCCCCTTGGCCTGTCCCTGGGCACCACTGACAAGAGTCTGGCCCCAGCCTCTTGCCCCCACCCTTTAGCTCTTGCTCAGCATTGATCAGATCCCTTCTGAGGCTTCTCTTCTCCAGCTCAGCAGCCCCAGGGCTCTCAGAGATGCTCCAGAAGAGTGGCCACAATCAGAGCCCCAGTTCACCCCTCAGCTCCCACCTGGCAGAGCTCAGCCCCACAGCTCTGCCCAAAGTGTTACAAATGGGATCTAGAACAAAGCACTTACACCCAGGGCTGGATTTGGCTCAGGAACATGATTCCCTCATGGATCCATGGAATTCCCAAGACAAGCTCCCCAAGAAGTGCTGCTGAGTTTCTCCAGAACATGGAACGTAGGAGTTTGGAAGCACAGGTAAAGAAAAGTGTGTGGTAACAACAGGGGCAATGTAATTAGGAAAAAATGCAGCCACTGAGGAAAATAACCTACTTGGCTCAGAGCTCTGCAAGCCAGGAGCTCATATGGGAAGAAACTACCATGAATAATTACAAAAGCAGGAGTTTGAAAGGAAATCAGCAGTTCCAGCTGGCACATCAGCCTTATCCTGGAACAGCCATTTTGCAGCAGTGTCCTTCTAGTGGGACAAAGCCCCCAAAGCACTAACAACTCACCACAGCCTTGTCTGACAAATTCTTCCTCAAGGAAGACTTTTTTTTGTAATTAGAGGTAGAAAGAAGAGTGATCACGTCACATAACACAAACTGGTGTAAAAGCTGCTCCTCCCATCTCATGAGATTCTTCCTCCAGACAGATCCTTCCATCCTCCACCCACTCTGGATTGTCCCTTTGCTCCCAGTTCGGTGTTTCTCTGGCTCCCTCAGTGTTGGGGCACAGAGCTCAGCAGTTTCCTGGGAAACCAAGGGGAGATCAAGTGGCCTAAAGAGAGAAGCAGCCAAATAGAATGAATATTTGAGTACATCAGACCATCCTCATGATGGGGTCACTCAGTGTAGGTGGTTCTCAGAGTTGTTTTGCTCAGCTCTGGCTCTTCTACCTTGTTTGACTACAGTTCTCTCTTGTTTTAAGGCTGCTTATTTTCTTGACCTTTGGCTGAGCTTCCAAGTATTCTTCTTTAGTATTAGAATACCTCTTAGTATTCTTTAGTTTGGGGTTTCTTTGTTACCTGCCTATTTTCCCTTTGTTTCTCAACAGCAGGAACATCCTAAATTATCCCTCTACCTTCACTACCACAGGCAACAGTGATTAGGGAACACTTGAACCAGTGGAGCAAGCAGAGATAAATTCTCTCCCTACTATACTCATATATAACCTGTTTTTAATACCCACAAAGTTCTTCCTACAAGCAGGATACTCATGTCAGCTGGAAACTGAGCTCCCAAGCCTGTGGCTAGTTGTCCCCAGCCAGTTTTGTGCCCACAGGAGAGGCTCTGAGCTGCCAAAGAGGAGAAAGTTCCACCTTCACTTCCCACACCAGTGTCATCTTTGGTGACAAAGGTTTCTCACACCTGTGGGAGTTGGTGTCATGGGGCTGAGGAGCATGAGCAGAGTTTTCCTTTAAGGAAGCAGGCAGCAGCCTTGATTGATTAGGAAGCAGAGCATTAAGAGCAGTGCCAGGCAATTGGAGAGCTCTGCCTAGACTGGAAGGAATGTATTAAAGGAGCAAGATCCCAAAAGCAGACAAGAGAACCCAAAAAAATAACCCATTTTGGCAGGAACAGGACGAGGGTGGCATAAAAATATCTGGCCCAGCAACTGGGCTTTAGTCCTGCCAGGGCAAAATGTACTTTTAGTGCAACTATTTAATAACTTGATTATAGCATGAGCCCCAAGGGAGGGAACCAGGAAGGGTGGTTATATTCAGCTGTAACCAAGTGAGAAACTTCTGCTTTCAGCAAAAGTCAGCCTGGATCTTTTTTTTTTTCCATTACAATTAAAAAAATAAGAGAGTGGGGGGGGGGGATGGAGGCCAAACTGGCTTGACCTTGCTCCTGATGCCAGGAAACACAGGCTCTGCTCAGCTGTCTGTGTGCCAGAGCCCCAGGGAAGGAGCAGGGCTGCTGTTCAAGTTCACTGCACACCCCAGCCACAGCTGCTTGGGGGCTGTGAGACCTTCAGCTCCACACACAGGACCTGCCCATGGTTCCCCACACAGGGCTCTCTGCTGCTATTTATACCACAGGTCAGTATCCCCTCAAATCTAAAGCAGCTTCAGCCTTTAAAAATAATAAACACCCCCCCCCTCTCTCCCAGCTGTTTGCTGAGCTGGCTGCCAAGACCTCCTCTCAAACCCTGAGTCCTCCTGATGTGCAGCAGCTGATGGAGGTTGGGATTTAATAGGGAAGTAAAAAAATACTATGGCAATAAATAAATAAATCCCAGCAGGTTCAGCACTCTGGTTGTCTGAATGAACCACTCCTGGCTGCTGGGTTTGGTTCTGGAGAGCTGCAAACAGAGGTAAAAAGACTGAGGGCCAAGCTGGTTGATCCACAGATTGTCCATGATGTTAAATTCTGTGCCTTGCACCTTCCACCACTTGTACACATGGATCTGTGTTGGCACACAGCATGAACCAGATCAAGTTCAAGCTCCTCAGGCAGTGCCAGGCAGAATATTTCAGGCTGCAACCCCCTCTCAGAGCCAGGCCAGAGGAGATCAGGTTGCTCAGGCCCTGGCCAAAAATACAGCCAGGGAAGAGCAGCAACCCCCCAGTTAGTCCAGAGTAAAAGTGTCCTTGGGGGAGACTGATCCACTCCAACATGGGTATTTAAGACAATAAAATCAGATCAGGAATTCCTCAAGCTTGACCTGCTTGGCTCAAGAGGTTCTTTTGATCCCCCAGACTTACCACACCTAAAATCCAAATATTTAGAAGTATTAAGCCATCTCTACTCACCTTATGACAACATGAGAGTAAAGAGAAGGTCCAGGACAGCTGCTGCCATCTGTGTCACCACACTCTGGATACCTGCAGCACTTGATCATCATCCCAGTCCTTCCATAACTCCAGCCCCCAGAACTGGGCTGAGATGGTCCCTAAAAACAAGTAAGATTGAGTCAAGTAGAGCACTCTGGATATTTTTGTGGTGTATTTTCATTATACAGCTTGCTTGAAAACCCAATTTACTAAGTAAAGGAGCCCTGCAGGAATGTACCACAGCAAAGAACACAAAAAGCAATTAAAGGGAACACTTTCACCTCCATAAAGCACTCAGCAAGTGGAAAACCTCAAGTACTTGACAAGGATTTACTCAGAACAGCTTCTCCAGAAGCAAGTTCTGCTTTCTGAGCCCACCAACGCAGGAGCTGGAGGCACTGAGGTCCTAGAAGCAACTCATCCAAGGCCACAGGCAGGAGATGAGACTTTTAAACCTCATTTCAACCTATTGATGCTTGTACCTCTTCATGGAGATTGGTTTGGGGGAAAACTCCATTGTCTAGATGTTCTAAGATTCAGCAAGAGATACTTTAAAAATAAAATCTGACAGTGAATGTACCTGAGTTCCAAGGAGTTTTAATGAGAGTAAAGGTCTAGAGAGATTCTATGAGATATTCAGGGTCAAGAGACTTCAGGCTGCCAACTCTGCCAACATCAGCAACAATCCAGCACCTCTAGATATCAATAACCAAGGATCTAAAGAGCAAAAATCACTTTTGTGTGATTTAAAATGAGATTTTGAGTCATCAAGCATCCACTAAACTCCCTTCTGGTGCAGCAGCACAAAACTCATTTCCTACACAGAAAATTCTGGCAGAATTAAGAGTCATAGAAGTCACAGAATCATCATGGTTGGAAAGGAGCTCTGGGGTCAGTCAGTCCAACCTTCGTCCCAACATCTCCCTGACCCCCAGACCATGTCCCAAAGCTCCACATCTACTCCTTTGTTGGACCCCTCCAGGGATGGTGACTCCAGCACCTCCCTGGGCAGCCTGGGCCAGTCCCTGACCACTCTGCCAGTAAAGAACTTCTTCCTAATGTCCAATCTGAACCTCCCCTGGGGCAACTTGAGGCCATTACCTCTTGTCCTGTCATTAGTGATTTGGGAGAAATAACAGATAAAAGCCAGATGTTAGAAGCTTGGTAGGTTCTTAAGAGAGAAAAATCAATCACATGCATCCTTCAATGGTTTATAAAAAATAAACACACATAATTCTACAAGCTTGAGACAAAGAAACCAGAAGAAACTGATTCTTCCAAGTGAATTTATTCATGGTCTTCATTATCCCTCTTCCTCTAGATGAGCTGAAGGCTCCTTGTGTTTTCAGGGCCAAATATGAATCTAAAAAAACCACTAAATGATAGAAAAAGAAGCACAATCACTTTGTAGGTGGAGAAGCTCTGGAAGTCTGGCTTGGGAACCTCACCAGAGGGAGCTTAACCCCGGGGGAGATCCTTGTAAGCAGCTCTGCAGCCTGTGGAAGTCACTCCCTCCCTCTCCAAGCCTTTCCCAGTTTGAGAGCTGGCCCAGCGTGGAGCAGCCGTTTGAGGCACTGACATCTAGTGGTGACACAAACCCCTGAGCCCCCCCCAGCCCCGCAGCTTTCCCTTCCCTTGGTGCTTTTCCCTACACCAGACCCGTGGTTTCAGCTCCAACAAGTGCCAGGGCTGGAGCTTCCTCATCACCCCCCTCCTGCAGCTCAGCTCCAGGGGCTGTGCACACCCTTCACATGCAGATTAATGAGGAAAAAAGCAGATTTCTTCCTGCCACGAGCTCCTGAGTTTGGGCAGGGTTTGGAACTGAGGGGTAGAGGCTCCAAATTAAATCCTTGCAGTTTGTTTTAGTGGGAGATGCACAAATTGAGTCAAGTTCTTGCTGTGGTCCTAACAGCTCATCTCTGCTCTGCTGAGAGCATGATCCAAACCCACCCTCCCTTCTCCTCTCCCCTCAGACACCCCAGATGTTCACCAGTTATGCTCACACTGCACAGAGGGCTCCCAGTTTGCATGACCAGTGTAGTTACTGGGAGATCAGGCAGCAGAGGGAGCTGGAGCCCTGCCTTCTAATTCCCCTAGGAAACTTATTCACCACCACCCACCTCTGATTTGTTTTCCCAGCAACACCCAGCTGGTGGTGAGAGTCCTGCTAACGTGCATTAACACCAACAACTTATTTCAGACATTCAGTAACACCCAGAACCTCTAATTAATATTTCACTTGTCTATCTGATACAATTAAGCACTATCCTGTAATGAAGAGGAATCCTTTAGCTGCCATCCCCTGGCAGCTCTTTCAGAGGGATGTGGTAAAGTGCAATTTTTCACATCCACATTGGGGGTTTATTTTAGTCTTTTTCATTCAAGCCAATCTGCAGCTGAATTTGGGTATTTGCAAGGCCCAGTTTTGTTAAGTTTAGAACCAGTCTTGAAGCTAATTGTCATTTTTCAACCCCGGGGAAATTCCATTTAATGCAAGAAGAGATAAAGGATAATGAAGTTCCAATTGAGAAGCTCTTGGAGATGTTTTTTATTGCTCCAAACTGCCCCATATTTCCCTCAGAGCCCTTCAACATTAGACACATTCACCCTCACAAGGCCTGAGCTTTGTCTCAGAGAAATTACACAGGACATGAGCAACCACAGCATGCTCAGACTCACTCCTACCCTTCCTTTCCATCCAGGATTAATGCACTCCTCTTTGTTCCCATTCCTCTTGCCCTTTGAGGCAATGCTTTAGTTCATCCCAAATTTATCTTAAATTAAACATTTCAAGCCAGTCTAATAACTCCAGAGCAAAACATTCTATGGCCAACACGACATTTTTCATCCCTAGCACCAGATTTTTGGCTCAACTGCAACTTGAAATTAAATTCCAGGCAGTTTTTTTGTTGTAAAGGTGGAAGAATTCAGGGATTTCTGCAGTTTTCTGCTGCAGGCACCTTGCAGGAGGTTTGCAAATGGGTTCACCGAGATAACCAGACTTCCTAATGAGTTGCTCACACCCCTGATAGTTTTCCTGGGCTTGATATGTACAAGTTTTAGATTAAATATATCCTTATGTGCAACCAATACACCACTCCCACTTCACATACCACACATACTGCTTCCCATTCCTCTCTGCTCGGGGAAAAGCAGAGACATTTCATCTTGACTCCTCCAGCAGCTTTGCCTTTCAGCATTTCACAGGAGATGGGATACACCTAGGAGCAATAGTTTGGCATGAGAAAAATGGTCTTGCTGGCATGACTAAGGATGACAGGCACTCACGAGGATTATAGGATTAGGCCCTGAGAATTTCATAATCCCCAGAGATAGCCATAGTTGGAAAGAAATCATGTGTTCAACTCAAGAACCTTATTTTTCCCCAGGTCTTTATATAAAGCAAGATATTTACAGATAGTGTTACACATTAATGTTATCAGTATATTTACATTTAACCAGCTATAGGCCTGATCACACCAGGGAAACAGGTTGTGGAGGAGACCACACGGGGGGGGAACCTGCTGCCCCTGCTCCAGGGAACTACCAGGTGCCTCCTCAGCTCGGGCCACAACCGCCCAGCTCCCATTGGCCCTTCGCTAAGAAAATCCAGCCCCCCGCGACGATATTTTGAGAGCGGAAAGATTAATGAACGCCAAGAGCGCTTCCAAACGAGGGCCCAAAGCAGCGCAGACCCGCCCAGGCCCGTTAGGCCCCTGCCAGGCCCGCCCAGCGCGGAGCCAGGGCCCGGGCAAGGCCTCTCCTCCCTCCAGCGAGGCCGCGGGCAGGGCGGGCGGCGGCACCCCCCTCAGCAGGAGGGGGGCCGGGAGCCGGGGGCGCGGCGCTGCCCGCCTCCGCCTCACCAGCAACGGGGACTCACCGCCTTCCTCCACCCAATCACTCCGGGGACTCGGCGGCGCAGCCTCTGCCCGGCCCCAAGATGGCCCCAGCGGGAGGGCTCAGGCTGCCCGGACCCAACATGGCTCCCCGGGGAAAACACCCGCTCCAGGCCCCGGGGGTCGCCGGGAGTTCGCTGACTTCACACCCGCACCTAAGATGGCCGCCGGCGCCAAGAGCCCCTCAGCCCCAACCTAAGATGGCCGCCGGTAGCTTCGCGGTTAGCGGCGGCGCCGGGAGAAGTGCCCAAATCCAAGATGGCAGCTCCCGCTGGCGTGAGGCTGGCTCGGGGTCACGTGACGGGGGGGTGTGGACCGTGTCCCGGCGGAAGCGTGAGGGACCGAGCAGGGAACAGGGGCTGGCGGCGGCGGGAGCGGGCTGGCGCCGCCGGAGCAGACGTGCCGCAGGACGGGAGACACGGCTGTCACCACGGAGCCCGCCGGCGCTAACACGGCGGCGACCGCCGCTTCGCGGGCCGGGGGCGCCGGGGACCAGCCAACCTCGCTGCCCCCGCCCCCGCCGAGGATGCAGCGCAGGAAGGTGAGTGCGGCCCGGGAACGGGGGAGGCGGCCGGCGGGGGGACCGGCGAGCTCGGGCCACAGCTTCCCCCCCTTTCTCTATCTGCTCCGTTACCTCTCACGGGCACAAAACCGGGGGGAAAATAGCGGCCTTCAGCCCCCAGCGCCCGCCCCGCTCGCTCTCTCAGTGGCTCCCGCACTGCCAAGCTGGACGCTGATTGGCTGCCCTACCTGTCAATCATCGCCCCCAACCGTTGCTGTTTCCCCTCCCCCGCGCCTGCAGCGCGGCCCGCCTCTTGGCCTTTCCGATTGGGCATACGGCTGGAGAGCTGGTCACCTATTGGCCGGCCTGCTTTGCCGGGCTGGGCGCTCATTGGCTTCCGCAGATGCCCATCTACGCCCCCAACGGTCACCTCCCCGCGCGTGCCTTGTTTCTCTCTCTCCTTCCCTTCCCCCAGCCCGCTCCGGCCCCCCCCAGGTTGATGTTTCTGTGGGAGCGAGGCTTGCGCTGATAGGCTGGCGCCTCCCGTCAATCATCCCCACTGGCCACGCCCCTTCCATCTATAAACTCTCATTGGCGGGTTCTCCCTCCGGGCCCTTCCCACTCGCCTTGTGATTGGCCGCGGCCGGCGGAGTCTCCGCCGGGTGCAAAACAAAAGCGGCGCGGGGGCAGCGCTCGCGCCACACCGTGCGCGCGGGGCCTCTGCGGCCGTTCCCGCCTCTTCCCTCAGCGGGCGCCGGCCTCGGCCTCGCCTCCCTCCTCTCAGGGCCACCGGCGGCTCGGGGGTGCCTCTGCCCGGTGCTCCGCCGCTCCCACCGCCCTTTCCGAGGCCTATCGACGCCCCCACACACCCCCCCGGCTGTCTGGGCGGGGGAGGGATATCCAAAGGGCCCTGTGGCTGCCCGCCAACTCCTGAGGCCTGTTTCCCTCAGAGCCGCCCAGGCCGCTGCGTGGTGCTGGAGGCCGCGCTGAGGGCCGGCATGAGGTGAATACAACCGCGGCAGCCTCCTCGGGCCCGGCCTCTTCGCTGAGTGCCTCGTTTTCTCTGCCTCGCTCCTACCTGGGAGCCCTGACCCTGCCCTGAGTCGCTGAGGGGTGAAGAGTCAGTTTGGCCGTTGCCGGAGCCCATCTGCTCATCCACCAGCTGCTCCCGGGGTGCCTGGTGCTGTTTGGAAGGGGCAGATGGTGCGGGAGTGCTGCTGGCTTGGCAGGGTGAGCAGAGAACAGCTCAGAGCAGATCCTTTCCAGCCTTGAAACTTCTTTTTACTTTTTGTTTTAATTAAAAATTGGTACAGTCTTTTTTAGTGGGTCAGTTGGCAGAAGCTTTACTCCTGAAGGCACTGCCTGGCACTGTGTATTTATTAAAGTAAAATAATTTCTCTAGAGGAACACACTTAACATTTGTTAGTTTGCCTGTGTCGTCGTGTCAGCTTGAATTTATCTACCTAGCATCAAAGATTTGATTTTTTTGCTGGTAGAAATACAATGTGTAAGTGTTCCCCTGCTAATGTCTGGGTGTGTGGTGTTGCAGAGGAACGCAGGCAGCAGCTCTGATGGGACAGAGGACTCTGATTTCTCCACGGACCCTGAGCACACAGACAGCTCTGAAAGTGATGCCACATCCCGACGCTCTGCCCGTGTCACCCGCTCCTCAGCCAGGCTCAGTCAGAGCTCTCAAGGTAAATGCTCTGTTTTCTCAAACAAGGAAAAGACAAACAGCCTCTTAAGCACCAAGAGGCTCAATGTGCTCCATGTTCTTCTTTAGACCTCAAGCATGTGGAGTTTATACCTAAATAAGAGATGCTTAATGTTTTTTTTGTTGGCTCTTAATGTACCACAGTCTTTCTATGTGCATATGGCACAAATGAGGTGAGAGAATCTAAAGATTATACTGGTGGTAGGAGTAAAAACTTTAGTATCATCTGCTTAAAAATAAAGCTAAGGAGGAATGAAACACTGAGACTCTGCTGCCAGCTTTGCCTTCTTGTTCTGACAGCTCTAAAAATTGACTTTCCATCCCAACAGTTCTATTGGCACTGGAGCCAAGCTGGAGAAGGGGGTGTTCAGAGGTGCAAGTTGGGTTTATTTGCTGTTTGTTTGGAGTTCTCTGTATGGCAAGGGAAAATGTGTTCTCTTGACTTGCTTATACTGACCTTACCCTGCCATAAATGTAATCAACATATTGCCAGATACTTTGTGTGATTCTGCTTCAGCATCCAGATTGGGAGAGGAAACACTGTGTCCACCTCCTCGTTTCTAGTGCTAGTGTAGTCATCTCTTGGCTGGTAGTTAATAAGCTGCCATCTGGCATCAAGGGGAGGAAATGGCAGTAAATAGAACTTCTTTCTATTGCTCCATGTATATGTTTTGATAAAAAAAAATCTGTTTGTGACAAATCTTATTGCAGGTAAGGAATAAATGTGTGTGATCATCTGGTAATCAGGTCTTAAAAACAAGAGGAGAGGTGGTTTGAGTGTCTGTGTGATATTCCTAGGTGATGAAAGCATTATTTTCATGCAAAATAATTGTTTTGTGGCCTTATAAGCAGTGTAGGATCACAAAACCACACACAGGCTCAGCTCCACACCAGGAGCAGTCTTGCTCTTCCCAAGGGTTATCTAAAGGGACTTTAGATGATGGGGAGGGACTTATTAGGATCTTGAGTAGTGGTAGGACTGGGGGGAATGAGTCAAAACTAGAGGTGGGGAGATTGAGATGAGAGGTTAGGAAGAAGTTGTTGCCCAGGAGGGTGGGGAGACACTGGCCCAGGTTGCCCAGAGAGGTGCTGGAAGCCCCATCCCTGGACATTTGGAAGGCCAGGCTGGCTGGGGCTGTGAGCAACTGATGGAGTGGGAGGTGTCCCTGCCATGGCAGGGGGGTTGGAACTGGATAATCTTTAAGGTCCCTTCCAACCTTGACAGTTCAATGATTCTAAACACTGATAGCTCTTATCTAAACCAACAGTTCTTTAGCTTTCCAAATGGGAGCTGGTTAATAATGATTAGTCAATTAAGTAATTAAGTCCAGAGAAAGCTGATCTAATTCCAGATTCCTCAATGCTGCTATAAGCATCATAAAATTTAAGCAGGGAACTCAGAGTGTATCTTGATGAACCCCAGGACTCTGGAGCTGCCAGATAGAATCATAGAATGTTTGAGGCTGGAAGGGACCTCCAGAGCTCATCTGCTCCAACCTCCCTACACCAGCAGGGACATCTCTACCTAGGGCAGGTTGCTCAGAGCCCCAGCAAGCCTGACCTTGAAGGACTCCAGGGATGGGGCCTCCCCCACCTCTCTGGGCAGCCCATCCCACTGATCTATCACCCTCAGATTAAAGAACTTTTTCCTAACATCCACCCTAAATCTCCCCTTTCCTAGCTTAAAACCATCACTCCTGGTCCTGTCCTTACAAACCCTTTTGAACAGACCTTCCCCTGCTCTTCCAGACTCCAGAGCTCCCATAAGGCGAGTCTGACCTAGCGTGGTGACTGTGGGTGTAATGCTGATGTTTCTCTGGCTCTAGATTCCAGCCCAGTCCGGAACCCCCCCTCCTTTGGAGCAGAAGAACCTGTCTACTCCACCCGCAGGGTGACCCGCAGCCAGCAGCAGCCCACTCCTGTCACCCCCAAGAAGTACCCGCTCCGCCAGACCCGCTCCTCCGGCTCCGAGACCGAGCAAGTGGTCGACTTCTCTGACAGAGGTAAGGAGGGGGCAGCAAAGTGCTGGAAAGTGGCAAAATGCTGTTGGCAAGAGCCTGTGGCTCCGTTCTCTAAGGGCACCGTGTGAGGTTAGAGGGTTTGAGGCAGCTGTCAGCAGTTGCTTGACCTATTTTTTTGAAAGCTTTCTTGCAGACCAATTTGTAACATCTTGATCCTTGTTCAGACACTAAAAATGCAGCGGATCACGATGAGTCTCCACCTCGTACCCCCACCGGGAATGCCCCTTCCTCAGAGTCTGATATTGATATCTCCAGTCCAAATGTATCCCATGATGAGAGCATTGCCAAGGACATGTCCATGAAGGATTCTGGAAGTGACCTGTCTCACCGCCCTAAGCGCCGCCGCTTCCATGAAAGCTACAATTTCAACATGAAATGTCCCACTCCTGGTTGTAACTCTTTAGGTAATTTCAGCTCCAGGATTCATCTGTTGGGTTTTGCCTTCCTGCTGTGATGTTCAAAGGTCCCACTCCAGTGAGTTAGACACCCTAAAGATAGGTGCTTGATTAATTAGGATCAGAAGCATTGCTGAGAAGTGGGTGTAGAGAAGGGATGTGAAGTCTTATCTGCAGGGATATTCCTCCTGGGGGATGATAGGGCAAGGAACAAGTGAGCAGAGGTGTGGGAGGAAGATGCAGAGTCTTGCAGGTAGGACACTGGTCTCTGCCAGGAGCAGGTTTTCAGACAGAAGTCCTTGCAGATCTCCACTAGACCCAGCTGCTTGCATGGAGTGCAGCTGTTGAGTTAGCCTGGAAAAGATTTTCCTTCTTTGTCCTTAGAGCTTGTGCCGTGAACCCTCAAGTGTGCTCCTTGTCTCCCTGGGAACAAACTGAGCATGCTCCTCCAGAAGCTTGTGAGGGATCTGCCCATCTGGGATACTTTTAAACCTCTTTATGATCATATGTTAAAAGGTTGGTTTTTATCTGATTCTTTGCAGGACACCTGACTGGAAAACACGAGCGACACTTCTCCATCTCGGGGTGCCCACTTTATCACAACCTCTCAGCAGATGAGTGCAAGGTAAATGAGGCTTCTGGTTTATCTTCCCTGTGTCTTTTTTGGAACAAGATTATAGAAGCATTTAGGTTGGAAAGGACCTCCAGGATCATCTAATCCAACCTTGGTCCAACATCTCCCTGACCCCCAGACCATGTTCCAAAGCTCCACATCTACTCGTTGGTTGAACCCCTCCAGGGATGGTGACTCCAGCACCTCCCTGGGCAGCCTGGGCCAGTCCCTGACCACTCTGCCAGTAAAGAACTTCCTCATGTCCAATCTAAACCTCCCCTGGTGCAACTTGAGGCCAAGCCCTGTCCTTTGTGAGCAGAAAACAAGAGTTAACCCATTTCAGCTGCTGCCTTTAGCTGTAAGACAGCAGCATTTGTGCCTGATCACCTGTGAATGAGTTGGGAACATGTGCCTGAGCCAGAAGAGGAGAAGGTGGAGGCTTTGAGGGCAGTTTGCTGCAGCATTGATGGCTGGGTTGTGGTTGCAGGTGCGAGCCCAGAGCAGGGACAAGCAGATCGAGGAGCGGATGCTGGCCCACCGGCAGGACGACAACAACCGCCACGCCACCAGGCACCAGGTAGGGCACTGGGGTGACAAGGGGCTGCTCAGTCAGTGGGGAAACCTCAGCTTCTCCTTTCCACCAACGTAATTAACTGGATCTCCCTTCTTAGCTTCTCAGACTGGCTCTTGTGCCCAGTCCTAACACTCCTATTTGTCTAAAAAAATTATAACTTGATCTCCCTTCTCGCTTCTCAGACTGGCTCTTGTGCTGAGTCCTGACACTCCTATTTGTCTAAAAAACTAACTCCAGTTAGTTTCAGCTGGGACACTTCATTGTGTCCCCTAACAGAGAGACTGGAGCAGCTTGTGGGAGCAGAGAGGTGGGACTGGACAGTGATATTATGAAGAGGCTGGAGCTGCTCTCAGGATGATTTTTTCTAGGACAAGAGAATTCCTGCCCAACTGTAAACTCCAATTTGACTCTGACTAAATAGAGAAGAATAAAACCTGGGGAATTACATTTTTCAGCTCACGAGTCTTGGATTTGAGTCAGGCTGACTTAATGAGTCAGCTGGGAGCTTTTCCCCATGATTAAGCCATGCAGGAGTGCACCTTGTCTGGTGGGACTGAGGGATATTGTCAAAGCAGAGCTGTGGCCAGCAGAAAAATGTCCTGTTTGCCATACCTGTGTTGTACCTGCAGCACCCTCTTATTAGCCCAGGATTTGGGCAAGAAACCTCATGAAACGAAAGCCAGGATGGGCCCTTCAGGGTGGGAAGGTGAAGAACAAGGCTGGAAGCAGAGGAAGCCTAGTGAAGGTTTCCACCTCTGGTTTCTTTCAGGCACCAACAGAGAGGCAGCTGCGCTACAAAGAGAAAGTAGCTGAGCTGAGGAAGAAGAGGAACTCGGGACTAAGCAAGGAGCAAAAAGAAAAATACATGGTAAAAGCAAGAACTGGATTCTTTCATTCCCTCCTGTCTGGACTGAGACCTCTAAGTGGGTGTTGGGCTTTTCACTCAGCCTGCAAACCAAAAAGCTGCAAGCTGCAGCAGCTCAAACCCTCCTGTTTTATTGTTGTAGGAGCACAGACAAACCTATGGCAACACGAGGGAGCCTCTGCTTGAGAACCTGACCAGTGAGTACGACCTCGAGCTGTTCCGGAGAGCACAGGCACGAGCATCTGAGGACCTGGTGAGAGTTCTGACTCATAATATGTCTCATGGCAAATGTCTGTGGTGGAAATGTGACTGTTTCCTGGGGTTTGTTGTGCTTGTGCAGATAGAATCAGAGGTTGTAAGAAGAGCAGCTCCAGCCCAGCCAAGTTAGTGGTGTTACACTGGGGGAATGTTTAGGAGCTGGATATACAGAGGGTTTGGAGCTAAGCATTTGTAGTCATGAATCCTCAGTGCTGTGAGAGGGGTAATTAGGAGCAGTCCCATGCAGTGGGGGTGTGTTTTCAGTGAAGGGTTGGCCAGCTTCATCTGCTGAAAGGATGGTGAAAGAGTGAGGAGGACAAAAGCCATCCTGGCAGTAGCCATTGACTTCAAACTGATCAGCTCCTTGTTGCTTCTCCCAAACTGGTTGGTTCTTGGTTGATACAGCTCCAGCCTTGTCCACCACCCCAACCACGATGACCTGGGGGCAGTTGGGGCCTCACACAGGTGGGGCAGGTTCTGCCTCTGGGGCCTGAAACCAGTTGGGGAGCAAAACCTGTTGCTGGGTTGACTCCTCCATAGGTCAACCCCAACTTGGGGCCCACAGCCCAGTCCCTAACACTTCAGGGGGTCATTACAGGCTGGATGGGGCTCTGAGTAACCTGCTCTAGTGGGAGGAGTCCCTGCCCATGGCAGCGGGGTTGGAACTGGATGATCTTTGAGATCCCTTCCACCCCTGACAATTCTATGATACATGCGGCCACACTGAAAGAAATTTAGAAGACTTGAAGTAAATCATTTCCTGGAGGGGAAATAAACACAGCCACCTTCCTCTCTTAATTTTTAATTTCAAGCCCTCACCCATGTTTCCCCCTGCCAGGAGAAGCTTCGGCTGCAGGGCCAGATCACAGAAGGCAGCAACATGATCAAAACCATCGCGTTTGGGCGCTACGAGCTGGACACCTGGTACCACTCCCCCTACCCAGAGGAATACGCCCGCCTGGGCCGCCTCTACATGTGTGAGTTCTGCCTCAAGTACATGAAGAGCCAAACCATCCTGCGCAGGCACATGGTAAGGGCTGGGCCACAGCTGCCTCCCAAACTGATTTCAAACCAAATCACCACGAGAATCGTGTAGAACATTCAGTTCTTAGCTCAGCTGCTCCATTTAGGAGGTGGGAAAACTTTTCTGGTCTAGTCAGTAGCTGTTCTAAGCTTTTCTGCCCTTAGAGGCATCACCACAGCTTTGTTTTCTTGTCACAGGCAAAATGTGTTTGGAAACATCCACCTGGGGATGAAATCTACCGTAAAGGCTCCATTTCGGTGTTTGAAGTGGATGGGAAGAAGAACAAGGTAATAACTGTGATCATTAGGCCAGTCCTGAGTGTAGAGTCCATCTTTCCAGGTGCTATTTCTCCTGTAGAGGTGCAAATGGCCCTTTCTCCTCTAATTGCAGAGATGCCAGAGCCTGCTCTGTCCATTCTTGCTGTGCTGGCAGTAGTTTTGGCTGCATTCTTGATGTGGTTGTTCCTCAGCCCTGTTATGCTCCAGCAGTTCCCTCTGCTGGCTCGCACTGGGTGTGGAGGTGTGTGCCAAGAGCCCTTTCTGAAAGGTAGTGTGGAGATTTGAGCTCAGCCTCAGTAGATGGCCACTGTCCATCTCCTGCTCCCTGTGAACACTCAGATTTGGGTTAGAGTGGGAGGGGAGCAGCCTGAAGTTGGGTAGAACCTGAATCCACAACTGCACATTCAGTACTAGGCTGTAGCACTGTGGTTGTGCCTGGCTCTAGTTGTATCTGGTCTTGAGGAAAGAATTAGAAGCTAAATTTTTCACTGTGAAGTTGGGAGGAGTCTTTGCTAGTTAAGAGATAACCTTGAAGCAGGAGATTAAAACAACACAGAGACCCAACCTTGTGCTCCCCTTCGAGCACGGGATGGTTTGGGCAGTCAGAGATTGAGATCACAAACCTCAGTTCCCAGCCTTGGGCTTATCAAGTTTCATCACAAATGGAATAGTTTCCTGGCCCAGCTGCTCTGTTTGAAGTCCTGTACATCATTCCTTGGAGGATTCAGGATTTTCTGGTTGTTTCTCATGGATTCCTGGTTTTGTCCACCCTTGGGCTGTAATAAAGAGCTGTATCCTCTTCTTTTGCTTCTAGATCTACTGTCAAAACCTGTGTCTGCTGGCAAAGCTTTTCCTGGACCACAAAACACTGTATTATGATGTTGAACCCTTCCTCTTCTACGTCATGACAGAAGCTGACAACACTGGCTGTCACCTGATAGGATATTTCTCCAAGGTTAGTTGGAAATCCACAGATACACACAAATTACTACCTCACTGTGATGAGATTTATCAGTACTGAACCTCCCCTCTGAGTTTTTCCAGTCTCAGGATTTGTTGCTTTTACAAATAAAGTTTCAAACTATGAATTGTTCTTGTTTGCTGCAGGGGTTGCAGGTGTGGGGGGTTTTTATAGCATTTTTCTTGTTATTAGCCAAAAAAGCAATTTTGCTGATAACAAAACTATTATAACTATTGCTGCTGGGAAGTGTGGTGGTGTCTTAAAAGTAAGGATAAAGATAATGTAAGGAAGTGTAGAGAAAAATAGATTCAATTAAGTATTAATCACTATGATTTGTTTGGTGTTTTTTTAATAAAGTGCTTGCAGGAATAAAAATTCTTAGGTGGAGAAGCTGAGATATAATTCAAGGGGCTTAAGCAGATCCCATAATTAAGTCACTGACCAGGCTTAGAGCTGGAACCAGTTTTCTCAGTGGGTTGCCCAGATGTGCTGCCTACCTAGAAAATCACCAATCTCTTTGTGAGATACATTTTAAAGTACATTTTGTGGCTGTTCAGAAGCAGTGATTGCTCTTCTGGATGTGGTGATGTCCTGCAGAGCAGTTACCAGCTTAGAGATTTCAGTCAGATAGGAGAATTCTCTCCCAAATAGAGTGCAGGAAACTCTGTTCCTTAAATCATCTGAGTCACAACTGAATGAATACCTAAAAAAAGAAATATGCTCTAAAGAAAAACCTGCATTAATCTGGGGATGAGTGTCTGAGTCTCTCTGAACATCTCAGTCTATATCATGTGTTTATAATGCTGCTGTTAGGTTGTTTCCTTGTAAACCTGGTAGGTTACAGAGGTGGGAGCAAGAGTGTCACTGGCTCCTCCCTGGCCAGCCACCCCAGGCTGAAAATTGTGCCCCAAATACCCAATTTAAAGGCTAATAAAGTAAGACACTCAGGCTGGGAGCTGCAGGGTGATCACATTACGTGTTGCTCAGCAGGTTTTTCTGCTGCTGCTGCTCTCCCCTCGTGTTGTCTGAGTTGCACGGGCTTGTTGGGTCTGGTGGGGTTGTGCTAGAGCCATTCTTGGTGCAGATCTAGGCCTGCTCACCTGTCCCCTCTCTGCTCTTGGTCCTAGGAGAAGAATTCTTTCCTCAACTACAACGTGTCTTGTATCCTGACAATGCCTCAGTACATGAGGCAAGGCTATGGCAAGATGCTCATTGACTTCAGTAAGTACAGAGAGACAATCTGGAAGATTTCATCAAGAAATCTGATGTATCTCTGGTGGCAGCTGTAGCTCAAGAGGGTGACAGTCAGGAGAGGGTCATGAGGAAGGATCAATAGGTTTTCTTTCCTTTACAGGCTATTTGCTTTCTAAAGTAGAAGAAAAAGTTGGCTCTCCAGAGCGCCCACTCTCTGATTTGGGCCTCATCAGCTACAGGAGCTACTGGAAGGAAGTTCTCCTCCGTTACCTGCATAACTTCCAAGGAAAAGAGATCTCCATAAAAGGTATTTTTTCAAGCTGAATAAGCTTGTGGTGACTTGGTTCAGCTTGTACCTCTGCATCTCACTCCTTCCCTCAGCTCTGAGGCAGGTGGTGCCCGACTCCTTAATCCAGATGTTGGTGTAGCTACACAGTTGGTGGAATATTCCTGCAGCTCTTCCCAGTCCTGCTGCCATTAAAGATAAGGCAGTTTGCAGGGTTTTCAAAGTATGTCCTGGCTGCTTCTCTCAAAGGAACCTTTAAAAGTTTCAGCAAAGAATTGTATCTATCTGTATTCTTTATTCTATATCTCTATCCATCTATATCCCATATCTCTATCCGTCTATATCCCATATCTCTATCCGTCTATATCCCATATCTCTATCCATCTATATCCCATATCTCTATCCATCTATATCCCATATCTCTATCCATCTATATAAACAGAAAAATGGCTCCACTGGGAGGAAAAATACTGAGACTATTTGGACCTCTTTTAACAGCATTTTGATATTTATGGCACTGAGGAGTATGAAGCATTTTGTAGAAGTATCAAATTAGTTCCAAAGAAGCTGCTGCATCTTTCAGAGGATTATTAACTTGGATCCTTAAATTAGTATCACTAATTCATTGTGATGTCTGGGCCAGCTTTCAGCTGAGTGGGGCTGTTTCTGTAGCTCCCTCATGGCTTGTAACCAGAGCTCTCAGAGCAACCATCAGTTGCAGGCTCTTGTGGGGGAATTTGTTGTGACCCAAACTGATCCTGCTTTGCAGAGATCAGCCAGGAGACTGCAGTGAACCCTGTCGACATCGTCAGCACGTTGCAGGCACTTCAGATGCTCAAGTACTGGAAGGGAAAACACCTGGTCCTGAAAAGACAGGTAAGATTTGTGATGGCTGTTTATATATTTCCATCTTTCTGTCCCTTTCTGTTCAGCTGTTAGATTCATATGAACTCGAGATGAGTATTTCCTTGGTGTTGTGTTGGGTTTTCCAGCCTTTCTGCTTTAGTGGGGGGAGCACTGGAATTCTGAGATGCAGGAGGTGATTAAATACAATGTGGGCATCCAACTTGCTCCTGCTGTAGTGTAGAAACAGCTGCATGGACCTTCCTCTGATGTGTGCAAGAACATTGCTTGTTGAAGCACCTTTTGGGGGGCAATGGATCAATGTTCCCATCTTGGTCCCCCTCACACCTACCCCTTTATTGGGCAAATGAATGACATGGAAGTGAACTGAATTAATGGAATCCTGCATGAGTTCTGTTTGTACCTTTATTAGATAGAAAACAAGTGGTTTATAAATCCCCAAATGGGGCTCTGAGCAACCTGACCTGCTTGGAGATGTCCCTGCTTATTGTAGGGAGGTTGGACTGACCTTTGGAGGTCTCTTCCAACCCAACCCATCCTATGAAATGCAACAGCTTCTCTCTTTTGTCTTCCTCTCCCTGAAACTTTGCCTTGTAGCTACAAGTAGCCTTCTGAGTGTGGTTGGATGGGATTCTAGAAAGCCCTGTGGAGGAACTGCTGCTTCTGTCCTGTTAGTAGCTCAGTCACCTGCAGCTTGCTGGACTTGGTTGTGTGCTGCTGTACCGTGGATAACTCTACATTGTGGTGGATTGATTGTTTTAATCTGCCCTTTCATGCTCTTTCCCTTAGGATCTGATTGATGAGTGGATAGCCAAAGAGGCCAAAAGATCCAACAGCAATAAGATAATGGATCCCAGCTGTTTGAAATGGACCCCTCCTAAGGGAACTTAAGTGTCCCTCCCTCCCGAAGCCAGTGCACCCCAGCAGTAGGAAGTACCCTAGGGATCTCTGTCGTATCTGTTGCTGTTGTGATTGGCTGGTACAGCACCCTCCTGAAAGATCAGCTCCCCTTGGTACTGTTCTGGCCCGGATCTTTTGTGCTCACCACAGTTCTGAGGAACTTTTATGTTTCGGCCTCAATGAGGCTGCAAGGCTTGGATCTGTCTAGGACCCAAAGGAAGCTCCTGCAGCGCTGGCCCAAGGAGTTCTGATACCTGGTACTGTACCTGTCCAGTCACTGGTCTTACCCTCATGTTCTGACTCTGATGAGGTTGTGTTGTTGTTCTTTTAATCTGGTTGTTTCTCCCTTCAGGTTCCTTGCGTTCTAAGTACTGGAGGTAACTTCTGTGGCTGTTGAACAAGGTCTCATAATGCTTGTTTGGGGCAAGTCTGGGTTTTCCAGCAGTTACACTGACTTCAGCGTTTCTAACTCTGCTGGGCTGTTGTGTTCACATCTCCAATAGCTTTAGGAAGGTTCCTTGGCACCTCCCAGCAAGGTTTTCACATGACATAGGTCTTCACATAGTTAATATTGTACAGTCAGAAGCCTGATATCTCATAACCACGTGGTGTGGTTGTTGGTGTTACCCTGGAGGAGTCCAGGCTGAGGGTGTGAGAACAGCACAGGCTGAGGTGTTTCAGAGTTGCTCTTGGCATGTGCTCCTGGAGCTCCTACAGTGCCACAGCTGTTGGAGAGATCACTGATTATAAGTTACTGGTTTGTCCTGGTTTATCTCTTGGACTTAGTGGGTTCCTTTACACAGAATTTCACTGGAGATGTTTTTCCCACAGCAATCTTCCTTGCATTGGAGGTCTCTTTGTATTGGAGAGAATGT
Organism: Brachypteracias leptosomus; assembly: GCA_013401335.1. Classification (NCBI taxonomy): domain Eukaryota; kingdom Metazoa; phylum Chordata; class Aves; order Coraciiformes; family Brachypteraciidae; genus Brachypteracias; species Brachypteracias leptosomus. The sequence goes on from VYZX01023513.1 coordinate 290,170, forward strand.
TTTGGGTTTTTTCCCCTCTAGACTCAAGAACTAAACACTTGAGCCAGATTTTTTTTTCCCTGGCCTTGTCCAAACAGCCACAGAAACTCCACAATGCCAATATCATTGTTGGATTGCCTACAGTGTGTGCTCTGTGCATCAGTGGCAGCTCCTGTTAGCTCTGTGGGTGGTTTGCTTCTCTGACAGCACGTTCCTGTTTGTCTCTGTAAAACAAAACAAAAGCTTTTACTGCCTCTTTCCCATCAGCACCACCAGAAGAAACTTGTACAATGGCTTCCAAGTATAACCACTGTCCTCGTGTCACACATTTCCTATATGGCTCCATATAAAAAGTGGGGGGACAACCTTGGGGTAGGTGATGGCAGCATCATAAGTGCTGATTTCATCTCCACCTTCCACTGCTTCCTCGTGGAATGGTGGCTGGAGTGAAGCACTTGCAATGGACTGGTAGGTAGGAGCCTCTTCCTGGTAACCACTGGCCCATCCTCACGTGGAAAAGTTCTCTGCTGCTCTTGTGCTGGTTGTCTGCCTCTCTCTGCCTCTGTGAAAAGACACAAAGATGATCAGTACATGGTGTGTACCTTGTGGGCATTACTGAATCTGGCTGGCTCATGCCCTTTGCTCCTCTATGTAACTAACTCCAGATACTCCTGGAACTCTCCAACCACGTAGATCTCTTGGGGGGTAGGGAGAAGGCCATTCTTGTGCAGAAGCTCAACCCTGTTCCCATGATGTGGTAGAATGTGCTATTCTTGTATCTACTTCTCAATAAAGCATGTTCTCTGCTCAAGGTTTTGCCTTTTTTATTTGATTTGATTTGATTTTTTTTTCTTCTGCATCTCCAGTGAAGTGAAGCTGCTGCTTTGTGTTGCAGGGGGTTAATTTTGAACCTTTGTGCCTGGTGTATTAAGGACTGTGAGTTGAGCTGCCTTTAGGTTGAACCTTTCAGGAGTAGTAGCTTGTGTTGTGTGTTCCCTCTGGAGCCTGCCCTGAGGAGTACATGGATGTTGCCAGATACTGGCAGCTGAAGTATGTCATGAAAACTGGGAGAGCATCTGTCACCCTGGAGTTCATTGAAGAAGGAAGGAATTATCCTAAAAGAATTTTAGCCTTTCCTCTGCTTCCATGACCAGACCTTGTTTTGTGGACTGTGGGAAGACTTGGGGCAGTGAAGTCTCTGATCTTCAAAAAAAACCAGTGTGTGAAGTTCAGAACATTGTGAGTTTGATATAATCTGCCATAAAATGCTTAATTAATGTACCTGCTCTGCCTCCCTCCAGAGATTCTGCTTTTCCACATCACTGAGTGGGAGTTAAAGAGCAGGGAGAGGGTTTGGGCTCTGGGCTTGAGGCTGCAGAGGGCCCAGGGTGCTGTGAGATAGAGGGTGATGTGTTGGGGTTCATGGCCTGGGACTGGGGGTGCTCAGCTTCCAAAGGAGGAGAACAAACTGAGGTGCAAAGGAGAACAAACAGGTGCAAAGAAGGAGAACAAACTGAGGTGCAACACCTTGGTGGTCTTATTCTGATTAAGCTCAAACTCAGGGACCCTTCCCTGAGCAGTGAGGGTTTACTCAAGCCCTGTCAAGGCTCTTCCTAATTACTAAGAGGTTTTCAAGCACTTGATGTAGGACTATTGCCCAGTTTTGTACACTGCCCCTTGCCCTTTCTTTGCCTGGTTTTGTTTGTTGTTCCTGCATGTGCAGAGTGATTTAGCTTGTAGATAACTGGACAGAGAGATTAGGGTTTATTCCCCCTGCTGCTCTGCTCTGTGACAGCTTCTGCTTCCCTCCAGCCCTTGTCCTGCCAAGTCTGTCTGTGCTGTGACTCCTCTAGGGCAGTGACTCTCTCTGCACATGCACACAGGGAGTCCCACACTTGACAGGGACCTCTGGGTGCTTTGGTAATTAGTGAGTCATTCAGATAGCCAGAAACCTCCCTGCTGAGTGGAGAATGAGCCCTGCTCACAGTTTCACCCAGGGTTTATTCATAGCACCTGCAACCCTCCAGATGTGACATTCTGCAGGGGCAGTTTGAAGCCCACCTCAAAATGACAGTGCTGCCAAAAAGCAGCTGGTGCTTTCAGGAAATTTTCTAAACTGATGCCTTCTTGCCCCCTTCTTCTCTCATTTACAAAAATACACTTGCATTGAGGTTGAGGCCAACACAGGAGTAGATAATATATGTAATTTTAAGCACACTAATGACCCTCCAGAGTTCTCTGCTGTGACAGACCCAAAGAAACCCCAGAACAAAGTGAGGGCAAGACTGGATGAGAAGCTGAAGCAAGACCACCTCAGCTCCACTGCCCTGAAGCAGGAAGAGGTACAAACCCAACAAGATTTTGAACACCAGTGAAGGTGAACAGAGTGGGCACAGCCTCCTAAGGAACTGGCTCTTTCTGAAAGCCCCCAAATTGGAGAGGTACCAAAGACTGAGACAAAGGCAGATCTTCCAACACTCAATCCTGCTGCTTTACTATCAAGCTCATCCTTTGGGCCAACAATGACCTTTGGGTTGATGTCAGCTAGAGCACTTCTCAGATGAATCTTCCCAAAAGCTTGTGATTCAGCAGGGTTGAGGTTAAACCTTCTGTCTGTGCTGTCAGTGAGTGAGGAGCCCTTTGAAAGCTTCACAGACACAGGAGCAGGGGTTGCTTGTTCCTCTGCAGCAGCCTTGTTTCCTGCTCAGTGTTTCCCAGAGAACTTCCCATGACTTCTGCCCCTTGGCTTAAACTCCAGCTCCTCTGTTGCTGCTTTACTGACAATCCCTCTTGTCTGCAGCTTTTCCCCTGCTTATTTTGCTGTTTCTGGCTGCCCTAGTTACAAACAGCTTCACTTTCTATTCCAGTCTCTATGTTACAGCCCAGGTGTAGCAGGAACTGCAGCCACGTGCTTTCCAGAGGATTTCACCACCCTCTCTGCTCCACACAGTCACTACTTCAGGTGGGACACAGCCAAACAGCCTGGACATTCCCTCAGCTCTTGAGCTGGGCTCACACCCATTCCAACTGTAGGAAGCTGAACTGAAGTTACTTCTCTAGTGAGTGCACAACTTGTGCATTGAAAAATTGCCCCAAACCACCCCCAAGTGTTTCCAGGTAGTTAAAGATTTCATAGCAAGAGGGGTTCTGAGCTCTTGGGGCAACTGGTGCTTGGCTGGGTCAAATCTAAGAGCAGTTGAACCCAGTAAGGTGTCTGAGAGGAGCCAGAGGTTAATGTTCAGGGTTAATGACTGCCTAATTAGGGTATCTCTATACCTGTTTAAAGAAATAGAGCTCTATAAATCATGTAACCTCCTCAAGTGTTCACTGGTGGGTGAAAGATGTTTAGAAACATCTTTCTCACAGACCCCTTTAAGTACCAAAAAGCCCCAAGAAGGTCTCCCTGGAGCTTTCTCTTCTCCAGGCTGAACAACCCCAGCTCTCCCAGCCTGGCCTCACACTTCATGCTCTGGAAATCCAGTTTGTGTGTCCAAGGGAGACAAAGGAGCAGGCACAGGGGTCCTGCTGCCTCCCCACTCACCCCACCAGCTGCTCTGTCTTAATCCTGCCCTTCATTGTGCTGTACCCAGACCATGTTTACAGGTCTGTGACATGATCCAAACCTCTCCATCTTCCCCTCCCTCTGTCCCTGAGCCATTTCATCCCCACCTTCTCATAGTTTTTATTTTCTAGACTCCTGCTATCTTGGTACAAGGAGGTTTTCACCACGATGAGGCAGCTGCTGCCTCTTTTCCTCCACTGTGCAGCTCTCCTGCTGCTGCTGTTCCTCCTCCCCAGCTGAGCAGTGGCAGTTCTGGCTCTTCCTTTTTGATGTAAGTGTGGGGCAGGATGTGGTTGTGTTGTGGCCACACTGAGGATCTGCAGGGAGGGAATAGGTGGTTGATATTCCTATAAAGAACACTAGAGGGAAAGAGACAGCAGGGAAGCAGGAAGGGAAGGAAGCTAAATATGTCAGATTACTTCAGTTGTTTCTATTGTGATGGCTGTGTAAGTCTGGGCTTAGTTTAAACCCAAGACAGTCCATCTGCCAGTAACTCCTCCCTCCTGTTGTTCCACAGCTGTGGAAAGAACTAGAACACCTCCCTCACACACCAGCTCGCAGACAAGGGGAAAGGAACTCTATTTTTGAGAGCATCCCCTGTAATTAGGGCTGCATTTCCCCCCTCCCCTGGGCTCCTGCCCACACAGCACCAGAAAACACCCAGGCCTGAGTCTGGGATGAGAGCAGAGGTGTAGCAAAAAAAAGGGAGAAAACAGCAGAACAAGAAAACATCCCCAGGAAGTGAAGGGATCTCAAAGGCTCCCACAAGTTTTCTACAGGAAAAGATTTCAAGGAGAGCTGAGAAACTGGATGTGATGCTCTTCTGCAGTGCCAGTTAACTCATCCTTCTTCTTTTGTGCCTCCTCTGTACCTCTATCCACAAGATCCCCCAATTACAACAATCCTGCACCAGATGTGAGTAGTGAGAAGACAAAAGCAAAGGGTTCTGGAGGCAGCTGACAGGGTCTGTCATGTAGGAATGAATCAGTAGAAGGAGGAACATGCTGAGCTGGGTGAGGCTCTAGACAACCAACAACCTTTAGAAGCCAACATGCTTTAGTCAAACTCACTTCAACAGGAGCTGTCTGAGCAGAGGGGGGTGACAATGACTTTGATTTTCTTCATATCCAATTCCCCTGGTGCTTGGGTGGGTGATTGTACCTCGAGCTCTTCCATAATGGGTGGAGATTAATGAGGAGCCTGAGCTGAGCTTATACCCCAGATCAATCTTGAGCATCACAAGGGGAGGAAGAGCTCGTGTGGGAGGCAAAGGGACCTGCACTATCACCCCCTCCCACCCATAACTGGGCTGAAGGGGGAAGTTGGGAGGTTTGAAAGTCCCTCTCCTGTACAGCTCTTGGGTTTCAGCCCCACTGGGTGTTATTTAACAAAAGGAACAGAAACTCCCCACTGCAAATTCTGTTAGGAGATGAGGAGACCAGTTCTGTTCACATGAAACACCCTCTGAGAAGCTCTCCTGCCATTACAAACATCCCCAGAACTGCATCTCAGGGCAAGACCAGTGGCTCTTCCCTCTGAGGGTGGGGAGACCCTGGCACAGGCTGCCCAGGGGGGCTGTGGATGCTCCATCCCTGGGGGTGTTCAAGGCCAGGCTGGATGAGGTGTCCCTGCCATGGTGAGGGGGTTGGAACTAGATGATCTTTGAGGTCCCTTCCAACCTCAACCATTCTATGATTCTATGAAAGGCAGCCCTAGATCCCAGTTTGGTATGAGATGGGCAAAATGGTTCTGACTTAATATAATTCCTGCAGACTCCTGAGCAAACTGCTGGTGGGACCCAACCTCCTGCATCTTCTCATCTCTCCTCTGCAGCAGCAGAATGCTCCAATTCTTTCTTTCTATCCCTAGCACTGCATTGGTTTTATTTACAGAGCTCCTGTCTTGTCAATGCCAAGCCCTTGATCCCTTCTCGTGGGAAGAAGTTCTTCATTTTTTTAAAATTTTTGTTAATTTGGCTCATTCAAGAGATAAGGAATTCTCTAATTCCAAGTACATACAGGTAGAAACAAAAGGATTTTGCTGTTTTGTGAAAATCCTACAATTAAGACCCCCTGTGATCACCACAACTGTTGATTCTTCTCAGGTTTTCCATTAAAAAGCAGACACTTGCTTGTTGGGGCTGTGAAAAATCCATTTCCCAGAGGAGGTTGATTCTGATCACATTTAAGAACCCTAAAATCTCCTTCCCACCCACCAGCTGAGGGATGTTTATTACAGTGGAGTCCAGGGGTTCCTCTCCATGTTTCCTACAGTCACAAGCAGTTGATTACAAGGGTTTTAGAAGCTCCTGGGTTTGTTTTTCTCAGTCACATCAGATAACTCACCACCCTTCCCTAGCAGAAGGGGCTCTGCATCCAGGATAAAATCCAAGCAACCACACAACTCTCTGGAAATCCCCTGTGAGTGTCAGTGGAGCCCGGGAGGTTTTCCAGCCAGGCTTGGATTGCTCTGAGAGGGCAGCAGAGGGAGCTGCCTACCCAGGGCAGGGCAGAGGCATGGCCAGACCTTCTGAGCTTCTCCTGAGACCTCAGTTGTACTTTTCTCTGTCCATCCATCTGCATTTTCTGGGCAAAAATAACAATTTCTGTTCAGGGATATTTGGTTTGCAAGAAGGACCTGGTGAGAGGAACCACTCTGCAGTGCATGGTTTGAGTTCTCACCAGCTTTAGAGGACATCAGAGTAGGCTCAAGCTTTAGGAAAGGTGCAGATTTACTCCTAGAGCATTGAGTGGTGCCTGGGAGGAACCCTTGGGTGAAGGTGGTGGCTGGTGGTCTCAGCACTGGGTGCCTTGGTTGCTCTGTTTCCACAACAGATCCTCTTACCCCCACCCTTTAACTCTTGCTCAGCATTGATCAGATCCCCTCTGAGGCTTCTCCTCCAGCTCAGCAGCCCCAGGGCTCTCAGCCTGTCCTGGGCACAGAGATGCTCCATCCCCTCAGCATCTCCACAGCCTCTGCTGGATTCCCTCCAGTAGCTCCTTGTCCCTGCTGAACTGGGGAGCCCAGAACTGGACCCCACACTCCAGAGGTGGCCTCACCAGGGCAGAGTAGAAGGAGAGGAGACCCTCCCTCAACCTGCTGCCCACACTCTTCTTCATGCACCCCAGGACACCATTGATCTTGTCCCCAAGGGCCCATTGCTGGCACTTGGTGAACTTATTGTCCCCCAAGACACCCAGATCCTTCCCAGCAGGTCACCCCTCACCTGTCCTGGTCCAGGAGGTGATTCCTCCCCAGGTGCAGGACCCTCCACTTGTTCCCCCTGTTCTTACCTGGTGCTGACAGCTCAGAGCAGAGCTCCCTTGAGAGCTCCATCCCCACTGTTGTCCCTTGTCCCAGACCCACAGAGAGAGCAGCCAAGGCAGGTTGTGGCCCGTAGATGGCACTGGCCTTCCACCACCAGTGGCCCTGGACAGCCCCTGGTCCTGCCTGGACAAGCCTAACCCGATTTAACCCTTGTTCTGCCAGCACCTACAGCCCCTCAGGTCCTGTGACACCTTCACCAGTGGCTGTGGGTGGCTACAGATGTCCCCAGTGGGCTGTGAATTCTTATTTCTTTATATTAAGATTGTTTTGTGAGGAAGCACGTTCATAACCTGCTGCCTGCAGTACATGGAGCCAGCAACAGGAGGCTCTGCCTGCTGCACCTGGAGGGACTTGGAGGTGGATCCATTCAAGCCAAGCTCCTCTGGTTTTGCTGTTTAATATCCACCAGACCTGCCCCAGAGCTCTGCAAACACCCCTCAGGATTTCCCCTGTTGGAGAAGGACTCTCAGTCTGGCTGTAGGACCTGTTACAGTCAGGGTTTCATGGTTTTCTTTGGTTTATTTCCATTATTTTAGCCCTAATTAAGCTACAGACTTCATTGAACCCTCCATGGACAAGCAGTGGGATGTGGAGGTGTTGGTGCCTTGGTGTCAGGAGAGAAGGGGGGGAAGAGCTGATGTGTTTTCTGTAGGACCTACATCTTATCTCCTCCCTGAGGGAAGGGGTGGCCTTTCCTGGTGACCAGCCCCAAGCTGAGGTGCTGTGTGTTGTTGTAAATCTGGTTCTGGCTGTGGGCAGTGAAGCTTGTGGAAAATTTCAGCCTCCTGGCCGGAAGGTGACCACAGAGAGGGTGCAGAGGACAGAGTAAACTGGTGTGGAGCTGGAGGGACTGGTTTGTGACAAGAGGCTGAATCAGATGGTGGGGAGGGGCTGATACACCTTCTTGGAGGATGCCCAAGGAGGGAGAAAGATTTTGTAGGGGACACAAATAACTGGAACTAAAGAGGTGAAAGAGAGGAGAGATACAAGGTGATTGGCACAAACCCCAGGAGCCCTCTGAGCCTTTGGTGTGTTCCTGTAGCCCTGGGAGAAGTCCCAGCACCAGGGTCCCTAGGGAAGGACCTGAGGAGAGTGTCTTCTGTTGGCTCTAGAGAGACGAGCTGGAGATGACTCCAAGAGTCTCCTCTTTCAGATACCTCTGTCACCTGGGGGGCAGCAGGGGCTGGGTTAGAGGAACACACCAACCTGCTGCTGTTGCAATACAAGTGCTGAGGCTGCACTGGTGAGAGTGGGAACTACCTGAAGTCAGGGCTTGGTCTCATCACTTGCATCAGCCACAACCTGCTGCAGTCAGTTGGGGCAGGTGGGCTGCAGTTGTTGGAGCCCAAGAGCAGCAGCTCCTCATAGAATCATTGAGGTTGGAAAGAACCTCTAGGATCATCAAGTCCAACCTTCATCCCAACATCTCCCTGATCCCTAGACCACGTCCAACCTGAATGATTCTATATGTCTACTGGAGCCATATCCCTGTAAATCAAGCTTGTCACTTGAGGTTAGAACCTGTCACCCACTTTGCACCATTAGATCCAGGCCCACAATCCATATTGCTGCTGGTTTTGACTGGCCCTGCTTCTGCCATGTGCAGATGTAGGCTGAGAGAGGGTGACACTGGTGATTCTGCTCCTCTGCTCCACCCTCCTGAGACCCCACCTGGAGCTCTGTGTCCAGTTCTGGAGCCCCCAGCACAAGAGAGATCTGGAGGTGCTGGAAGGTGTCCAGAGAAGGGCCACAGGGATGGTCAGAGGCTGGAGCACCGAGGAGAGACTGAGAGAGTTGGGGTTGGTCAGGCTGGAGAAGAGAAGGCTCCCAGGGGACCTTCTGGTGGCCTTCCAGGATCTGAAGGGGGCTCCAAGAAAGCTGGGGAGGGACTTTTGAGGCTGTTGGGTAGTGGTAGGACTGGAGGGAATGGGTCCAAACTAGAGGTGGGGAGATTGAGATGAGAGGTTAGGAAGAAGTTGTTGCCCAGGAGGGTGGGGAGACACTGGCCCAGGTTGGCCAGAGAGGTGCTGGAAGCCCCATCCCTGGACATTTTGAAGGCCAGGCTGGCTGGGGCTGTGAGCAACTGCTGGAGTGGGAGGTGTCCCTGCCCATGGCAGGGGGGTTGGGACTGGATGAGCTTTAAGGTCCCTTCCACCCCTGACAATTCCATGGCTCTATGATCTATCCCTGCCTGGCTTTGCCAGCCCGTGCTGCCCTCACATGATGTGCTCACAGCCCCACCAGTGCCAGCTCTGCAGCCCTGGGCTGTGCCAGCCCCTGCCCCTGGGCCAGGCAGGTTCTCCAGCTCCCCTGGCTCAGGGGAAGGTTCTGCAGCATCCGCTTTGTGTGGTGTTCAACTGGGAGCTCTTCCCTGACTCCAGCACCACCTCCTCCCACGCAGCAGAGGAGCTGCCAGAACGCCAGGGGCAGGGCAGTGGGGAGCCAGGCTCTGCTCTGGGCACGGGGAGACGGGCAGAGACAGAGTTGGGAGCAGCCCAGGGAGCCAGGGGAGCCAAGGCTGCCAGACAGACAGACAGACAGTGTGCACTCACCAGGCACAGCTCCTGTCCTGCCCAGACGGACAGATGGAGACTATCAGGCTGAGGAGAGGAGATAACTGAGTGTCCTCAGGCGAGAGGAAAGGATGTGGCAGGGGGGAAGCACGACCTGCCCTGTCTTGTTCCTCCTGTGGAACCACCACTGGGAGCACACCTCGAATGCCCAGCGTGGCAGAATCCAGCTGGAGGCTGTGATGTCTGTGGGGCTGAGCACAGGCCTGGAGATCACAGAGTGTCAGGGGTTGGGAGGGAGCTCCAAAGATCATCCAGTCCAATCACCCAGAGCAGGTCACACAGGAACATCCAGGGGGGGTTTGAATGTCTCCAGAGAAGGAGACTCCACAACCTCCCTGGGCAGCCTGGGCCAGGGTCTGGCACCCTCACCATGGAGAAGTTTCTTCTCCTCTTGATGTGGAACCTCCTCTGGTCCAGCTTGCACCCATTGCCCTTTGTCCTGTCACTGGCTGTCCCTGAGCAGAGCCTGGCTCCATCCTCCTCACACTCTCCCTTTACACATTTACAGACATTAATGAGGTCCCCCCTCAGTCTCCTCTTCTCCAAGCTAAAGAGCCCCAGCTCCCTCAGCCTTTCCTCAGCAGGGAGATGTTCCACTCCCTTCATCACCTTTGTGGCTCTGCTCTGGACTCTCTCCATCAGTTCTGGGTCCTTCTTGAGCTGAGGGGCCCAGAGCTGGACACAATATTCCAGCTGTGGCCTCCCCAGGGCAGATGGGTGACATGGGGAGGTGGCTGCTCTTCCAAGCCTGGTGAAGAAGACATCCCTCCATCAGGAGTGTTGCTGAGCAGAGACACCCAGGGCAGGCCCCATCATTTCTTGGCCAGCAGCCCTGCAGCTCCCACAAGCCAAGCTCTGTTTGGCTTGGTCAGTGGATTTCTGCCTGGGAGTTCTCCCCATGGAGGCAGCTCCTGCAGGAAGCTTTGCTGATGATTCAGCAGGTGATGCTCTTCCCTCTGAGTCACTCCCAGGAGGGGGGGAGATGATGCTACTGGAGATGCTCTCGGCCACACCAGCTCCAAACCTGATGGCTTAGCTCATTAATTGCCTTGTGATAGCTCAGGGTAGCAGCTCTCAGCCAAAACTGATAAAGAGGAATTGCTGCGTGGCTCCTCTGCTCCATCCCAGAGGTGGATCTGCTTCAGTGGGAGAAGGAAGGAGGTGTGAATTTGCAGCCAGGGTAGACAGGGAGCTTCAGGACTGCTTTTTCTTGGCCACCCACAGCAAAAGACCCTCCCTAGAACTCATCCGCTGTAGAAAGGAGATGGGGCTAGATACTGAGAAAAGCTTGTGTTAATTTTTGGTGGTTGACCCACCTCAGAGGAACAATTAGGGAGCAGGAGAATAGCTAAATTATTCCAGAGTAGTAGCAAACAGCACTTAAATGCTGGAAATTCCTCGTTGCCCTGCACCTGCCCATGATCCTTAGATCCTTAGATCCTCTGTGCAGCCTTTCCATCTTCATATCAAGGTTCCAGGCCCAAACACTGTTCATGGGCTAGATGATCATGGTTCATTGGACTAAATGATCTTTTGAGGTCCCTTCCAATCCCTGACATTTCGTGATGGTTTCACTCCTTGATCCTGCAGGTTACTGGAGGGGTGAGGAGCTCAGCAAGCCCCTTCCCTGCATGAAGCAGCCAAATGGACATGGAGCTGTTCCCTCACCACCTGTGGTCACACTCCAGTAGAGGAACATTTCTCCTCACCTTGGCTTCTCTGTGGGGTTTGGGTGAGGACAGGCAGTGAGCAGAGGGCTCTGGCTGCCTCGTGGCTTTCTCTCGTGTTCCCCAGAAACTGGTAGAACCTCTTCACACCCCACAGAAGGAATGAGGCAGGTCCCTAACTAGATGATCTTTAAGGTCCCTTCCAACCCTGACAATTCTACCTCCCCCCCAAGGGCAGCACTGAGAACCCCTGCTAAGGCTGAGGCCCATCCCTTCCCCCTACCTTAGCTCCAGGAGGTGACCTTGGAGCAGCCCCACACTGCTTGCAGGAGGTGTCCAGAGGGGCTGAGGTGAACTCTCTGCTCACCCAGGCCAGGCCAGTGTGTGTTTGGCTGGTCCTGACCCCTCCCAGAGCTCTAGCAGGGCTTGCCCATATCTCTGAGGGCTTCATCTGGCCTTCTGGGGCTCAAGGCAGCTACTGGTATCTAGGACCTTCCCTGAGAGGTTCCAATCTGCCCATCTGTGGAGGAGCAGTGAGCCTGGAGCCTCGCTTGCTGCTTACCAGCAGGGCCAAGAGCTCTGAACTCCAAACACCCTCTCCCTCTGTAATTAAGTTTTATTTTTAGGTGTCCCTTCCTTTTTCTATTTCCAGCCTGCATCCTCCGCAGGGTGAACCGGAGAAGGTGCTCTGAACCCACTGCCTCTGGGAAGCAGTAAAACAGCCCTTCTAAACTGGGCTGCCAGGCGTAGGAGCCACTGGTGGAGGCTGGCAGGGAGCCCTGGCACAGCTCAGACCACAGCTCTGCCTGCACGGGCACCACTCACCACACAAGGGTTGGGGGGAGTGGAAAGATCTGGAGGTGCTGGAAGGTGTCCAGAGAAGGGCCACAGGGATGGTCAGAGGCTGGAGCAGCTCTGCTGTGAGCACAGACTGAGAGAGTTGGGGTTGTTCAGGCTGGAGAAGAGAAGGCTCCCAGGGGACCTTCTGGTGGCCTCCCAGGATCTGAAGGGGCTCCAAGAAAGCTGGGGAGGGACTTTTGAGGCTGTTGGGTAGTGGTAGGAGTGGGGGGAATGGCTCCAAACCAGAGGTGGGGAGATTGAGATGAGAGGTTAGGAAGAAGTTGTTGCCCAGGAGGGTGGGGAGACACTGGCCCAGGTTGGCCAGAGAGGTGCTGGAAGCCCCATCCCTGGACATTTGGAAGGCCAGGCTGGCTGGGGCTGTGAGCAACTGATGGAGTGGGAGGTGTCCCTGCCCATGGCAGGGGGGTTGGGACTGGATGAGCTTTGAGGTCCCTTCCAACCCTGACAATTCCATGGCTCTATGAGTGGTGGCCCAGCATGGAGGTGCTGCCTGGTTCTGTGGGACCTGGGCACCTCTTCCCTTCCCAGCAGGATCTAATCCTCAGGTGGAAGAGCTGAGTTGGGTGCCCCAGTAATGTTGTGGCTTCAGTGGTGGACCTCTGGAGCAGTGGTGGAGCTGGTGGCTGTCCCATTGCACTGGAAATGGAGCTTCTCTTGCTTGAAAGCAACTTGCAAGTCTCCCCCTTTTCCAGTTGCATTTCTGTGACCTGCTGCTGGGCTTGCTTTGCACATCCTGGGTTAAATGATGCTGTGATAGTGACAGAACACGTTCCAAATGGCAGCAAGGGGTCATGAGAGCTTCCCTCCACTGCAGCCTGGTCCCATCCAAGCCCTGGGAGACCTCAGGTCTTTCCCATGTCCCTGCTCACTCCACCCCAGGATCCCCACAGGCTGTGGGTAGGACGAGCCAGGTTTCTCCTACCTGCTTTTAGCTAAACCAGACTCCTCGTTGTGCTGCACCTCAGGGCTAAGAAATGCTCATTAGCCCCAGATTGCTCTGCAGATGTCCTCTACCAGGGCAGCCCTGCCTTCTAGGAACCCCCCCACTGCTGAGGGGACACCCTCCTCTTTGTCCTGCCAAGAGACATCAGCTCTGGCCACCCCAGCAGAGACTCTGCCCTAATTCCTGAGGGAACAGCCTCTGCAGGGACAAGGGCAGAGGTGTTGAGCTGCTCTTGCATCCCCCCAAGCCATGTTCAGGCTAAACCAGCATGAATTGAAGCACCCTTGGGTTGTAGGTGGCTCCAGTGGGACACCGAGAAGCCCCAAGTCTCTGCTGCACCACGACCTGGGCTCCATCTCCCATCTTGGCCAGCCTGGTGCTGGCTTCTGGAGCTTCCAGGGTCTGGAGCTGCCTGTGAGACAATGGTTGGACCATGGGCTAGCAGAGTTACCATTGCAGATGGTTTTAGTTAGTGCTCAAGACACATTAAAGGCAGCGAGGGTTTATATTTAGCTGGTTTGCTTTAAGAGGAAAGCCTTTTATCCTCCTGCCTGGGCAGCCATCGAGCCCTGGGGAGGGCGGGGTCGTGTCTCCAAATAGATCCCACGGACAAGCAGCCACTGTGAAACCACATTTCCTCCTGGGAGGGCCCTCCAGAGACAGGCCCTTGCTGTGGCCAGGCCTCTGGTCGCCAGCCTTGGAGCAGGCTGGTCACGGGAGCTGGCAGGAGCACAAGGCAGAGCCTGGGACACGAGCAGCTCGGGCCTATCAGGGCATTTAAGCCACCTCTGAGCCCTCATCCTACAGTTCCTGCTGCAGGAGCACCTGAGGGGACTGGGGTTGTTTAGTCTAGAGAAGAGGAGGCTGAGAGGAGACCTCAGTGCTCTCCACAACTACCTAAAGGAGGTTGTGATGAGGTTGATGTTGGGCTCTTCTCCCAAGGAACTAATGGCAGGACAAGAGGTGATGGCCTCAAGTTGCACCAGGGGAGGTTTAGGTTGGACATTAGGAAGAAGTTCTTCACTGGAAGAGTGGTCAGGGACTGGCCCAGGCTGCCCAGGGAGGTGCTGGAGTCACCATCCCTGGAGGGGTTCAACCAATGAGTAGATGTGGAGCTTTGGGACATGGTCTGGGGGTCAGGGAGATGCTGGATGAAGGTTGGACTTGCTGATCCTGGAGGTCTTTTTCACCCTAAATGATTCTATGACTCTACTGCCTGGGCTGGAGATTGCAGATGGAAATTTTCAGCTGGTTTAACCAACGTTTGGAGCTGATAGTCACAAATCCAGCAGCTACTGGGGTGTAAATCTTCTGGTCTACTGGAGGGCCAAGCAGCTGCACCAGAGCGATGGAGCCCTCTGAGGTGCCCTCTGCAGCCAGCAGCAGTTGGGCTGTTTCTCAGAGCATCAGGACTGGGACTGGCACCAAACCTTAGGTGGCAGCTGGAGGCTGGTGCTGGTGGCCAGGCAAGTTTTACAGTGCACTGTGAGGTAGCTCTGCTGCAAAGACCCCCAGGTCCTGGCTGGGAGCTTGTCCTGGGGTGTTCACCTCTGAGCACAGCCCTCTTGGCACAGTTGGTGCCTTTCAGGGTCTTCAGGTAGCACAGACACATCATTGCCCTGTGACATTCCACCAGGAAGGCTCTGCCAGGGTCCTCCTGCCCCTGCTGGGCCGTTGCCACAAGATGTTCCCAGTGCTGCTGCTTCAGCCCTGGCAGCAAAAGGAGAAACCTGCTGTTAAGGGCAGGAAAAGTTCCTTTCCTTGGCTGGAAGCTCCTTTTCCTCAGGCCAGGATAAATTTTAGTGGATTTCCTTCAGGTTTACATTGGCATTGAGGAGAGGGGAGTTGGACCCTGCTCCTGGGCTTCACAGTGTGTTTGGTCATTGCAATTCCCTTGGCTTTTCTGGACTATGTAGTACTGGGGGTGTTTTAATTGCCACAGATGGGTTAGGGAACCCCAAATTGTCCTGTCCTGCAGTTCCCAGCAGCACCAGCATGATGCTCTGCCCCAGAGGGGGATGTTGGGGCTCTGGGGACATGGGTGTCTGCAGGAGAGCTCTGGGGCAGCAGGACCCATCATGAATGACACCCTAAAGAGGTTCCCTCCCCTGAGAACCAACCAGGGCCCTTGGGAGGGGCTCTGTGTGTGCACAAGCAAAACCAGTTTGGAACTGGAACCAGTCTGAGATTAAACCATTTCCTTTGCTCTCTTTCCAAGAATGAACTTTATTTTTCCAGTTGATCTGAAACAGGGAATATTGGGACTTGGGGTTTTGTTGTGTTTTTTTTTTTTTCTCTCCTCCTTCCTTGTGTCTGGATGCTTTCCCAGAAAAACACTGCAAATGAAACATTTATTTTTCTTCCCAGTGAGAAAGTTTCTTCTTTTCTGGGAAGAGGTGCAAGGGTCGGGCTGGAGCTTCTCCTGCCCTGGCTTTGTGAGGAGCAGACAGAGATAGGAGACACAGAGCCTGGCCCTGCAGCCCCACCACCCCTGCAAGGGCCAAAGGGCAAGGGTGGGAGCTCTGTGCTCCTCACTAGTGGGTGTGCTCCTCACAACAGCCCCACACAGGGGGAACCCTCGGGGTTGTGGGGCCTCTGTGCTTGGGGGAGCAGGAGAGGGATGAGTTTCCCACTGGAGGGAACGGGGAGATGCAGAGGGAGGAATGTGTTGACTTAACTCTCACTGCATCAAGTGATGTTTCAAGCCCAGTTTCCCAGCAGGTCCCAGTGCTGAGCTGCAGAGGAGGTGTCATGGGTTTGGGAATGGTCAGGGTGTCTCCTGCTCAGCCTTGGGGGTGGCTCGTTGAGTTGGGATCCAGGGGACAAACACGAAGGCTCTGCAGCTCTGTGTCCTAGGGTAGCTCTCTGCCTTCCTGGGCTGGAGATGGAGCAGAGATGGGGAAGGCCATGGGCTGGGACTCAGCAGAGAGCAGCAAGTTCTCTCTGTGCTTTGCTCCCAGGGTTTCCCATTTCACACCTTGCCTTCGAGGTGGGGGCCATCCCTTAGCTGAGGGCCATCAGCACCTCTGCCATGCAAACAACAGCAGCTTTACTGAGTATTCCAGTATTATCCTACAATTTAGCCCAAGCCCAGCTGCCAGTGGCCCAGCCAGGGAGCAGGTCCAGCTCCTGAGGACCACCCAGGGCCATGGGGAGTGCTCCCCAGGGGGACCCTGGCTCCCTCCTCTCTAGCAGGGGCTGACAACTCTGCTTTGCTCCCCACCTCCACCCTCCTGCTTTGGAGACCTCCCAGTAAGTAACCCAAGCCCAGCTCTGTGGTGACAGACCCTGCTGGGGAGGAGCTTCCAGTCTCCTCGGCTCTAACCACCCAAGGAACCAGCCTCTTCATCCCCACAAATTACAGGCTCCTGCCTGCCCTTTAGAGACCAGCAGGGAGATGGGTGAGGGGGAGCAGAGAACAACCCCCCCACCACCACCCAGCCCCCCGTGCACCCCTCCTCTCCTCCAGCCCATCATCTCGGGTGTGAGATGAAGCTCTCACAAGCCTAATGTGGTCTCCTCTGGGGGTGGGGGGGATTAACCACCCCCAGGAAAGGACTGAGCTCTACCACAGCCTCCCCTTCTTCCAGCCCTCTCTCCAGGGGCTCAGGCACAGACGTGTTGTGACACCTCCACAGTGGGGGAGGAGAGAGTTTGAGATGTAGCAGCACGAAGCAGGAGAAAAGCTCATTTCAGGAAGGACCCAACAGCTGCTCAGGGGGCTTGTTCACTCCCAGTCCCCCCAGAGCAGAGGGGATCTCTGTGCTGGGGAGGAGAGGTGGGTGTCTTCTCTTGCTCCCACCAGGGAGCTGCAGGGTCTCATCCTGGGCAGCATGAAGGTCTCTTGTGGTTCAGGGATTGTGCTGAGTTCAGACCTGGATCCAAAGTCCAGCTTTGCTGTGGACTCTCTAGGTCAGCCCCGTGCCCAATTCCTACCTGTGAAGTGGGGCAATAATTCAGCTGTTTCACTCTGCTTTCTAGGGCCCAGCTTTTCAAGTGTGCCCAGGCTTCAGCTTGGCTTCCTGAAGTCAAAATGTGCCTTGCAAGAGTCAGGAGCCAGGTTCTTCAGATGCTCTCCCCACTCTGAGCCCTGTGCAGTGGCCTCTTCCCCTCTCTGAGCAGCAATGCCCAGAACCATAACCCCAGTAAATAACAGCACAGACACAGACCAGCTGGGAAATGCTGCTCTCCAGCTCTGGCAGTGGAAATTAAATTCAGCTCCGTATGAAAGATGCTGAACCAGATAAAGCCTCAGAACAGGCTGTGAGTGGCAGGAGCAGAGTGTGCACTGACAAACCAGCACCAGACCAGGGTAGTTCCCTGGGTCAGAAACCCCAATCTGGGGGTCAAACCCAAAAGGCTGGTGAGGAAACTCAAGAACTAGTAAGAGAAGGGTGGGTGGCAGTGACAAAACCTGGCAAAAGTGATACTGAAACAATAAAGAGCTTGGCTGAGGTGGCAGAGGGTGCTAGGGAGAGAGCTGCTGCTGACGTCTCAGCGTCTGAATCAGCAGCTTTGAAACCAAGTGGAGGCCTGGCTGGGCTGGCTCTGCCCTGTGGTGACGGGTCTGTCTGGAGCCAGGCTCCACCAGAAGCCACCTCAGAAGCTTTGCTGACCCTTTTCTCCAAGCTCTGGTGGTGGTGAGCTCTGCTCTTCACTGGGCTTCAGCTCAGGCCCCCTGAGACCTGCCCCGTCCACTGGGAAGCTCGGGGAGGGGAGGAGGAATGTTTAATGAGGGCAATGTCCAAGTTGGGAGGTGAAGGAGGGCTGGAGATGCCCATAAATACTGCCCTGCTTGTCAGAAATGCTGCTCTTGGGCTTGTTTTGCAGCCCCTGATGGAGGAGCTGGGCTGGAGTGGTGCTGGCAGGGGGGACAGGGGACATGTGTGTGCACCTCCATATGGGCACAGCGTGGCGCAGGCACAGCCTCTGCCTTCCCATTGCTTCTCTCCTGTGAGCCTGAGGATTTCCAGACTGAAAGACCAGGCTTGACAGGCTAGACTGGGACTCATTCCTCACTGGGCTCCTCTCACCTGGGATGTCACCCCCTTATCTCTTTTGCAACACCCCGTCCCTGCTTTGCCCACACACCTCTGAGGAAGTTCCCTGTGTGCCAGAGGTACAGGAGCAGCGGGTTTGTGACACTCACACACGGTTCAGCTGCACCCAATCTTTGTGATTCAGCTGCTCTCTCCCAGATAGGAAAATATCTGGGATATTTTGGCCGTGCTCAGACTGTCAGGGCTGGATTTAAACTGGCAGGTGAAGGGGGTGGTGTTTAATGCAGGGATTTGAGGGGAAGAAGGAGGTTGTCCTAAGCCACAGCCACTCTCCACATCCCGTGCTGTGCAACACTTGTCTTGTAGACAAGAAAAACCATGGAAAGATAGTGGGTTCTCAGCAGGACCCTAATTTAATGGGAGGTTTTCCAGTGGCCTCTCCTCCTGCAGCATCGGGGACAAACTGACACTGAACTCTTCCAAAGAGTGTTTTGGTTTCACACCAGCTTGAAAATTGGATTAACTTCAAGACTGCAAATTGTGGCTTATTGATTGCCAGCTGTGGGCAAGGCTGGCTGAAGGAGGGGGAAACTTCTGCTGGAAAGCAAGAGCTGAGACCTTCCTCTTCCTCTTGATGGAGTTCATGAGCTGTCTGTTGGGTGCTGTGGCTTGGGCTGAAGAGCTAAACCCCTGAGCTTGCAAGGTTAGCAGCCAGCCTGGAGATCTGATGTGAGACAGACACCTCCTGGCTGACACTGGCTGGTTGGAGATGTTTGGAGGTGGGTGCAAGGTGGGAGCAAGGTCTACAGCCTGTCCTTGTCCTGGGACCCTTCAGTCCTGGGTCAGAACTGTGCAATGAAGAGCACCCAAAGCCCCCACCTCCAAGGGGACACTTCTGCTCCCCAGACTGGCTCTAGATGGGAAGGTGACCAGAGAGAGCAAGAGCTTTGATGGTTCACAGCAGCTCCTGGGAAGAATTAGCATGAGGGGACAACAAGAGGCCAGGTTTGGCCAGGGCTGAGCAGTGTTTCCACCCCTGAGGAGACCTCTCAGGATGAAGGCAGCTTGCCCAGTGCCCACTCCAGCCATGGAGACACCAAGAGGTGCCCAATTTGCCATCCTTTGGTAACGTGTACAAACCTAATTACCTTCTTTGTTAACAACTTGCACGAGTTATTTATTCACCCACTGCACTTACCCTGCCATGATTTACAGTCGAGCAGCAGCATTGAGGAGGTTTTTCTCCTTTCCCCCCCTCCCCCTGGGGTTACCCTCCATGGAGACAAGCCCACCAGTGCCTGCAGGGCTGAGCTTCACTGACTCATCACCAGCAGCCAGGGCCACATTCCCATTTCACTTTGCCAATTCACGTTTTATTTAGCAACTGCCTGACTCACCCCTGGGATGCTGACAGCCAGGAGATGGAGTGATACTGACATTTAACGCTCGGCTTCCTAGGGCCAAACACTTCCTATCCTCCTCTGCTTACATCAGAAGAGTTAGGGTTGCATTTACCCTGGTCCCAGAGAGGGAAGGGTGGAAGCCTTCAAGAAATCACAGAGAGATCTCCAGCCTCTGCTCTGGGGTTGAGGAGAGGAGGATCCATCCAGCCCAGAACCCGTGGGGCTGAGCAGGGCTGTGCAACACCAGTTACAAAACATGAAACTGGGCTGAACTTCCCTGGTTTCTGCTTTCACATCATGCCTTGGGCTCCAGCCAGATACCTGGAGCCTGCTCTGGGGAATTCTGAGGGGTGACTTCCAGCAGCTCTGGGATTGTGAGCAGAGTCTTGCAGGGTTCAATGTTTATCTCACAACTCCTGGGTTTGGAAATCAGCCCAATCAATCTGCAGCTTCTGTAAAGCAACAGCAAGTAAACTAGTTTTTAGCAGCAAAACCTCCCCAAACCAGCATCTAGTGTGTGTTCTGTAAGCTGATAATGAGGAGAAAAGGAATCTATTAGTAATTAATTTTATAGAAACATTCAGGATTGCTTTGGCTATGGCTGATGGGCAACCTGCTCTAGTGGGAGATGTTCCTACCCAAGGCAGGGGGGTGGAACAAGATGATTTTTAGGGTCAATTCCAACCCAACCCATTCTATGATTCTCTGCTACCTGATTAAGTGTGGATGGGAGGCCTCTGATCAGATAGGATTTACATTTTTTAAGCAACTGATCTAGAATTCAGTTGCATCCACCCAAAGGGTGTAAAAAATGGGCATTTTCAGCAGCACTGGAACATTTTCCTGATTCCAACTATATTTTTACTGCAGATGCTTCATTGTATCTGACCTCATTTTAGTTGGATTTAAAAAAACAACAAAGCATTTTATTTATAGCAATGTTTTATATTAGTGTATATTGCACAATGCCTCGGTTCATGTTACATTCTGGTGTTCTGGCTTGAGGAACTTCCAAGGAAAGGGATTTGGATATCCAAAAATTTGCACTCATGATCCTAGAGGCCTTTTCCAAGCTTAATGATTCAATGATTTTTTTTTTTCAAAGATCAAGACCATGTTTTTCTCTGCTTTGGGAGGTAGTTTGGAGAGGAATAGTTTGATGTCACATGCAATGAAAGTTGGGTCTGCTTCACCAAGAGCAACCTCTCTTTGCCTTTCCTAGGTGCATGAGATCTTCATTCCAGGGCTCTTCTCCCAGTGTCTTAATCCTAAAGTCTTAGATGAATCCTAAAGTCTTCATCTGGGAGAAGAGGAGGCTGAGAGGAGCCCTCAGTGCTCTCTACCACTACCTAAAGGAGGTTGTGGTGAGGCTGGGGTTGGGCTCTTCTCCCAAGGATCTAATGACAAGAGGTGATGGCGTCAAGTTGCACCAGGGGAGGTTTAGGTTGGACATTAGGAAGAAGTTCTTCACTGGCAGAGTGGTCAGGGACTGGCCCAGGCTGCCCAGGGAGGAGCTGGAGTCACCATCCCTGGAGGGCTTCAACCAAGGAGTAGATGTGGAGCTTTGGGACATGGTCTGGGAGTCAGGGAGATGTTGGACAAAGGTTGGACTTGCTGATCCTAGAGGTCCCTTCCACCCTCAATGATTCTATGATTCCATCTGAACCTCTCCATGGTGAAGGCACCTGCCCCACTCCTCCTGCACTGGCAGATCTTTCTGGAAGCTGTTCCCAGGACCAGAGACAAGAGGTCCTGCTCTTGAGGTGTCAGGTGCAAGCTGCCTGTGGGTTTGTTCTTCTGGCCACTATGGGATGTACCTGCAGTGGCTCCCACCCTCCTTCTCCAGCTCCTGCAAGGCACTTGCTCCCCTTTGATGCCTCCCTGCTCTGAGCTACTTCAAACAGCCCAGGAGGGTGCTCAGCCAGGGTGGTAATTACCCCCCTTTGCAGCTCTCTGCTGCTGCAGCCCCTTTGAAGTGATTTTACCACCCAGCCTCTGCCAGCACCCTCCCCACACACACACATACCCTGGAGTTCAGGCTCCCTGGCAGCCCTGCCCTAGGGGCCCTGTGGGGAGGTGGGAGTGGACCAAGGACAAGGAAGCAAGATGAATGAAGGCTTTAAAAAAACCCCAAGAGATCCCATCAACCATCTGCCAAATCTTTTATTAACCCTTCAAGTTCTTCCAGCACATCCCTGGTGGGGTCTTGTGTGTGTGCAACGACCTGTTTGCACTCCTGAGTAGGAACAAAGCCAGATTGTGTCAACAAGAGGTTCCTCATCAACTGGAAGGAATCAGGGACCTCTCCCTGATGCTCCATCCTCTGCCCAGGGGGGTCTGGCACCACCTCTGGATGGACACCTTCCCTGTCATCCCTCAGCAGGCTCCTACAGCTCCCTGAAACTATTGTGGGTATGGGCCAGGTGACTTCACTGGCTGCAATGCTTTGGAAGAGATCCTGCTCAGGACATCTCGTTAGCTCGTGATACTCTTGCTTCCACTGGTACAGCCTCTGCACACTCATTTATCTACCTTATATCTCTGTTTATGACCACAAGGTCTGGGGTTAGGGTCTGTTGGTGTCCTCAGCCTGCCCTCTGAGCTCGCTCTGGGCTCTGCAAAGGTGCTGGACACACTCTTGCTGAGCTGCAGGTGCAGTGTGAGGACACAGAGCAGAGGACACAGAGATCAGGATGGCCCCAGCCTGCTCTTGGCTTGGTGTGAGCACCTTTACACACCCTGACTGGTGAGCACTGGTGGCCTGTTCATCTCTGAGAAGCATCAAACACTGATGGTCCCCAAAAGATTAGAAGCAACTGCTCTGAAGCCCCCAGCACCAGCTTCTCTTGGAGACAGGAGGCTGAGTGGAATGGGCTCTGGTTGGGGCTTGGAGATGTCCATGTTCCACCTGACCAGGAGCTCATGATGGCAAGCAAGGATTGCAAGGGCCTCTCCCTGCCTTGCTTTGTTTGGTGGAGATCACAAACCTGGCTGTTCACCCTCTCCTTTGGCTGTCTCCCTGATTACAGACACAGACCAATTTCTTTTGGCTTGGAAGGAACTTGACTGTGCCCTGGCAAACCCTCCTGGAGCCACAGAGTCCTAGACAACTGCACATCCCTCCTCACCACCACCTTAATCACCCAGTCTGCCACCAGCAGGGCTCAAACATGCAATTGTCTGGCAGCCACGCTGCTGGTCTGAGGGCTGCTGAGGGGCAGCTGGAGGGAGCACAGACAGACGTGTGTGAGCTGCTGCCTCTGGCTTCTCATCTCCAGCAGCACCACAAAGACCTCTGCAGAATGCAGGGATGATCCTTGTTAACAGCCATCATCACAGCATCACAGAGTGTCAGGGTTGGAAGGGACCTCCAAAGATCATCTAGAGCAGGGTCCCCCAGAGCAGGTCACACAGGAACATCCAGGGGGGGTTTGAATGTCTCCAGAGAAGGAGACTCCACAACCTCCCTGGGCAGCCTGGGCCAGGGTCTGGCACCCTCACCATGGAAAAGTTTCTTCTCCTATTGATGTGGAACCTCCTCTGGTCCAGCTTGTCCCCATTGCCCCTTGTCCTATCCCTGGCTGTCCCTGAGCAGAGCCTGGCTCCATCCTCCTGACACTCTCCCTTTACAGATTTACAGACATTCATGAGGTCACCCCTCAGTCTCCTCTTCTCCAAGCTAAAGAGCCCCAGCTCCCTCAGCCTTTCCTCACCAGGGAGATGTTCCACTCCCTTCAGCACTTTGTGGCTCTGCTCTGGACTCTCTCCAGCAGTTCTGGGTCCTTCTTGAGCTGAGGGGCCCAGAGCTGGACACAATATTCCAGCTGTGGTCTCCCCAGGGCAGAGTAATAATCCCAATAATTTAAGTTTATCCCATTAAGCTTCTCCCATTAAGCTGAGACTGCTGAGGAAACTAGTTGTAGTTTGGGTTTGGAAGGTCCTCACAAAGCCAGACTGCCCTCCTCTCCTCTGAGGACAGCAGGATGGTGGAGGGGGTTCCACCAATGCCAAGGCAAGGCTGGTGAATCTCTGCACTCATTGAAATACAAAGGTCTGGATGAGCCTGAAGCTGATTTGAATTTGGTTTGACAAAACCAAACATTGATGTATTGATTAATTAATGTCTTCCCATGGGCCTGGTCTGTGCTGGCCAGGAGGCCACCAAAAACTCTTCAAAGGCCACCAAAACCTCTTCAATCTTCACTTCCCCATTTAATCCCAGTATTTTTACTGCTAAAGACAGGCCATGGACATACCCTGGTCTGGTTTGTATCCCTTGGGGGCCATCTCATGTTGTATTTGCTTGTGCAATGAGCTTGTTTCCTTCAAAGAGCTGCTGCAGCCATGAAAAGCAGCTGGATTTTAAACCTCTCCTGATGTATTTGCTCCTTGACAGTCAGAGGACACAAACAAGGTGCAAACTGTCCTGACAGGCACAGGTTGGGCAAGGGCTGTTCCTTGCTGTGACTAAAGGACAACTGGTATGACTGGAGCTGGGAAGTGGCTTCCATGTGGGAAGAGGCAACATCAGAGTCTCCTGCTGGGAAAAGAGCTTTGAAAGAAGGTCTGAGAAGGTCTTGTGGCCTTCCAGGATCTGAAGGGGCTCCAAGAAAGCTGGGGAGGGACTTTTGGGGCTGTCGGGTAGTGGTAGGACTGGGGGGAATGGCTCCAAACTAGAGGTGGGGAGATTGAGATGAGAGGTTAGGAAGAAGTTGTTGCCCAGGAGGGTGGGGAGACACTGGCCCAGGTTGCCCAGAGAGGTGCTGGAAGCCCCATCCCTGGACATTTGGAAGGCCAGGCTGGCTGGGGCTGTGAGCAACTGATGCAGTGGGAGGTGTCCCTGCCATGGCAGGGGGGTTGGGACTGGATGAGCTTTAAGGTCCCTTCCAACCCTGACAATTCTATGGTTCTATGATTCTAAAATCACGTTTGTCTCAAAACCACAAGAATTAGGGGGCACCCGAGGTCATTATCAGACATATTGAAAACAACAAGCTGAGAGGGCAGGTGAGGGGAAGGGCTGCTCCACACAGGCCCATTCCTGCCCTCCTCACACCAACCACTGACCCCTGACAGTGTCCCCAGCACCCAGGGAGCCCTTGGTCCATCCTCGGGTGGTTTCCAGCTCACGTTGCTGTGTTTCAGCCAGGTTGCTGCACAGCCTTCAGCAATAGATGAAGAAATCTCTCAATGAAGATTTTTCTTTGGTTGTTCCATCAAGAGAACAGGCAGGAGTTGGGCTGGGAAAGGTTTTGCAAGGGCCAGAGAGACAGTGCAGGGCAGTTTTAAGGAGAACATTGCTCGTTATGGCCATGGGGGAAGCCCCTTTTTGCCTCCTCACCCTCCACACAAAACCTCCTGAGCTGCAGGGAGGGCTCAGCAGCCTCTCCAAGCTCAGTCTGAGTGAGGTTCCTGCTGCTGGTGCTGCTCCCATCGATAAGGGTGTCACCCGAGGTCGGCAGCTCTCGAGGACCTGCCCTTCTGCTCTGCTTGGAGGCACCCACAGAGCTGGTGTTTGGGTCTCCTGGGTGTTATTGCCACACCCCACCAGAACCCTGCCTTTGGTTATCCAACAGTTGGGGCACGCTGGAAAACAAGGGACATTTCCAGAGCTATGGAGAGAAGTTCCTCAGTGCAGGCACTGGTGGTACCGTAACGTCTACTCAGCAGAGTGAAGGGAGGGCACGGAGATTGCAAGAGGGGTTGTGGGACAAAACAAGGGCAGGGACCTCAGAGGGGTGGACATGATCAGAGCCTGGAGGGTGGAGGCAGCTCAGGCAGCCCAGCAACTTTCAGGCTTGTTTGCAGCATTTTGCCCCTCTAGTTCTGAGCAGTCTCCTGGTTGCAGAGGGAGCTGGAGGTGCCACACGAGGCAGATGCAGCAGGGGAGGGATGTGTCACCCTCCCTCCTTCCCTGGAGAAAGTTGCCTTGGGTTTAACATCTTGAGAAACAGCCTCAAATAATTATCAGTGGAACAGAATGAGCCTCTTCTGAGTGTCCAGCTCCACAGCACCTCAGAGGTCCCATTTCCCCTCTCTGAACTAACCCCTGATCCCAAACTCACCGAAATCTCTGCCTGCCCTAGGTAGAGATGTCCCTGCTTGTGCAGGGAGGTGGGATCAGATGACCTCTGGAGGTCCCTTCCAGCCTCAAACATTCTCTGATTCTATGGAATCACCAGGGAAACTTCCATCCTCCATGTCACCCTGGGCCTGGGGTCAGCTGCCCTGCTTTGCATGCTTGGATATGCTGATAAAGGGCAGAGAGAAACCTTTACAAATCATTAGGGAAATGTAAAGCCCTAATTAGGAACATGCAAACCCTTAACAGGTTTAGGAGGACTCCGGGAGGGTCACGAGAGGCTGAACTCATGAAGGAGGCTCCAGGCTGGTGTTCCTGCACAGACAGACCGTGCTACGGTTGATTTTGGTGGCTTAGAAGAAGAGATGAAGCCAGACTGGCTGTGGGAGGAGTGTGGAAGCCTGGTAAGGAGTGGGAGGTGCTGAGGGTGTGTGCTCAGGGTGAAAGAGCAAGTGTCCCACCTCAGGATCCCCCCGGTGTCAAACCAGTGCCTGCCCACAGCACAGTCACAGCAGACCCTTAGTCCTTGTGACTTTTCTGGGGTGGGCAGAGCCATTGTCTGTAGAAGCACCGTGAAGGGCCTGGCACATTCTCTTGTGTCTGCTTTTTCAGCAGCATCTCCTGCCCTGTCCTGGGGGCTGGGTCCTTCATGAGAGGGCTGGAACATCTGGGGGAACCTCGGAGATCATAGAATCAGAGAATCANTGGTTCCTGGGAGACAGTGCAAGCAGGGAGCCAGAGCCCTCTCCTGCCTGACGTGTCAGCCTTTGATGCCCACGCCTGAGGACACCGAGCTCAGCTCCTCTCAGGACAGCGGGGAGCCAACCCAACCTCCTGCCGTCTTCTCCTCCCAGCCCACCCTCCCACCTCTGCCTGTCAAAAGCCACCGCCCCTCCCAGCGCCGGCTCCTCGCTGGGCTCCTACCGGCTCCGCCAGCGCCTTGGCAGCCGTGGGCTGGCGGGTGCCCGCAGGGGTCGGGGGGTGTGGTGAGCTGGAGACGCCCCGTTGTTTATTTGGTTACCGCTCTGTGGTTTCCCAAAGGTGCCTGCAGGTCTGCAGGAGAAGCTGCTGCGAGAGGGGCCTCGCCCTGTTCCCGGCTCCTCCGTGGGCTCCGCGTTTCCATCTGTGTGTGTGAGAAAAGAGCAAGTGAGAGCAAACCCTGCAGAGGCAGAGACACGCAGAGTGATGGGGTTACTGACATCTCCTCCAACCTGCAGCAGGCACCCCATCATTAACCCATCCCTGCCTGTGTTCTGCAAGGTTAGAGAGACTTGAGGTTAGACTTTATTAATAATTGTGAAATTATAGAGTGTTTGAGGCTGGAAGGGACCTCCAGAGCTCATCTGCTCCAACCTCCCTACACCAGCAGGGACATCTCTACCTAGGGCAGGCTGCTCAGAGCCCCAGCCAGCCTGACCTTGAAGGACTCCAGGGATGGGGCCTCCACCCCCTCTCTGGGCAGCCCATTCCACTCATCTATCACCCTCAGATTAAAGAACTTTTTTCTAATATCCAGCCTAAATCTCTCCTTTCCCAGCTTAAAACCATCACTCCTGGTCCTGTCCTTACAAACCCTTTTGAACAGACCTTCCCCTGCCTTCCTGGAGCCCCTTCAGGTCCTGGAAGGTCACTCTAAGGTCCCCCTGGAGCCTTCTCTTCTCCAGGCTGAACAGCCCCAACTCTCTCAGTCTGTCTCCATAGGAGAGATGCTCCATTCCCCTGAGCATCTTGGTGGCCTCCTCTGGACACACTCCAATATGTCCACATCAAAATCCCTCAAGCAAGCTTGGAAGTACCTCCAGGTATCTCTAGGGTATCTCCAGATATCTCTAGGGTATCTCCAGGTATCTCCAGGGTGTCTCCAGGGCTGGAGCCACTGCCCCACTTCCCACCTTGTAGAGTTGCCACCACACTTTGGGAGACAATAACAGAGGCTGCTCCTTCATCTCCTTTCTTGTCCTCGTAAGAAATCCATCACCAAATATTCTCCTTGGCTTAGCCTAAGCTACAAAAAAGGATTTAAAACAGTTCATTATGGCAAGAACTGGAGCTCTCAACTTTGCCACGGTGCAATCCTGGCTGAGCCCCTCTGCAGATTGATTCCTTGGACCTGGGTGATGATGACAGGTCGGGGCTCAAGCTGAGAGCAGAGATTCCTTTGGAGGAAAATTGCAGACTGCAAGAAACAGTTGCCCACCTGAGGGCTCCCTGGAAAAGACAGGAAGGGTCCCCACCCGTGGTCATTCTCACTCGAGGTCATTCCCACTCGTGGGGTTTGGAGCCCACAGGGATGATGTTTCCCATCAGTCCCTCAGCTGAGAAGTGATGCAGGTTTTCTGATTCCTCCTTGAGAAACTGAGCCACAAAATCCTCCTTTTCTTCTGTTGCAAAGCATCCTAACAGCCCCCTTGACACACGGACCCTCCTGGGAAAACCCAGAGCAGAGGAGAGCTCCCCCTGACATCCCATCTGCTGAGCAGAACCCGGCCCACGGGCTGCACCAGGTACAGCTCTTCCTACAGAGAGCAGCAGGGCCCTGCCAGCGAGCAGCTCCCAGGAGCTCCCTGGGCTGAGGAGTTTCACACAGCCCCAGGGGAGAACCCCACCTGCTGAATCACCCTCCGTGCTTCCTGCAGCTCCTCGCTCTTCCCCCAGCACCTCCTGCCAGAGACTGACCCAGCCCAGGCCTGCTGAGCTGCTCTGGCTGCAAACCCCCAGGAGATCAGGGGCTGGTGTTCAGATCATGTGTGAGAAGAGCAGAGAACCTGCTGCTTTGGGATAAGGTCACTGCTTGGGTGGGTTTGCCTGATGTCCAAAGGACAACGGAGCTGGGGAAGGGTGTAGAGCAGGAGTGGGGTGAGGAGCAGCTGAGGGAGCTGGGGGGGTTGAGCCTGGAGCAAAGGAGGCTCAGGGGAGACCTTCTGGCTCTGCACAACTCCCTGACAGGAGGTTGGAGCCAGGTGGGGTCGGGCTCTTCCCCCAAGGAACAAGTGATAGGACAACAACAAGGCCTCGAGTTGGCCCAGGGGAGGTTGAGGTTGGAGCGGAGGAACAATTTGTTGCTGTTTGGGGCTGTTTGGGGCTGTGCCAGGCTGGGCAGGGCAGTGGGGGAGGGGTTTGCAAGGCTGGAGATGTGGTGCTGAGGGCCAGGGGTTAGTGGTGCCCTGGCAGGGATGGGGGAATGGTTGGACTCAATGATCTGTAAGGTCTCCTCCAACCCAAACGATTCTCTGATTGCAGAGTTTAAACATGGTTTGAGGACCCACAATGCTGAGCCAGCTGGCAGAGAGGGGAGGGGATGGTTCCTGCTTCCTTCTGTGAGGACCTGCCAGTTTACAGCCTCCTGGTGCTTCCTTTTCCTCTTGTCTGGGCAAAAGCAGTTGGCACCTTTGGGGCTGAAAGGGCTGTGTGGGTGTTGCACACCCTGCTCTGGGAGGGCAGGATGGGGATGGAGGAATGACTCCAGGGATGGGGCCTCCCCCCCCTCTCTGGGCAGCCCATCCCACTGATCCATCACCCTCAGATTAAAGAACTTCTTTCTACTATCCAGCCTAAATCTCTCCTTTCCCAGCTTAAAACCATCACGCCTGGTCCTGTCATTACAAACCCTTTTGAACAGACCTTCCCCTGCCTTCCTGGAGCCCCTTCAGGTCCTGGAAGGTCACTCTAAGGTCCCCCTGGAACCTTCTCTTCTCTTCTCTTTTCTCTTCTCTTCATCGGGAGCCAGCTCATGAAGCAAACACTTCAAGGGGAAGAAGGTGTGAGCAGGGCAGGCAGAGGAACCCCTCAGGGATGAAGCAGGGAAACATCCTCCTGTGCTGGAAAGCAGTGAAAGAACAGGATTCTTTTACAGCTCCTTGTTTTGGAATTACCACGTGGTTTATTGCAGATATACCTGCCATGAACACCCAGCTGATTCCCTCATCCCCACTGCTCTTGGGTTGAAATCATGATTAAGATAGATCTAAATATGAGGAAAAAAAAGGTTCTTTGGTGTTTCATGGTTTGCGTGACTCCCCTGACACCTTCCTTGGCTTCCCACCCTTCCCAGCTTGGAATAGCTCGGGCTTGGGATGGGACCTGGGTGACCAAAGCTTCTTTACTTAACATCTTGTGTTTCTCTGGTGCCTTTCAGCCTGGGCACAAAACCAGTGATAGAAGCTGTGGTCCTGCAGCTGAGTCACAACAGCTTCATTTGATCACCCCCTTCTCTGAGATGGGTGAAGCAGGAGCTGTTTGCTCAGTCTCGTGTTGGGGGGCAGTGGGGCAGCCAGACAAGCAGCCCAGGAGCCTCCACTCCTTGTCCCCATCTCTAACCCCTAAGTGACAGTCACAGTGATGGCCAAGAACACGATCCAAGGAGCAGGTGACGGGTCCCTTTGCTCCAGCCAGGAGCAGAGCCCAACATCCTGACTCCCAGTTCCCTTCCAACCCCACACTCCCACCCACAGCTGGAAATAGAGCCCAGGAGCCCTGGCCACCAGCTCCTCCTCCACTCCCTGCAGAACACGTTGCTCCTTGTCCCATGGTTGTCTGCAAGCCACTTTAAGTTGGTTTTTTGGCCATTTCCTTAGTGCTTCCCACTCCCAGAGCAGGGCTGGGTTTTTTTTCTCTTTAACCCATGAACACCCAACCTTGGCAGCACATGGAGGGGCAGGATCTGGGCTGGGTCTGGAGCACAAGGAGGCTCCAGGTTGATGGGGAGGTTGGTCCCATCCGTGACATCCCCTCTGAGCTGAGCAGAGCTGGCTGAGGGACACGAAATGACAGATTCCTGTCTCCTTGAAGGCTGCAATTTTGTCCTCCCATTGCAATATTCCCCTGCAGTTAATGAGCACCCTGTGAGGCTGCTGTGGCTGGGGAATATGTAAACCCAGAGAGGCTGGAGCTTTCTAGGATTCAGCGGAAGGCGGCTGGTGGGGCTGGGATTGGTCAGGAGCTGAGCCAAGCATGACCCAAAGTGGATCTTAATTCAGCCAGAGCTCTCAGAGCTCCTCGTGGCTGCTCAGCTTGGGCCTGATTCCTCTCTGAACTCAGCTCTGAAGGTCTCCAGCATGGCCAACGGGGCAGGGCACAGCCAACTGCTCATCCCAGGCCTTCAGGAGAGCTGCTGGGAGCTTGTAGAGGTCAAGGGGAGCCTGCTTTATTTTGGGAGACCAAGAAACCCATAGGAAAATCCTAACCTCCATTAAATGTAATGACAAAACAGCCCTTGACGTTGCTGGGTCTAGAGTCCTGTCCTGTTATTTAGTTCTTTATTGTCTTGCCAACTCTCACATCTGATGGGATTTGCCATTTTCTTCTGGAGCCAGGTTCTGGAGTGATGTGAGGACTTGGGGAGCTCCACTTATTTCAAACTGGAAAGTGTGTTACTAACCCTCATTACGGTGGAGTAAACCTGGGAAAACTTTAACCCAACAAGCTCGAAAGCCACAAAGTAAATACAGAGAATAAAAGCCACATTTTGATCAATCTTTAAGGCTAATCTGTGGTTTGGGGACACAGCTCATGATGTCTTAACAACTGCACTGGACAGTGTTTGGTGAAGGTCTTGTAGTGGTTTATTCTAATTAGAAGAGTCTCTGAGAGCCCTTGTGTGTGGGCAACGTGTTCCAGGGTGGTGAGACCCTGGCCCAGGTTGCCCAGGGGGGTTGTGGATGCTCCATCCCTGGAGGTGTTCAAGGCCAGGCTGGATGGGGCTTGGAGCAACCTGGTCTGGTGGGAGGTGTCCCTGCCATGGTTGGATTGGAAAGAGATGATCTTGGCTCCAAACTAGAGGTGGGGAGCTTGAGCTGAGAGGTTAGGAAGAACTTGTTGCCCAGGAGGGTGGTGAGACACTGGCCCAGGTTGGCCAGAGAGGAGCTGGAAGCCCCATCCCTGGACATTTGGAAGGCCAGGCTGGCTGGGGCTGTGAGCAACTGATGTAGTGGGAGGTGTCCCTGCCATGGCAGGGGGGTTGGGACTGGATGAGCTTTGAGGTCCCTTCCAACCCTGACCATTCTATGATTGTGTAAGGTTCCCAAAGAATTCCCACTTCCACTCCTACCGCGTGATCAGGCTCTCAGGACACCCAACAGAGGCAGCTTTCAGTTTATTCCAGTGTCTGCAGCTACTGATCTTGGTTCCAGATTGCAAAGAATTATGACTTAAAGGACAGAGAGCATCATGATTTATTGATGTGCCTGCCAAGTGTTGTTCATACACCCGGGAGTTGGTGCAGGGAAACACAGCCCTCTGCTTAGTGCACAAAAATAGGAAGTAAATCTAAATATCTCAGATAAAATCAAGCTGTCACTTGTGGGGCAGCCTCGTGGGTCCCTTTCTGCAGCTTCAGCTGCACCAATGGGCACATCAGACCCTCAAGCACAACCAGCACCAGCGTGACAGGCTCCATGGGCTCTGCACCATGCAGGCAATGTGAGGATGCTGGAGGGGGAGCTTTGCCCTTGCTCTGGAGGATGCCTCAAGGCCAAACTCTCTCCTGAGTGATCTCCATGTGCTTGCAGAGGTTGGGAGCTCAAGCCTGGCCTGAGCTTTGGGCTGGAGGTTTGAAACTGGGTGGTTATTGCTGTTGGAGTTGGTTGGAAGTTTCCCAGTTCACTCCTGGCTTTAGTGGGAGCAGGATGAGGCCAGAGCTGGTGGGTTTTGAAGACCTCGTGTGCTGCTCAGCCTGGGGCTCTCCACACGTGTCTCTGCCTTGGCCATGCTGCTCAGGGGCTGCTTGAGCTCAGGAAGATCTCTATGAATTCATTGACTTGCTAAATTTGATTTCCCAGATAAAAAATCCTGTCTTCTTCTTCCTCCACCCAGAATTTGAACACAGCTCCTTCCAAAATCACCCTGGCTTGAAATTGTCCCTGCACATAATCCCATCAATGGAACCTCCCTGGCTGGGTCAAATGAAGACAAGATTTCCCCTGGGATCAGCTTTGCCCAGTTACATTCCAGTTCTCAGGTGTCTGTAGCAGCAGCTGGGACATGAGACATTTCTTTGGGCCATTATAGCTCATTGTACAGGAGCTATAGGAGGCTTCACCCTGAGGTTCTGCCTCCCTGACTCCTCACTGGTTCCTGAGCAAACCCTCATCTCCCTTTTTATCCCTCTGATAGGGGGGGGAAATGGTGTAATAGAAACTTGCTCAAAAAATATCCCTTGTCAGCTACAAACTGGGTTAATGCTGGGTCAGAGAAGTGCTTGTTGGAGTGGGCTTGTGGTGAGCAATGAAACACAAGGACCTTAATTCCCCCTGCTTAGCACCTCTCCTGTATTCCAGCCCCCTCCTTCCAGCCCCTTCTGAGCTTTGCAACCTTCCTGCAGCATGTTCAGGGTCTGGCTTTGGTCAAAGATTGAAGCCCGTGATGAAAACCTTGTAAGCAGCTCCTTAAAGTTAAGCTGGTGTTTCATTCCTGCTTAAGCCCTTAATTCAGACCATCAATACTTAAAGCTGGGCACATATGGGAGTGGGGGTTTTATTTGGAGCAGAGCTCAGCCTTGGAGGATTGAGGTTTCCTGGATTTAACCCTGCCAGGGGAAGTTGTGGGGTTTGAAATCCAGGTTCCTGGCAGTTCCTGCTCCTCAGGTGTGGGCTCCACCCTCTGGAAAAAGGGGATTTTGCTAAAACCTGACTCTTTCAGCCCTATTTCATGGTAGATCTCAAAGCATCAGTAAAAACCAATCGACACCCCCACACAGAAAGGGAAAGAGGAGCCTTGAATCCCCATCCCATGCTCTGCTCTCTGCCTCCAAGCCTTAGAAATTGAATAAATTGTTGGGGTTGGGAGGAATTTTCTCATTTCACTTCAGGAAGGAGATCTCTATGAATTCAAATTGCTAAATTTGATTTCCCAGATAAAAAATCCTGTCTTCTTCTTCCTCCACCCAGAATTTGAAGGTAGCTCTTTACACCCTGCAAACCCCTGCCTTGAAATTGCCCAATTAATTACCATTAATTGTTTCTCAATAAATCAAGAAAGCAAATGCCCTGAGCAGTGGTGGGGCCAAGAATTAGAAGTGGGAAAGTGCTTCAGCCCTTCTCAATGGTCCAGTACAGATAATTTATAGTGTCCTGAAGCACTTACTCATTTCATTCTCTCTGCAGGAGTCCCTGTGGATATGGACCTGGATGACATGGTCTCTAGGAGCTGAGAAATTGGCCAACCTCACTCATTCCAGGCATCTCCTGCTGACCTTCACCTCCACATCAACATGTCCAGCAAGGTTGGTCTGAAAACTCCCTCTTGAATTCATTTTCCATGGGGAAGGAGGTTTAAAATGTGCTTTTATTGTGGAAATGCTCCCTCTCTAATCCACACGTTTTAACCCCCAAACTTTTGGGAGTCAATCACTTTATTTCCATCAGAAATTTCCCTGGAAAATTGGAGAGATGTGAAAGAATGTTCCTAAACTGTATGAGAAGCTGTGTCTGGAGCAAGGTCTGCTCTGTCCCCTGGTATCTGGGTAGCTCTGGAGGACATTGTTGCTCCAAGAGGTCAATACTCAGCTCTCTGGAGAGAAAATGGATTGAGGTTCTCAGCTTGATCTCTAAATACACCTTCTATAGGACTGATTTTGTGTGGATACATATTCCTGACTGTAGCAGTGATGGTTTTTTTCCTGTACCATGGACTCCTGGACTTTAGTGTTTGATATTAGGATCTGGTTTGAAAATTGCATTTGCTGGCTGAAATTCTCAAATTTGGGTCTCCCAGATTAGATACATAAAAGGGATCAGTTTGTTTAGAACCTGAGCATCCTGTCCCAAGATTTAGATCCAGGAGGGACCTGATTCCTTAGAATCTGAGCAGCTCATCCCAAAATTAGATCCAGGAGGGACCTGATTCCTTAGAATCTGAGCAGCTCATCCCAAAATTAGGTCCAGGAGGGACCTGATTCCTTAGAATCTGAGCAGCTCATCCCCAAATTAGATCCATGAGGGATCTGATTCACTCAAATCTAAGCAGCTCATCCCAAAATTAGGTCCAGGAGGGACCTGATTCCTTAGAATCTGAGCAGCTCATCCCAAAATTAGGTCCAGGAGGGACCTGATTCCTTAGAATCTGAGCATCTCATCCCAAAATTAGATCCAGGAGGGACCTGTTTCCTTAGAATCTGAGCAGCTCATCCCAAAATTAGGTCCAGGAGGGACCTGATTCCTTAGAATCTGAGCA
>VYZX01023513.1:324745-393222 GCA_013401335.1 Brachypteracias leptosomus
CATCCCAAAATCACATCCAGGAGGGCCCCGCTGCCTTAGAATCTGAGCAGCTCATCCCAAAATGAGGTCCATGAGGAACCTGATTCCTTAAAATCTGAGCATCCCATCCCACATCAGCACCACTGGCCACGGCAGGAATGTCAGGGCTTTAAAGGTTTGCTTGGGGGCTCTAAAAACATTTGCTTGTGAGGTATAAGAACCCCCTCCAGAAAGTGATATTTGCTGAGCAGGGGAAGGTTGGATGAACCCTGTACGAGACATCTGGGATGGGATGGGATGGGATGGGATGGGATGGGATGGGATGGGATGGGATGGGATGGGATGGGATGGGACGGGACAGGAGGCTCTTCCCAGGTTAGGGATTCCTCTGGAGCAGCTGCTGGGGTTGCATCTTGACAGGTCTGAGGCTATAAATCCTGCAGATGAATTAGAGTCAGAGAGGGAGCCCTGGCACCTCCTGAACATGTTCTACTGCTGAAGGGGGTTATTTAGGTCTCTGCCACCCACGACGTACGATGTGAGAGGCATCACCCAGGTTCCTGGGGAAACATTCAAAGCAATCTGGGGGCTGGCTCGTTTTCCTTTGCCAATTACAATTTAGCTGAGTTGCATTTGCAGGTAGGTGCAGGCTCAGGAGAGAGGGAGGAAGAGTGAGCACAGCCCTGGAATGAATACGTGTAGCCCAGGGCATCCTCACCAAGCAGGGGGATGATAAACCCTGGGGGTGGTGGATCGTGTGCTGGGGCTTTACCCCCTCCAAGCAAAGCAGCTCAGATTTAGCACAGGAAATCCACAGCTCAAGCCCCACGGGCTGTGGGGTCTTTGGGGCTGGATTCTGCACTGCACATTGCTGCCCAAAGGAGGGAAATCTGAATATATGTCTGATATTTGAAATCAGAGTCAGCCCCTCCTGTGCAAAGTGCTGGGGATGGGGAGGGATGAGCCCAAACCTGGAAGGTTTAGAGAGAAAAAGCAGCATGGACATGGGATGGGGGAGGGCTGCTCCCTCCTGTCACTGACGGGCAAACAAAGCACAAAGGAGGCAAAGTGGGTTTGCTGGGGGCTGTGCAGGAAGCCAGGGATGAGCCAGGAGCCCACTCACACCCCCAGCCCCCTTCCATCCCTCCAGCTGTGCCCCATGTTCCCTGCATCTGGATCATCCGTGTTTAGACACCCAACACCAGGGACTGGGGCTCTGCTGGGGGCTGAGGGCAGGAACCTGTGGTCTGAGGGGAAGAAATTCCCAGGGGATCTGTGCTCCTGCCATGGCCGGGCTGGGATTGGGGGGCAGCGAGGTGTCCTCAGCTCAAGAAGGACCCAGAACTGCTGGAGAGAGTCCAGAGCAGAGCCACAAAATGATGGAGGGAGTGGAACATCTCCCTGCTGAGGAAAGGCTGAGGGAGCTGGGGCTCTTTAGCCTGGAGAAGAGACTGAGGGGGGACCTCACTAGTGTTTACTGAGGCATGGAGACTGAGCTCAGCTCCTGGCAGCCCTGTGTGAAGCCAAGGAGGGGATGGCCACAGAAAGGAGCCCCATAGCTGGGGTATTTTGTCAGGGAAACGTGGTAACTGGAGTGGTGGCTCTGCCATGGGGGGGTAGTGATGGCAAAGGGAAGCCAGGGGACATCGTTCACAGGAATCTACCTTTGGCATCCAGTGAAGACTCAAAGAGATGGGGATGATGGGGGGAGATGGGGATTATCCAAGCTTTTAAGCCTTGCAGAAATAGCCATTACCTGTATCCAGCTGTCAGTGCCCTGTCTCTGCCTGTCCCTTTAATCTCCTGTCTGGAGAAGGTGGATGTTTTCCTCTTGCTCCTCTCCTTCCTCCACCAGGCACTGCTGAGAAGACCCCACTGAACCCCAGCCCCTCACACCACAGGTTAAACCTCACTAAAACCTTTCTGCCTTCCAGATGTCTGAGCCTGGGCTGAGCCCCAGCTCCCTGCCCCAGAGTTATTGAAATACAGACTCTAGGACTGGCAGGATAAAATATTTTTCTCCACGCAGAAAACCTGCAAAGCCAAACGTAACCAAAGCAGAAGAAATTGCAGAAAATTTAATTCTTCCCCCACCTCCACTGGAGCCACCTCAGGAGCCTCAAGCTTCCATAGTCCCTTTCCTCAAGTCTTTAACCTTTTTGTCACTATTATCTGGACATTTCCCAGGTTATCTCCCCACCTGCAGGGTCCTAGATGAGTATCTAGATGAGTTATCTGACTAGAGCCCTTCTACAGGTAGCACTGGGGATATAAAGTCCTTTCCTCAAAGGAGGGGGCACTGGAAAGGGAGGCAGAAGTTTGGGAGACAGAGGTTTGGGAAACTGAGGCAAGGAACAGCTCAACAGCTTGGCTAAAGCTGCCCTGAGGAGTGTGGAAGGAGACCAGGTTTGCTGAAATCCAGGCCAACATTTTAACCCTGGGGTCACCCCTCCTTTGGGAAAGCACTTGAACCTTCACTCAACCTGCAGAACAGTTCCCAGATATTTATATAAATATATATGTACACACCTGAGACATTAGTGCTTGGGAACCTTCAGGCCCTGGGCCCTATCCCCACCCTTTGCTCTCATTAATCCTCCTTTTTTCCTTCCTCATGTTCACAAAGAGCCTCCCCTGCAGCAGCAGGATTGGCCTTGGCTCTCTCTGCAGCCCAGAGCTGCTTCTTCACAGGGTCACAGAGTGGCAGGGGTTGGGAGGGACCTCCAAAGATCATCCAGTCCAGAGCAGGTCACACAGGAACATCCAGGGGGGGTTTGAATGTCTCCAGAGCAGGAGACTCCACAACCTCCCTGGGCAGCCTGGGCCAGGCTCTGGCACCCTCACCATGGAGAAGTTTCTTCTCCTATTGATGTGGAACCTCCTCTGGTCCAGCTTGCCCCCATTGCCCCTTGTCCTGTCCCTGAGCAGAGCCTGGCTCCATCCTCCTGACACTCTCCCTTTACAGATTTATCACCATTAATGAGGTCACCCCTCAGTCTCCTCTTCTCCAGGTCTAACCATGGAGCCTTCCAGCCAGGATGTTTTCCCAGCTCCCATAAGCAATGGGCAGCCCTGGTTCCCTCCTGCCCTGGCTGCCATTCAAACCAGGGGAGAGAAGAAACATCTCCAGGCTCATTCCCATTCTCTGTAGCCATCTGGTCCCGTGTTGCTGGAGCCTCTCCTGCCCTAGGAGGCCCAGCTCAGCTCTTTGTGGTCTCATCCCTTCTGCCAGGCCCCATCTCCACTTTCATCCCGGGTGCCATGCCCGCCCCCTCATCCCCTTTGATTCCAGGACCTGGTTTAGGGAATGTCTTGTCAAGTCCACCTCCACCCTCCTCCTCCTCCTCCCCAGGGGCCTTCTGCATTGTCTCCCTGTGGTGCAGACGGAGCCCAGGAGATCAAAGCCCAACCGTCTGTATTTTTGTTAGCTGGGGGAGGAATGTTGGGAGCCTCCTGCCCTGGGAGCTGTCGCCAGCTCCAGCCCAGGGTTCCTCTGGGTAACCCGAGCCTCCCATCCCTGGAGGCGGCCCCGGGATTGACGGGTGACACCGAGCTGCTCCCAGCCCCTGCAACAAGTCTGACTTTGCACCCAGAGCCTTCCATCAAGGGTTTGAAGATGTCTGCGGTTAAGATGGGATGTGCCTCCGAGTGTTCGGCTCTGAAAGAGCTTACCTGGGTGGAATTAACCCTTCCCAGAGCTCAGTCTGTCTTTTCTGCTCCAAGTTGGAGGTGATGTTTAGTTGTGAAGGGTTTTCTTTCCCTCTCCCCATCACACCCCCCCTCCTCAGCCCTGTCAGTGTTTGTCAGGGCTGTCCTGACATGGTGGAGCTGCTCAGTGATGGAGAAGCTTTGCTGGGGGGACACCTTCCCCAGCAGACAACTGCAGCTGGGCTTTTACTCACCAGAAGCACAAACTGCCATTGCCTGAGCTGGGAAATCACTCCAGCCTTTCCCACAGCAGCAGAAGACTCTGAGTCACCTGTGGAAAAAGTTCATGACCCGTTTTGACCTTGAGGGTTACATCAAACCAGCATCTTTTGCTGCAAAGGGTGCTGAGCCTGGGAGATGTGCCTAGTACACAACTGAGACCTTCTCTGAGGCAGCATCAGACTCCCAGTTTCTACACGTGAATTCTCCCCCATCCCAGCACCATCCTGGGCAGGGACTGCTGGCACCCGGAGGCACCAAAGATGGGATTCCTAAAAGCCTGGAGCCTGGGGCAGGTTTGCTGTGCCTGGGAATGCTGTGAGCTGCCAGTAAAACTGATAAAGACTTTGCTCAGAGGGCTTGTTCATTGACTGAATGAAAAGGAAGCAGCAGGAGTGGATGGGGAGGAGGTGAATTCTCTGCCCTTATCACACCCTGATTAGCAGAGTCCTCAGCCAGGGGAGCAGCGTGTACAATGGAGCAATCACCTGTGTTTGTGATGTTTATTCATGTCGTTAGGGTGTTTTTCTTGGACTGCTGGAGCCAAGTCAATCCTCTGGTACCTTCTCAGTGTTTCAGGCAAATCATCTCTTCCCTCTGGACCCCTTTGCTCATCCCATCTCTTCAGACGAGGTTTG
The DNA here is from genome assembly GCA_013401335.1 of Brachypteracias leptosomus. Lineage (NCBI taxonomy): Eukaryota > Metazoa > Chordata > Aves > Coraciiformes > Brachypteraciidae > Brachypteracias > Brachypteracias leptosomus. The sequence continues at coordinate 329,290 of VYZX01023513.1, forward strand.
TCTCTCTCTGAGCCCAGCACAAGGAGCTCAGCTCCACTTTTGGAGCAAGGACTAAGCCTTTGAACCAGAACTGTTTGTACCCCTCAGCCAAAGGACTCACTGAGCCTTTGAGATGCTCTACCCAGCCCTACATGGCAGATCCTCAGCCTGATTTCTTCAGGGGGGGTGGAAACTGAGGCACATGCAGCACTCGAGGGCCTTATGCTGATGCTGTGGCTGAGCAGGGAATGCAGACAAGGGCTCCTGCCTGCTGGGGCTGCACTTCAGCCACAACCCATCTCCCTGCCCAGGGCCCTTTCTGTGTTCAAAGTGTTCCACAAACAATTGAGGGCTTTGAACTCCTCCTCATCCTGGTTAGCTTGAAAGTGGAGGCAGGGAAGGAAACACCTTCCTAAACTTAGCCCCCAGCCAGCCAATACTTTGGGAGCTGTGTTTGATTAGGCCTGGGGAGCAGGAATTTGGGCTGAGGTTTATAACAAATCCTTTCCTCTCTGGTTAGGAGGCTGCTGCCTAGGAACAGTAGAAGGATTAGGGGCTGTCCTCTCCAGAGCAGAGCTCCACAAGTTAATCACATGCTCCATCACAGCTCCTCCTGTGCTTTGGGATGTGCTCCTCTCCACCAAACCAGTGTTTCCCCTGGTCCCCATCCCTGGAATTCCTCCATTGGATGCACAGCAAGCACAGGAGAGGGGAAAGCTGGAGCCATGGCACCAAACATCCAGAGAGTGGGCAAAAGGAAAATGCTGCAGATCCAGAGACTCTGCAGAGTTCCCCTCAGGTTTCACTGGTGTAGAAAACTTCTGGTGTGTGGTTCTGAGCAGGAGTACAGGGAAAGAGTTGGGGTTGTTCAGCTTGGAGAGGAGAAGGCTCCAGGGAGACCTTCTGGTGGCCTTGCAGGGCTTCAAGGGGCATGTCAGGAAGATGGGGACAGACTTTTGAGCAGGGTCTGTTGGGACAGGACAAGGGGGGATGGTTTAAAACTAAAAGAGGGAGATTTAGAAAAGATAGAAGAAATTTTGGATGCTGAGGGTGGTGAGAGCCTGGCCCAGGTTGCCCAGAGAGGTGGTGGCTGCCCCATCCCTGGAACCATTGCAGGGGAGGTTGGAGCAACCTGCTCTAGGTGCAGATGTCCCTGCTCCCTGCAGGGGGTTGGATGAGTTGACCTTGAAAGGTCCCTTCCAAACCAGTCTGTGATGCTTTGCTTCTATGAAAGTGGCAAGATGGATGCTGGAGGAGAGCAACTGGGTCTTGTGCACCCAGGGAAGGTGAGCTCCACACCAAACAAGGCATGGACTAAGTCCCCAGAGCTGTGTGACTATCTGCATGATGCAACATCTGAGCACCAGGAATGGCCCCAGGTCCAGCTCTCAAAGCCATGTGGTCACATGAAGTGCTTTGGGAAAACTTGGTAATGGATGAACTTGAAAATAAGGAAGGGCTTTGAAGTGATTCCTGATTAATCATAACGAGAATGATAACGAGAGGATGAGAGGAAACAGCCTCAAGTTGTGCCAAGGGAGGCTTAATTTGGATATTAGGAGAAATTCCTTTAGTGAAAGAGTGGTCAGGAGCCAGAACAGGCTGCCCAGGGGGGTGCTGGAGTCACCACCCCTGGAGGGGTTCAACAAACAAGTGGGACATGGTTTAGTGCTCATGGTTGGGTTGGGTTGATGGTTGGACTCGAAGACCTTAGAGATCTTTTCCAACCTTCCAGATTCTATGAAGAGCTTCTTAACAGCACCAGCTTTAACCACAACCTGTTGGTATTAAATCAGAATTTATGTTCCCTGTTCCAACACCATATTCTGAAGTGACACCCAGAGTTTGAGGGTTTTTTTGCTCCATCTCCTCAGCAGCTGGAACTGCACATGACTGCACTGGGGTGAGTTCAGCTGCTGCTGGTTCTTAGCAGCTGAAGTTCCGCTCCTGTGTTTTTAAATCACAACAATAACAACAACTGGGAGGCTGCAAAGATGCCCCGGGGCCCCTGGGTGGAATTTATCTTTCCATCAGTGTTTACACAGCACTTAGAACAACGGGATCTATACCCAGATAAGGGGGTTTGGTCATTGCAATAATATAAAGTAATGGGAGAGGATTGGGAAGAAAAAGGGGAGGGAGCTCCTAGGAAAAAGTTTGGGGTGTTTTCTCTTCTTATTCATTTCAGAGGCTGGAATATTAAGAGATGTTCACTCTTTTAGGTTAGAAAGCTGTGAGTGGCTCCTATAAAAGCAGTTTCCTCCTCCTCAGGCTCCTGGCCATGGGCTGGTTGCTGCTGTCCAAGCCACTGGGATGCCCACGAGACTAGAGGCAGAGAGAGCCAAGGGTTTCATCACTGTGCTACCAAAAAATATCACAGCTGCTCTCGTGTCAGCTGCTGGGGAATGAGGGGGGGGGGTTAAAGTTCTGGCATCTCCAGCATTTCTTACAATTAATTATGAACACATCCCTGAGTGGTGCTGCTCACCAGGATGGGGAGAGGGCTTGTGGGTGGAAGAGGGGAAGCACTTGGTGTCTATCCTGCTGGAATTTGGGTGCTGAGCCCTTCTCCAGCCTTGCTGCCTGTTTGTGAGCCCCTACCCCTCACACCAAGGACAGAGACAGAGGTCCCAGGACAGGCTCTCCAAGGGTGGCAGCTCAGCCCTGCCCAACCACGCAGGGCAGAACATCCCAGGATGGCCAGAGTTTGTTTGTGGAGGGTCAGGGGAGGGGAATTTTACAGGGCAAAGAGTCACTACAGGGAAAGGGCAGCACTGGGGGGGGGGCACCAACTGTCTGGAGGGGGGTGTTGGGCTTGGCCATGGGTCTTCTGCCTGGCCTGAGTAGGACACGTCTCTCCACAGTGCCTGGACACCTCCCAGTCCCTTTCCCACCCTGGATACTGGTGTTCCTTCCCTTGCAGACACTCCAGGTAGTGCAAGACAAGTGGGTTTATAGGTCCTATAAATCTAGATCACAGAAGTTGATCCTCATTGTCAATATCTACCCCATGAGCACCCCCAGCAGCCATCTCCTGGGGAGCTCTGCAGCCCTTCCCACCACAGGGCAGACTCTTCTCCATCCCACGGGGCTGTTTGGGCTTTTCAGGCCCAAGGGAAGAGTTTTCTTCCCCTCCCCGGTGCCGAGTCCCTCATCACCACGAGATGTCTCTGCTCAGCTGCGCCAGGGCAGAGCCCAACATTTCTGCCAAGGGATGGGGGGGGAACTTCAGCCAGAGGAGGGAGATCTTGTTTGGCTTAGAGGGAACTCAGGTAGAAAACCTCAGCAGCTTCCCAAAGATCTCTTACTTGGTCTTGGTGGCGTCCTCCTTCATGTGCTGAGCTCCTCGGTGGGTTGCACCCTCCTCCATAGAGCTCTTCATCCCACCAGAGCCACCAGAGCTTGAGGTTTCCTTCAGAAAGTCTCTTCTGGAGCCCTTCAACAACCAGCTCTGCTGGGGGATCACATGGCTCTGGGAGCCTTTGCTTCTCCTCACGTGTCTGAGAGACTTCAAGAGATCCTGCCTGGACTAAAATTGCTCCTTGGCAGGATGCTCAGGGAGAAATAACACGTTGCTCATCTTGAAGGAGCTTCAAGGTCATAGAATCATAGAATTGTCACGGTTGGAAGGGACCTTAAAGCTCATCCAGTGCCAACCCCCCTGCCATGGGCAGGGACACCTCCCACTCCATCAGTTGCTCACAGCCCCAGCCAGCCTGGCCTTCCAAATGTCCAGGGATGGGGCTTCCAGCACCTCTCTGCCCAACCTGGGCCAGTGTCTCCCCACCCTCCTGGGCAACAACTTCTTCCTAACCTCTCATCTCAATCTCCCCACCTCTACTTTTGATCCCTGCCTTTGGTGCAATGGCTGCAGGAGACTTGAGGAGTCCACCAGCTGCAGTTATGTGGCCCCAGCAAGGAGAACCAGGGAAGGGACCAGTGAAGGCTCTTTATGGACACACAAGCCTCTCTCAGGAAAAATAAGCCATGAGGGTGGAAGTTTTTGGTCGCCCACTTTGTTTTCAGGAGAGGCACCCAACCAGCCTTGTTCCTGAAGGCAGCCCCTGTGTGCCAGCACTTCTTGGTGCTCTCAGACCCTGGAGCCACCCAAGGAAGAAGGACTGGCTGGGTTAAAAGGACATGGGGCACGATGCCATATGGCTGTGTCATCCAGCTGGCTCCTGCCTCACCAGCACGCAGGGGTGGGTGGCAGGAGGAGGAGACAGGCAGCTGAAGGGGGTGCTGGGGGGCTGCAGAGCAGCTTGGACCCAGCTCATCAGGTCCCCAGGGAAAATGGAGAGTGTTGTGTTGTTTGGCACCTCAGTTGTGCATGGAACCGATAGAACTTTTTGCATCTGAAGGGTTTCTGTGGAGCATCCATCTGTGCAGCATCATAGAAAGGTTTGGGGTGGAAGGGACCTCAAAGCTCATCTCATTCCAACCCCCCTGCCATGGGCAGGGACACCTCCCACTAGAGCAGGATGCTCAAGGCCCCACCCAACCTGACCTTGAAAACTTCCAGGTATGGGGCATCCACAACCTCTCCCAGATTGCCATGTGGCCCATCTCTAATTCTGTCCTAGTATTAGCAGCAATCCCCTGGTGGCAATCACTCCAAATCCCAAACTGCTCAGGAATGACCACAAAGTTCACTATTTTGGAGTCCAATGGCCTCCAGTACCTTTTTTTCTGCTTCCTTAGACATCCTCATAGCAAAAGCCTTGAGAAAACAAAGTCTCCACCTCTGCCTTGCATGGCCCAGAGCCACCTCTCTGCTGGGAATGAGGGATGCCTGGAAAGGGCAGAATTACTTTGACTTTGATGATGTGCTCCCAGCAACCAGAGCCACCAAGTCCATCTTAACCATGTGCCCATTGGTGATCTGAACATCACAGAATTTGGCTGGAGAGCAGCTGAGACATGGGGATGGAGTGTGAGCAGGACAAGGTCCCTCACATCCATCCCAGTTCCAGCACAGCATCACTCATCAACAGGCTTCAAAGCTTCTGAGAAGCCAAGGAGCTGCCAAGGGTGAGGTGACACACTCAGGGATGACCCAAGTGGCAGCAGCAAAGCCAAAGCCTCTGCTGGGTGCTGTGTGGAACCCACTGGGCAAGGCTGTCACAATATCTGTCCTCTGCTCTGGGCCTCAGCTTCCCCACCTGGAAGTCATTGTGAAGGGAGGATGAAAAGCTCAACCCCACAAGCACTGAGGGTTGTTGTTCCAGAGCGTGGCCAGTGCATGATCCTGCTCCACCAGTTCAGATCTTGCTGGAGATGGTGCCAACAGCCATGAGGTGCCAGCTGCTGGCACGTCTGGGGACACGTTGGAGAGAGAACCCCTTTGGGAAACGAACCTCCCAGACTCCGAGACGAGATAAGGGGATTTGGGCAGAGGGTGCAGCTCAGACTACGTCTGGAGCCGTGTTTGCATTCCTAGCTGCAGCACCCGTGGTGGGGAGAACCTCTCTAGGTGGCCTTGCTGGGGTGGAGGACGTTGCTGGAGCTGAGTGCGAGGTGCTGAGAGCTCCCAGGCAGCTGGAGCAAATAACTCTTCGGGGAGAGGAGCCAGGGAAGAGTCTCTGATGGCTGCCTGTTAAAGCCGCGCGGTGCCGAAACCCTCATTAGCACATCGAGCCCTAATTGTGGTGTTTGCTTGTGCTGTTCTGTACTTGCCTTTCCAACAACAAGGGAGCTGACAGGAAAAGCAAGAGGGATGCCCACGGCAGTCTGGGCTTGGATCAGCTGCAGAGATGCTGATTCCTGATAAGGTGCAGCCCTGGTGATTTATACCCCCTGCACTTCCTTCCGCCAGGGGATGGAGACGTCCCGGAGGAGTCCTCCTCTTCCCAGGACATTCTTGGGTGATCTCATCCTGCTCTGCCTCTGCCTGTGCTGGCACCAGCAAAACCAACGCACATGGTGGTGGTGGGGGGGAAACTGAGTCATGGAGGGGTTGGTGGTGGGCATGGGGGTTACCTGGAGGGTATCAGAGACCTCAGCTGGTGTTAATGGAGCCCCTGGAGAGACTCTCAGTGACTTGGATTTGGAGAGGGGGCTTGGGCAAGGAGGGTCTTGCTCTTCCCGTCTTCTCTGCCCCACGTTGTGGAGCAGGAGACAAAGAGCCTCCTTTGAGCTGGTGGCATCCGTTCAACACAATGAAGTCAGGACAGATTTGGGCCACTTGGGAGTTTTAGCTCAAGGCAACAGAGGTGGAAACCCTCGGTGACCCTTGAGCACTTCCCCAAGTCCTTCTGGACTGCTCCTCAAGGTGGGGGTGATGGGGATAAGAATATTTCCTTTGTCTTGGGAGGCTGGAAGCCGTGCAGGGCTGGGCTCTCCAGGGGCATGTCTGTGCAGTGCTCAGCACAGTGGGGCTGGGAGCTGGGGGAAGGCCCCCCGGGCACTCTCCTAATATAAATAATAAAGCAACATGGCAAGAGATAAAGTTTAACCCAGCACACCAGGATGAAAACAATGCACGGGGCTCCTGAGGAGGCACTGGAGCCCCAGAGGAGATGAGGTTGGGTAGGATCTACCTGAGTTCTGACTCATCTTGCCATGAAGTGGGCTTCTTGAGCTTCACCAAACACTTGGGATCTCTACTTCACACCAAAGCCTGGATGGTTTCCCTGGGGATCATCACCCTGGTGTTGTCTCCTCATCTTTGTTAAACCCCTCTAGGTGCTTCTCTGTCTCTTCTGTGGATGCATGAGGAGAGTCTGTCAGAGGAGAGACCTCAGTGTGAGACAGGCATGGTCAGAACCTCCCAAACTTCTCCCCAAACCCTGTGTCCTGTGTTTGCTTATGGATTTAGATCAAACTCAGCTTGCAATTCAGCCTGGGCAGAGAGTGTCCAGTGCAGGTGCCATGAAAGAAGCTCCTTGGAAAAGTGACTTCAGCATCCTGCTGACTGAAAAAGTTGGAGACTTCTCCTGTTGATGCCCAGAGCATCTCACACCTCTGGGGGGATCATTCTGCTTCCAGATGTGGCAGCTCCTCTAAGGTTCATGCCACGTTCTGACATTCTGTGGGTTATCTTCTTTATAAGAGCCACTCAATGTAGAGCTGAAGGTGCTCCCAGTACTCCAGAGATGATCCAAACTGGGTCCTGGGATCCTTAGCAGGCTGTGATGAATCTGCTGCTTCTCTGAACCTGTGAGGTCCATCAAATTCAGTGCTTGTTGTTGAAGCAGCTCATTTCTCAGCTAATTTTGCTTGGGCTGCATGCATAGATATAAGACCCCTGTTGTCTGGTGGGATGTGCCCATAGGATGAGTGTGTTGGGGTTATCTGGCTATAGGGAAAGGCCCCAAGCACCGGGTTTGATGGTCCAGGTCAGCTGGATGTCCACAGAGCACTGGTTATACTGGGAGATGCTGTGGGCAACACTGTGATCTCTTGGAAGAGGCAGGGATGGTTTTTTCTGAGGACTGAACAAAGCCCTTTTGGTGAGAGCAAAGGCACCAGGAATGATGTTTTGGGGCACGATGATCAAAAGCGAGACCAAAACTGCTCCTGAATTTGGCTTGAATTTGGCAGTTGAGTTTGGAGAAGGCAGGAGGGAAAACCTGGAGGAAGTTCAAATGTTTGCTGCGTTTCAAAAGGATCAGAACTGAAATTAAATTTGGGGGGTTCAAAGCAGTGTTTTGATTTCAAATTAATCCGGGGTTGGTTGGTTTTTTTCAAGGTGAAAAAGACAATGAAATAACTGTAGGTGAAGGTTCTGCTCCAGCACGGAGCAGTTTTCCTGCTTGTTCAGCCAGCAAGAGGAATCCTGGACATGAAGTGATGTGGGGAGAAGGGGAGGGAGGTCCTGGAGAAGTGGAGAGAGCTCCTGGAAAAGTGGAGGAGGTCCTGGAGAAGTTGGGGGAGCTCCTGGAGAAGTAAAGGGAGCTTCTGGATAAATGGGGGAGCTTCTGGAGAAGTGGAGGGGGCTCCTGGAAAAGTGGAGGAGGTCCTGGAGAAGTTGGAGGAGCTCCTGGAGAAGTGGAGGGGGCTCCTGGAGAAGTTGGCGAGCTCCTAGAGAAGTGGAGGGGACTCCTGGAGAAGTGGAGGGAGGTCCTGGAGAAGTTGGGGGAGCTCTCGGAGAAGTGGAAGGGGCTCCTGGAGAAGTGGAGGAAGGTCCTGGAGAAGTGGAGGGAGGTCCTGGAGATGTTGAGGGGGCTCCTGGAAAAGTGGAGAGAGCTCCTGGGGAAGTGTGGGGAGGTCCTGGAGAAGTGGAGGGGGCTCCTGGAGAAGTGGAAGGGGCTCCTGGCCACCTTGTGTCCAAAGATAATGGAAGAAATGACAAATTACCTCTTCAGACTGAAATCATAGGATGTCCCAGGGCTTAGGCTGGTAGCCCCATGGCACAACCAGTGACATTATACCTGAATACACAGCACAGAGATGATTGTGTCCATTGGGGGAAGGGAAGAACCAAGGGAAAGACATTTTGAGGGCATAACACACCTGGAGGAGTAGAGAGGAGTGTGTGGAAGAGGCAGCTGCCCTGGGAGCTCCGTAGATAACCAGAATTGGAGCACAGCAACACCTGACTCATGCAATGGGTTTCCCCTTCTCATGGAAACACCCTGGCAAGGCCCCAGCCGTGGGCTGACCCCTCAGGACAGGGGGGAGGAAGAGCAGCAGCCCCCCCGTGGCTGTGGGTCGGCTGCAAGGGAGCCTTTTATTGGCTTTTTTCATTTATTTTTCTTTCTGAATGCTTTCAAGTTTGTTGGTAAAGAGATGTGAGTCTTCTCTGTAAATATTTGTGTGTGCCAGTGTGGTGATAGAATCATGGGGTGGTTTAGGCTGGAAGGGACCTCCAGAGCTCATCTGGGCCAACCTCCCTACACCAGCAGGGACATCTCTACCTAGGGCAGGCTGCTCAGAGCCCCAGCAAGCCTGACCTTGAAGGACTCCAGGGATGGGGCCTCCACCCCCTCTCTGGGCAGCCCCTTCCACTGATCCATCACCCTCATGGTAAAGAACTTTTTTCTACTATCCAGCCTAAATCTCTCCTTTCCCAGCTTAAACCCATCACTCCTGGAGATTCCCGTTGGAGTCCAGAGGAAGGTTCTCCACAATGAGAACTAAATATTGGAATATTCTCCCAAGGGAAGTGGTGGATTCCCTACACTGGACAGTTTGAAGACACCTGACAGGGTGCTGGGCCAGCTCACATAAACTATATATATATGGGGTTTTTTTGCCTTGAAAGGTTGGACCAGATGCTCCCTGAGGTCCCTTCCAACCTGGCACCCTCTGATTCTATGACTCTTAGGGCTGGGGAATGGGCTCAGAACTGGGCTCAGCCCTAGTACCAAACTCTCCCTCTTCTCCAACTCATTCTTCCCTAACCTCACTCCTCCGTGGTCCTTCCCCCAAGGCTCCAAGCCTGCCAGACACGAAGTCACTTCAGTCCCAAAGCCAGAGAGGTGGGTTAGCCTGGCACAGGCTGGAATGAATCCACCCAGGCTGGGCTCAGCCCCGCGCTGGCGTCACCCTCTGCCTGCCGCGGGTGTCCTCACCAAGCACCCTTTGCATCACTCCTCCTGCTCCCTCCCCGTGGTTCACCCAGCCCTGCAGTGCCAGGGGATGGTGTGGAGGTGACATCTGAGGGAGGAGCTCCTACACCCCAGGTCCCACTGGTCCCCTCTCCTCTTTCCCAACCTCCGCTCACAAACAGACCCGTCCCCGCGCTCCCGTTGGGGCGGCAGCCCCGACCTGTTCTTCCAACCCACACCACTCTGGCACCTACAGGATTTAGGAGCGGTCTGGCCTGGGGCCTTCCCACTTCACAGGGCATCTCCGTGCCCTGGAATGCAGCTGATCTGGCTCTTGCCTCCCCGAGTGCTGGGCCAGGCTCCTCCGTGGAGCCAGCCGGGAGCCCAGGGCTCCTGCTGCGCTGCCGCAGCCCTCCCAGGTAGCCCACATCTCCGTCAGGGCGGTGGGAGAGGGTGCAGAGGGAGTGCTGAGCCCCAAGCTGGTGTCTGGGGGGAGCTTGGCCGTCCTCTCCTCCTTATTTCCAGAGAGACCAGGCTTGGAGGTGGAGTTTACTGGGGCTCCTGGCAAGCCCTGGGTTCACAAGTGCTGACAAAGCACTTCAGCCCATGCTGGAGCCCCGGGGTGCAGGGTGCTGAGCAAAACCTCCCGTGCCAGGCTGCCCCAGCACCCGTTTGGGGCTGGTTTGTGCACGGGAGAAGGGCAGTTTCTATGGGACCACATCAGCAGGGGCAGAGAGGTATGAAATGTGGCTCAGGTTACCAGCGGGGATTGATTTACTGCTCCCAGCAAAGTGCCCCAGAGAAATTCCCTGATGGTGATGCAAGGTCAGGCCATGGAAACTTTGCAAACCTCTTCATCCTGCTGGAATGAAGAGCAGCGTGTCAGCTCCCCCAGGCCAAGGTGGACATGAGGTGGTGGTGGACACGAGGTGCTGGTGGACACAAGCTGGGAGCAGGCAGCAGAGCAGCTCCATGAGCTCTGAGCAGGGTCAAGGGTTGCTGGGGTCCGTGCTGGGGAGGGGACAAGGAGTGACTGTGACAGAGCTTAGAAATGGTTTAGGTGATATTAAAGCCCCTATGGTGGAGGGCTGAAGGACTGTGGGGTTTGGACCCTATCACCAGGGCCAGAGTGAAGAATGATAACATGACCCAACCCTTGCATGCGATTTCCACCCTGCAGATGTGGAAGTGGGGACAGAAAGCAGCATGTCACCTCCACCACGATCATCCCCCTCCTAAGAGGAGATCTCAGCTCCCCTAAATCCTCATCCATGGCTCTGTCACCCTGCTCAGGGAGGGGAGGAGCTGGTGTTAAGCAGAGCAGGTGCTGCTCCACAAGTGGAGGCTGCCCCGGGCAGGTCCGTGCTTGGCAGTGGGCAGTGGAGCAGATGATGGTGCTCAGGGAGGACCAGGAGGAGGCCAGGAGGAAATGTGAGCTGAGGAGAGAAACCTCCCTGCAGGGTCTGGGCAGGGGAGCTGGAGCTCAGAGGAGTCCTGGGGAGTGCTGGATGAGACCCTGGGAATCACCCAGACTGGGAGACCCTGTCCCTGGCTCAGCCAAGGGTCTGGGGCCAGGGAGGGTGATCCGTGGGGGCAGGGGAGGAGTGAGGCTGGGGCTCAACCTGATGATTTTAACATAATACGTGGGGAAAGAGCATATTTGACTGAGGAAGGGACATTTGCTCCCTGTCCTGTACATGCAACTCCTTCCTTTGCTGTGCTCCCATTCCCCTGTGTCTGTGTGTGTGTGTCTGTCCTGAGCTGTGTCCTGAGCTGTGTCCTCTGTGTCCCCTGAGCTATGTCCTGAGCTGTGTCCTCTGTGTCCCCTGAGCTGTGTCCTGAGCTGTTTCCCCTGAGCTGTGTCCTGAGCTGTGTCCTCTGTGTCCCCTGAGCTGTGTCCTGAGCTGTGTCCCCTGAGCTGTGTCCTGACCCGTGTGTCTCTCCTGACACCCCAGCGTTGGTGGCTCTCCCCAGGTCAGTGACACATCCCAGAGCTATGCTGCTGTCCCAGTCTGGAGGAGGGGGACCCAGGGCTGTATGTTCCCAAAGGGGTTCAAGGAGACTGCAGAGGGTGGGGGCAGAGCCTTGCCTGGCTACTGGATGCCAGGGGCTTGTAGTCACCTGAGGGGACTGGCAAGGTGGTGACAGGACCCTCCAGCAGAGGAACCAGACTGGTTTTTCTCTCCCTGCTCACCCACCTTCACCACTTTGCCACAACATCAACAGCAGGAACCACCAGCCAGCCCCAGATCCTGGCTGATAAAGATCTTTTCTCCTCATTACTCAGCAGCCCACAAACCCAGCCTCAGTTAAGCCCCTGAGAAGTAGGTACCCTGGGCTACCTCTCTTCCTACCCTCCACCCTTGTCCATGCTCTGGTGGGCACACTTGGAGCTGCTGGGGCTGGGCTGTAACTGGTTTCCCAAGTATTGGAGGTACAGGGTGACCTTGGACTCTTGGTGCTGCCATCTGGGAAAGGGAGAGGACCATGGAGGGGGAGTCTCCCTGCTCCCTCCTGGGATGGACAAGGATGAGGAGAGGCTTGGGAGAGAAGGGATTGGGTGCCTCAAGTCATGTGAAGTCCAAGCTGTGTGTCTGGGGCAGAAGTTATGTCTGTACCCAGAGAAATACATGATCAGGGTGGGCCATTCCCCTGCTGGGATTCCTCCTGGGCAGCCTGAAAGGGAAAGGTGAAAGGGAGGGCAATTAATGGCATTATTACCTACTGAACGTGGAGTTATTATTCCTGTGTGGGGTTAAGTGCAGCCTGGCACAAACTCAAGGTGAATCTGGTGTGTGTAGAAAGCACCTTGGCACTGAGCTCATCCTGAGTGCACAGAGACCCCAGAGTTGGCTTTTGGAGCCCTCAGCTCCCAGCAGAGATCTGGGGAGGGAATGGTGCCCTCTCCATCCCTCATCTTCCTCACAATGGTGCCCTCTCCATCCCTCATCTTCCTCACAGCCCTTGGGACCTCATTCCTCATGACTCGGGTGTCAGAGCCAAGCACAGAAGAGGTTTCACATCAGGAATATGTCTGGTGCTCACGTGGCTCCTGCAGAGCATCTGTGGGTCCTACAGGATGAACTGACTGATGGGTAGTGGTAGGAGTGGGGGGAATGGCTCCAAACTCGAGGTGGGGAGATTGAGATGAGAGGTTAGGAAGAAGTTGTTGCCCAGGAGGGTGGGGAGACACTGGCCCAGGTTGGCCAGAGAGGTGCTGGAAGCCCCATCCCTGGACATTTGGAAGGCCAGGCTGGCTGGGGCTGTGAGCAACTGATGGAGTGGGAGGTGTCCCTGCCATGGCAGGGGGGTTGGGACTGGAGGAGCTTTAAGGTCCCTTCCAACCCTGACAGTTCTATGGTTCTATGATTTTTTTTAGAAGGAATGGAGCATGCTGGAGAAATGTCCTAGGAGGAGAGTTTCCTGCTCTTGGAAGTGTTCAGGGCTGCCTGTGTGATACCTTTGAACCAGTTTGAGCTCTGGATTTCTAGGAGAGCTCAAGCACCCTGAGGCTTTGCATTTTCAAAGAGCTCCTTCCTTGAGCAGCTACACAGAGACCTGAGCTCCCAAGTGAGCTCAGGGGGATGCACCAAGTGCTGGTCCTGGCTGCGGGGAGCTGAGCAGAGTGTGGACCTTGTGCTGAGCTGGATTATCCCCTGTAGATGGCATCACAGCATCTCAGCTGTCCCTGCAGGGATGACTCCATCCGACCAGTACTGCAAACATGCTGGGAGGGCTGGAACCCTCTGCTGGGAGGCCAGGCTGAGAGGTGGACTTGTTCAGCCTGGAGAAGAGAAGGCTCTGGGGAGACCTTCTGGTGGCCTTGCAGGACTTCAAGGGGCCTGTCAGGAAGATGGGGACAGACTTTTGAGCAGGGCCTGTTGGGACAGGACAAAGGGGGATGGTTTGAAACTAAAAGAGGGAGATTTAGACCTGAGAGGAGGAGAAATTGTTGCTGCTGAGGGTGGTGAGAGCCTGGTCGAGGATGCCCAGAGAGGTGGTGGCTGCCCCATCCCTGGCACCATTGCAGGGGAGGTTGTTTGGGGCTCTGAGCAACCTGCTCTAGTTGCAGATGTCCCTGCTCCCTGCAGGGGGTTGGACCAGATGACCTTTAAAGGTCCCTTCCCACCCAAACCATCCTGTGCTTCTCTGATTCTATGTCCTGTCCTAAGAACAAAACCCAACGTAAAGCAGGGGAAGGTCTGTTCAAAGGGGTTTGTAACAACAGGACAAGGCGTGATGGTTTTAAGCTGGGAAAGGAGAGATTTAGACTGGATATTAGAAAAAAGTTCTTTACCATGAGGGGGATAGATGAGTGGAATGGGCTGCCCAGAGAGGGGGTGGAGGCCCCATCCCTGGAGTCCTTCAAGGTCAGGCTTGCTGGGGCTCTGAGCAGCCTGCCCTAGGTAGAGATGTCCCTGCTGGTGTAGGGAGGTTGGACCAGATGAGCTCTAGAGGTCCCTTCCAGCCTCAAACACTCTATGATTCTATGCCATGGGCTGCAGCTCAGCCCAACAACCCAGGTCCCTGGCAGCAGTTGAAGCTGGATCCTCCCTTAGGCACTGGCTGGGTTAGAGCCAGGGGACTGTGGGGGGGCTGCAGTGGGGACATATCTGAGCTTGGTCCCAGTGCAGATCAAAACTCTCCATCAGTTTTGCTGGTGGACTGAAATTGCTTCCTCCAGCAGGGTTTGTCTACCTGGGGACACTCGGGAAGGTTCATCTGCATTCCCTTTGAAAGGGGATGAATTAAACCACATTAAACGTGCTTGTTGAGAATTAAACCAGCTTTAATGTGGTCTGGGTTAATTGACTCAGGAGAGTGTGTTGGACTAGATGAAATTAAACCCATTTTCCTCCTGAAATCTGAATCATGGGTTTAACGGGCTTTAACTGATCAACTTTTACATTCATACTTTTAATTAATTTGAATTAATTTCCCAAAGTGGCTCCATCTCGACAAGCCTGGTAGGGAGTGGAAACCACAGAGGCACCGCCGGGCTCTGGGCAACCATCTGCAGCAACATCCATGTGGTGGCCACTGCTGGGGTTGTAGCACGCTTGAGATAGACCCAACCTGGAGATGAGGAGCCCCCCAGCCCATATTGTCACCCTCTGGAGCCCTGGGGCAGCGAGATGCAAACACATGGAGCCTCTCCAAGCTCTTGGTTTGCTGGGGTTTGAATCTCCCCCAGAAAGCAGAAAGTATTTCAGGAAACACCATCCCCTGCTCCTGCTGTGGGCAGGAGAAGCCCTACAAGAATCACTGGCAGCAGATTTTGAGAGCCTGTCTTGCCCATTTTGAGGTTGGTTTTTATTTTTTCTTCTCTTTTGTCCCTAAATCCAGAGGGCTGGTCCCACTTTGGGGCTGCTGGAGCTCAGCCCTGGCTGGCTGCTGCATTCCTTCCATCAGCTGCCTCTCCAAGCTGGGGGTTTAACCACCTTGTAGACCACAGGTCAGGTCTGACCAGGCTGCCACATGCCCCCGTGTGGCATGTGTGGGGCTGGCTGCCAGTAAACAGGGAGTCAGGGTGTCAACCTGCCCGTTCCTCCTCAGCAATCCAGGTCATGGTGCTGGACACGGGCAGGGACCAAGGCAGGGACGTGCTGTGGGCAGAGGTTGGCTTGGGAGGTAGAAGTCCTCAGGCTCTGGTGCTGCCCCTGCTTCTGCTGGGCATCTCTCATCCCCATCTCCGAGCAGGAGATAACATTGAGGTGGCCATTATAAGAGTTAATGAAGGTTTGATTAGCTCTTTGGAGTTCTAAAGCACCAGATAACCATTAATTATTAGAACCCAATTTATCTTCGTGTTGCTTATCACTTAGTAGGATTAAACTACTCTGGGTGGTTGAACACTGACATCAGGAGCCAAGGCTGGAAAATCAAGGAGTGTTCTCCACCACTTTTGTCCTAAATGGGTAGAAACTCCCAAGGCAGGAAAACTTAGGCTGGGAAAACCCCTTTCTCTTGGGAATGAGTGAGAAGGGCCCTGTTTGGGTCAGGTCTGAAGCACCCATTGCAGGATTTGGGAATACAGGTGCCCATTTCCCAGCACAAACTGGTGGGATTTCTGCAGCATCACTGGGAGATGAAGCCAGACCAGGCCCCAGGCAGAGCAGGGGTCAGTGCCCAGAGGAGCAGTAACGTTATATTCAGCTTTTAAAGCAAGAGAAATGATCTTAGTGAGATTTCCATGAGGCCAAAGAGTGAACACGGGCAGGAGACCAACTCCTCCTGTTGCTCACTCCCATCCCCTCCTTGGCAGATTTGCTCTGCTGGATTTTTATGACCAAGTCACCTCCTCAGGTGCAATAAAGAGCACGGGATCCTTGTTTGTTTTCCACTCTCCACAGCATCGTTGGGCAGGGCCGTGGCCACGTGGCACCCGGGGAGTGTTCCCCAGGCTCGGCAGCACCCAGGGAGGTTCTCAGCAGAACCGGGTGGGCAGGGGAAGGGATTCACCCCACCCTTGGTGGCCATCCCCATTACCAAACCTCCCCAAGCCTGATTGGGGTTCAAAGAAACCTCCTTCCTCCTGCCCAGAGATCCCAGCAGGGATTGGGGCTGGGCCAGGAGGGAGGGGAGGTGCTGGGGAGTGGTGTGAGGAGAGGGGAGGGCTGGGGGTTTAATCTGCATCCAGGGGGGAAGATATTCCCTGCCCTGAGAGCACCAAACGTGGCTCTGGTTGTCTGGTGGCATTCAGCAAAAATCATGGAATTGTCAGGGTTGGGAGGGACCTTAAAGCTCATCCAGTCCCAACCCCCCTGCCATGGGCAGGGACACCTCCCACTCCATCAGTTGCTCACAGCCCCAGCCAGCCTGGCCTTCCAAATGTCCAGGGATGGGGCTTCCAGCACCTCTCTGGCCAACCTGGGCCAGTGTCTCCCCACCCTCCTGGGCAACAACTTCTTCCTAACCTCTCATCTCAATCTCCCCACCTCTACTTTTGACCCATTCCCCCCACTCCTACCACTACCCGACAGCCTCAAAAGTCCCTCCCCAGCTTCCTTGTAGCCCCCTTAAGATGAGGAGGATGAGGAGGATTCGTGGAGCTGCATCTCCCTGCAGGGACCTGAGGGTAGAATGTGGCCCCGTGGTTAGAAGTGTCCTGCCAAGAGCCCCTGTCAGGTGTCACCTGCCACGGGGGGTTCCTCAGCAACATCTTGACAGGTCTAATCTAACTGATGTCCCTGCTCCAGCTCCTCTCCAGACCTTCTGCTCAGAGGGATTTGCTTACAAAATGACTCACAACTCTCTTTATTTAAGGTGTCTCAATCCTTTCCACCTCGGTCCTTTGCTTTTGTCAATCTCCCTGTTCTCCCTTTGTCTCCTCTGCATGACAACCCCTTCCAGGCAGGAACAGTATCTTCCTTAAGCTCCCTAAAATGCCAGCCACTGGTTACAAGGCTAGATAAATATTTAATGATAATAATTGAACTCGACAGCAACAATGCTCAGCCACACTTACATTTTCTAAGCCCTTTCAGACACCGGCTAATTAATTAATTGCAAATTTACGAACAGGGTAATTAAAGGATGCCCTGGCTGAGCAGAGTAAATGGGCTGGAAGCAGCACAGGGCTTCTGGAGGGATCACCATAAATCATGGTGGGGAAAGGGAAGTCATAAAGGTGCTTCCTTCTCCTCGAAGGAGGAGGTCTGAGGACATCACAACCATTCAGTTCCCAAACCATGATCTTACCCCTCTCCCCACCTCGCTCCTGTAATTGCATCATTTCTCCTCCTTCCCCTAAGGGAGAGTCAATTAAAATAGTTGGGTTTGATTTTTTTTTTCCTCTGGTTGTTGTTCTTCTTTGAAAGGCAACTTGTGCCCTTTATTTGATGTGAAAGATCCCAAATTTGGGATGGCAGAAAGGAGCTTTTTCATCCCTCACTGGACCAGCAGCACAACCTCCCCAAACCTGGGCTCTGCCTCAGGCAGGGGACCCCACCCAGGAGAGCCAGGACCCCCTTCATGGGCTGGAGAACCACCACAGGGTTTGTCACATGAGGTGAGAGAGCCCCAGCAGGATGGGGACTGTGGGATGGGCCCCTCTGCCAGCTGCAGAGAGATTCCCCCCCCAAAAGTGGGATTCTCCAACATAAACTCTCAGTCTTGGGGCTGTTCAGCCTGGAGAGGAGAAGGCTCCAGGGAGACCTTCTGGTGGCCTTGAGGGACTTCAAGGGCCTGTCAGGAAGATGGGGACAGACTTTTGAGCAGGGCCTGTTGGGACAGGACAAGGGGAGATGGGTTTAAACTAAAAGAGGGAAAATTAGACGGGAAAGAAGGAAGAAATTCTTGATGCTGATGGTGGTGAGAGCCTGGTCGAGGTTGCCCAGAGAGGTGGTGGCTGCCCCATCCCTGGAACCATTGCAGGGGAGGTTGGAGCAACCTGCTCTAGGTGCAGATGTCCCTGCTCCCTGCAGGGGGTTGGACTCAATGACCTTTAAAGGTCCCTTCCCACCCAAACCTGTCTGTGCTTATTTTCTGAGCAGTGTGAAACAGCCAGACCACAACAAGGAATCTGATCCTTTCATGGTATCTGATATTTTCATTGCATCTTCTCTTCTCATTGCACCTTCTCCTTTCATTGCATCTTCCTTTTCATTGTGATGCTTTTTCTTCTTCTTTATTTAGCATTTTTACCCTTATTTCTCTGACTTTTCAGTTTCTAGCCCCTGACTATCCAAGCCCATCCCTTCTCCACAGCCTCCCCGACAGAACATGAACGAGCTGAAAACTCAGCCCCCCAGCACTTGCTGCAACACTTCAACCAAGCCCTATTCACAGATATATTAGCAAATAAAAGAAACAAAAGCAGCTCTGGCTGAACTTTGAGATCCTTGTTTTATTGTTCCTCTGTGAGGAGTTGGATGCTGATCAGGTATTTATGCAGATGCTCCTAATCTCTGTCATTTTCCCTCATTTCAATGCCAGGGTTTGTTCCCTTGAACGTATATTTCCGGAAAGTCAATGGGGGAAAGTGAGTTGCCCAGGGCCATGCTCAGAGTCAGGAGCCAGGAACATATCTCTGCCTTCCCTCTCCTGGGTTCTAACCACAAGATAATCTTAATGAATAATAATAATTCATGTAAACACCGGGGCCGGATTCACCCCAGTGCAGCAACTGGCGCCGCATCAGGAGGAAAAGGAGCTGGAGCCTCGAGTCTCCCTCTGCTGCTCCCTCCTACACAGGAGGAAGAAGGTGAAGATCCAGGGTGGATTTCCTCTTCTGTCCTCCTCCTTCTTGCCCTAGTTCAGGAGGAGAAGTGAGGCCCACGCGGGGCTGGAGGGGATGGTGATTGCAGCCAAGCCACTCCTACGTCAGCTGCTCGGAGCCCGGCGTAATTATTATTTATTATTTGTGTTGTGGCAGCACCAGGAAGCCTCAGTCACGGACTGGGGTCACGTTGCTCTCCAAATCCGGAGCAGATATCCCGGAGAGCACCCAATCAAAGCAGAAAAGAGGCCGTGGGTGATGACAGGCAGCCAGAGGAGCCCGGGGTAACGTGGCAGCAGCCACGGTGCCTGCTGGAGCCCGCAAGGAGCCGACCACAGCTGGGCCACACTCCAGCTCCAGCTTTGGACGCCGTGTGTCTCTTGCAGACACTGGTCACCAGCTGCTGGGTGACCAACATCAAAGCCCCGAGCCCTCCCTTTGCAGGCAGCCTGGGCCCTGCTCCCCAGACACACCAGGGACAGGCTCCGAGGGGCTGATCTGCAGCTTTTGAGGACACAGAACCAGAACCAGAGAGGTCATATGGCGGAAAATGCTGAAGTTACCAGAAGAACGAGGTGCACAGGGAAGGCTGAGCTGTGAGGAGAACTGGTTGTACCAGAGCTGGTGGGACTTCTGGAGCTGCCCAGGTGCTTGCCACAGCCAGGAGAGCCTTCCCTCCACCCCGCTGGGGCACCCCAAGGTTGTTCTTGACGTGCCTGTGTCAGGCTCTCTCCTTCATTTCCCCTCTCCTGAGCTTCTCCAAAGCTGGGGAGATAGCTGCCCACCAGTTAACTCATGCTGGTGCTGAGGGAGCTTCTCCAAAGCTGGGGAGATGAGCTGCCCAGCAGTAACTCATGCTGGTGCTGAGGTTTCTGACCCTCCAAGAGGTCCAGAGCAGCCTCCACATCACTGTAGGAGGGGGTGAAGCCCCATGATGGCACCTGGGAAAAGGATGACACAGCAGAGTGTCCACTCTATCCACACACTGCACATGGTGGCCCAGAAGATCCCTTCTCCAGTGCCTGGTGGGCAGCTGGTTTCTCTTCATACCCTGCTCCTCTTCTCCTGGGACACCCACCTCCACCTCTGCTTTCACATTTTCCCATTGGATCCACTTTACTGGTCACTTTAGCCAGGAGAGGCAAAATTCATGATGCCACCAACATGCCCCCCCCCCTTATTAAAACCTTGGGGGACCCTTTGTGCAGCCAGAAGCCTCTGCCCCAGATGGAGGGTTGTGTAACTCCTGTAAAACACGTTCCCTGACTCCTCCCTTCTCCCAGCCTGCCACCCATCCTGCTCCTGGTCCACACTGACAGCTCTGCTGCTGCAGCCACCGTGCTCCTCAGGTCTGTGACAGCTCCAGCTTCAACCCTCGTTGCTTTTCTTATCAGGAATTTCACTGCACGGTGTGGAAATGGCCCCTGGGAGCCTCCCTGGAGGATTGGTGTGAGCTGGAGGACCATGCTGATGTGGCCAGCCTGTCTGCTTCTGGAAGAACATCAAGACTGCCTTGACCACTGCTGCTCTGGGCTTGTCCCTTTGATATGGCCTCACCTAGAGATGGCTGCAATCATTTTCAAGGTGGAAAGCTCCACACAGGCGGCAGAAGCTGCCATAGAGGTTTCTCTGACCTCCTTCAAGACCTGTGAAACTCCAGCATCGTGCACATGTAGTAGAGGATCCAACATGATGGAGACCAGGAAGGTCCCTGGGAGGAGCCGTGCCAGCTTGGTGACCCACCTGTGAGCAGAAGCTCTGCAGATCCTTCCCCACGTGAGCAGAGCCAGGACAGCTCAGAGCTCCTGAGACCTAACCTGGCTCTCTGCTCTTTGCCCTGGTCACGTTCCAGCCCAACCTTTCCTTGGCCCTTTTCAATGCCTGAGTGAGCAAGAGCCATGACTAAGGGTGACCGGCGCCTGCACCTCCTGGGGAAAGCAGCCACGGGCTGGTGTCTCCCATCCAGCAACAATCCTCCTGCCAGGTCTGCCCAGGACTTTCTCCAGGTGCAGAAATGCCCCAGTCTCACCCTGACCTCTCTGGCTGAAGGGCTGAGCTGACCTAACCCAGCACCTTGCAGGATGAGGCCCTGGGGTGAGGTGCATGTCACGTAGCAGGTGCACCATGCAGCACATCCCGGTCCATGGACAGCCAAAACCAGGTCCATGGGCTGCCAAAACCAGGTCCCTGGGCTGCCAGCCCAGCCCAGGAGCTGCCAAACCAGGGGCCCAGCTGAGGAGGGTGGCCAGCCAGGACTTGGAGCCAAGGAACCTTCCTGGGCTGTGAGGCAGCTGGAGTGATGCTCCTGAGGCCTGAGCTCTGCAGCCCTAATGGAAAATCCAGGGAGTCTTTCCATGAGCGTTGACATATTTGGGGCCAAGCCTTTGATTCAAACTTTTCCAGCTTTTTCAGGTGTTTGCAGATGAGATTTGGTTTCAGCTCCACTTCCAGCCTGATCCACTTGGATGGCAATTCAGCAGAGACAGACACCTCCATCTGCTCTGTGCTGAGCTCACACCTTCACCCTCTCCAGGAGACACGTTGAGGGGCATCCATGGCCCATCACACCTCCATCTGCTCTGCTCTGAGCTCACACCTTCACCCTCTCCAGGAGACACGTTGAGGGGCATCCATGGCCCATCACACCCACCCAGGAGCAGCACCCCCCACTTCTATCACCCCCTCCACTTCTGCAGTGTCCAGCCCTGCACATTTTTGAGTGCAAGAGGGAACCAGAGGCGTGTTGGGACACACACTGGGCAGAGACTCGTCTCTTTGGGCTGTGGAGGATGCGCCTTAGTGGAGAGGTGCTGTTGAACAACAGTGAGGAAGGGCTTGGAGGAGAAGCTGAGTCACCCCAAGGGCATGCTGCTACTCCTTACCAGCCAGCGAGCTGCTGGGGAATTTGCCTGGCACTGCTTCACAACACGTGAATTTACATCCTCATGTGACACCACACAGCAAGTGTTGTGCTCGCTTCCTACCTCCCTGACCAGAGGAAAGGGTGGAAGACCCTGAGGATCCCTCTCTGGTGTCCAGCTGAGCTCCAGCAGCCTCAGGAAGGTCTGTGAGATCCAGCTCTGTATCCCTGACACAACCAGAAACCCCCATTTTCTGCATTTCTCCCTCTCAAGGCCTTGATTTAAGGTTCCCACGGGTGTTTGTGTCAAAACAGAGACCTCCTGCACATCTTCTTAGGCTGAGGTGGACGCCAGGCTCTTGAGCACTCTCTTGCCCAACCACCAGCATCACTCCTCGTGGTGGAGCTGAGGTTCCATCCTGGAAACGTGAACTGCAACTGCAGCTCCCATAACATGCATGTTCCTGCTCCATCCCAGCATGGCTGAGCAGCGAAGGGAGGTGGAAGAGAGGGGGCAGGGAGGCAGAATTTCTGTAATTACCTGCAGGAACCTTCCTGCCTCTGCCTCGAACAGAGGAACCAGGATGCAGCCAAGCTTTCTGCAAGCTGGGCAGAGCTCCCGACCAGAGGAGGCTTTCTTGAAACTCCACTCTTCCAGGCGGTGCCTTTCTTGGCTGTTGCTTTGGCAGCACCCGGCCAGAATGTCTGGAGGCTGTTGCAGGGCAGGACTGCTGCCTCCTCTCTTTTCTTATGAAATACACCCACAAAGCAACCTGCAGAGGCTCCAGTCTGCCAAATCAAAGGGATCGCACTTGTCCCAGGGCTACACACTCAGCAGCATTCCAAGCGAAGCTGCGCTTCTGAAACCTGGGCTGCAGAAATTAAAGGCACAGGAGGCCCTTTCCTTCCCCCCTGTCCCCACTCACTGCATCACCCTCCCCTCCTCCCTTTGCCCCCCCAAATCCACAGGGACTCAGTAAATCAGCAGCTCCTCCAGCCAGCACCCAAATCCTGGCCCCTGCAGCCACGCTTGGTATCGATTCCCCGGCGCCAAGTCCCTTGTGATTATGTTCTCCCACACAATCAGATTAAGTCTTGTCTCCTCTCCCTTTCCAGGCTTATTCATGTCGAGATTTTGGTGGTTTTTAAGCGCCTCTCCCTCCTCCTTGACATCTTCCAGTGTTCTTTGCATGGCCCCAGGGGCAGGAGCAAGTGTCCCCTTTTAGCAGCAGAGAGATTCCAGTGGGACCCTCTCCTGGGGTCACTGGTGAGGAGCATCTGCAGCACTGGGATGCCACAACATGGTCATCTCTGCAAAGGTTCTTCAGCCGAGCTCTGCTCCTCCACCATGTGGGACCAAAGGGCTCATGTCCCTTCTGTGAAACAGGTGGAAACCTCCCCCCAAGCCAAGGAATTGGGGAAGAGGAGGGGAAATAACCTCTCATGGGATCTGGGTTTCTGTACCACAGGCTGGACTCGTTGCCACTTGATTTTCTTCATGGAGGTGGTTGAGTTAGGAGCACAGCTCCTGTAGACTCTTTCTAGCACCCATGGATGGAAAGGGACATCTTCAAAGGTGTCCCACTTCATGTTTGTAGTGACAGGATGAGGTGTGATGGTTTTAAGCTAGAAAAGGGGAGATTTAGGTTGCACAGTAGGAAAAAGTTCTTTAACATGAGGGTGGTTGATCACTGGAACAGGTTGCCCAGAGAGGGGGTGGAGGCCCCATCCCTGGAGACATTCCAGGTCAGGCTTGATGGGGCTCTGAGCAACCTGAGTAGAGATGTCCCTGCTGGTGTAGGGAGGTTGGACTAGATGACCTTTGAAGGTCCCTTCCAACCTAATACATTCTATAATTCTATGAATCAATATCCTCTCCACTGGATGCTAGAGGAAGCCTGGAGACCACTTCTCCCTCAGCATCTCTGGTGGGACAGATCTTGGCTTCCTTCTCTAGTCCAGGCCAACCCAGGCTTGCTTTTGATCCCACTGCTTCTTCACCATCTTGTCACAGAGTGGACACGATTCTTCACTTTCTGGCACCTCTGCCACAACAGCAATTTCCAGCCTCTTGGCCCAAGGCTAAATGGCAGCTGCTGGCATGAGGACACACCAAAGCTTTCCTCATCTATTCTCTTAATCCCCTTTATTGTTCATGTTGTCTTTGCAGATTCACTTCTGTCTTCAGGTGTGGTGCCCAGACCTGGATACAAAGAGATTTAAGTAAGTGTTTCTTGAAATCAGTGTTTGCTGGAGACAAACCCCAGTGTGGAGGGAAATGCATCATCTGGAGAAGCATTTCCAGGTAAAAACTGATGAACTCTCCAGTTTTCTGTTACTTTCATGTCTGAGCATTTTGTCTGCAGGATTAGTGGCTCATAACCGAGTCCCTCCAGGACATTTTGTTTTCTTTTTTGTCTTCTCATTCTTGGCTCTTCCTTTTTTCTCTCCTATTCAAGGTGGAGGAAGCTTATCAGAGAGAAAAGGAGACAACATAGGGAAGCATCACAGAGAACCTGCCAAGCCTTGGCGCCGACCTAGAGCTGGGGATTTCAAAAGAGCAGGAAGATGAGGGTGGAAAGAAAGGAGGAAAAACTGGCTTAGAAGAAGGTACCAAAGAAGAAAGACCTTGTCCCAGGGAGCACACGGGGCAAGGCTGATCCAGACAGGGCAGAGCTGAGCTGGCCTCCCAGCAGTTTCTCCAGACTCACTGGGGATGGGGAAGTTCTTTTACCTGAAGCCCTCAGGAAAGATGATGCAGCAGAGCCAGGTTGTCCTTCCTTTCAGATGTCCTCCAGGCTGAGGCCAGGCTGGAATCTCTACGTTGTTCTGCATGCACTGAGGTGTTGAGGGCACCTCTGGTGTGGGTCTCGTCAGCTTGCAAGGAGAACAGAATAGAATCATAGAGTGGTTTGGGTTGGACGGGACCTCCAGAGCTCATCTGGGCCAACCTCCCTACACCAGCAGGGACATCTCTACCTAGGGCAGGCTGCTCAGAGCCCCATCCAGCCTGACCTTGAAGGACTCCAGGGATGGGGCCTCCACCCCCTCTCTGGGCAGCCCATTCCACTGATCAACCACCCTCTGATTAACGAACTTTTTCACACTATCCAACCTAAATCTCCCCTTTTCTAGCTTGAAACCATCACCCCTCATCCTGTCACCACAAACCCTTGTGAACAGATCCTCCCCCACCTTCCTGTAGTTCTTCCAGGTCCTGGAAAGTCACTCTAAGGTCCCTCCAGACCCTTCTCCTCCAGGCTGAACAGCCCCAACTCTCTCAGCCTGTCACGTCTCTTCCTTAGCCTGTAGGAGCTAAAGCTCTTTGGCTGCTTTCTCCACCTGTTCCAGGATTCTGGGGTGAGGAAGGTTGGGCAGGAGAGAGGCAGAGACACCCTCACTGCAAAGTGCTCAGGGACAGATTCACTGGTGGGACCCCCGTGAGGCTTTTCAGTCTGTGGAGTCCTTAAACAAGAGCTCTGGTTTCTCAAAGCTCTCAGCTCCCTGTGCAAGGAATTCTCAGGAAAATTTGCTTCCCAGTTTGGGTGCTCTTGAGCCCTTTTCCCTCATAAGCTCTGACATGGTGGGACACATCTCCAATGCCAGTGTTCAAGACCTCCCTTGCAGTTCCCTGTGGTGGCTTTTGCAGAGTGACTCTGGAGCACATCCCTGGTGACCTCCTCCCAGGAGATCTTTGAGTGCAGCAGATCCCACCATCAACTGAGCTGGCCATGGCTGGATTTTAAAATCCAAGGGTTATAAATCAACACCAAACTCAGCATCTTGCTCAAAAAGGACACGAGGTGTTAGCTGGGACTGATTCCTCTGCCCAGTGCTTGGCCCAGAATGGTGACAGCTTGTTTTCCAGGAGGCCTGGTGATGTTACACCACCCTTGTTCCTGGTGGGACTTGCAGAGTCATCGATGGTTTGAGAGTTTAAAAAAAAATAGCCCAAGAGAGAAACCTTTCAGTGCCTTGAGCAGCCACCAGAGGTGAATATCCCTGGAGAGCTGGACTGTAATTCCTGCTAGCTCAGCATCAAAGGATGCTCCGAAACTTTACCTCCTTGGTGACGTCTCCTCTTCCCAATGAAAGATGACCCAGGTGACCTTTGATTGAATGTCTTGATAGTCCAGCAGGCAAGGGAGCGAGATAATTAGAGCCACAAGGTCTGATCACAGGAGAGAGGTGAAGGCAAGGTGGGGGCAGAACAATGGTGCTTTTCAATAGCGGGTGTGACTGCTGAGATGGTCCCAGGGGGGGTGGGGGGGGGTAGGAGGCTTGAAAGGGGGGTTAAGGAGCTTATTTTTGAATAGAGGGTGCAGGAAGCTGGTTGTTATCTTCCCAGTGCCATTCAGGCTGCAGGTGTGACTTAATCTCCCAGGCAGGGCAGGTGGGTGCTGTGGGGATCAGCCACCTCCCAGCGCTGCAGGAGACCTCGGTGGGCTGGCTGCTGGTGCTCCTGTCCATGTGGGTGATGGTCCCTTTCCATCAGGAGGAGCTGAAGGGGTTTGGTTGCCTAGAATCATAGAGTTGTCAGGGTTGGAAGGGACCTCAAAGATCATCCAGTCCCAACCCCCCTGCCATGGCAGGGACACCTCCCACTAGAGCAGGTTGCTCAAGGCCCCATCCAACCTGGCCTTGAACACCTCCAGGGATGGAGCATCCACAGCCCCCCTGGGCAACCTGGGCCAGGGGCTCCCCGCCCTCCTGGGCAACAACTTCTTCCTAACCTCTCATCTCAATCTCCCCACCTCTACTTTTGACCCATTCCCCCCAGTCCTACCACTACCCGACAGCCTCAAAAGTCCCTTCCCAGCTTTCTTGTAGCCCCCTTCAGATCCTGGAAGGCCACCAGAAGGTCCCCTGGGAGCCTTCTCTTCTCTTCATGGGTTCTTGCACCCACGAAAGTTCTTTCTTAAGGTTCATTTTTCCCCAATATTCCTTTTTGACAACCTCCTCTCGAGAAGGGACTTTTGAGGCTGTCGGGTAATGGTAGGACTGGGGGGAATGGCTCCAAACTAGAGGGGGGGAGATTGAGATGAGAGGTTAGGAAGAAGTTGTTGCCCCGGAGGGTGGGGAGACACTGGCCCAGGTTGGCCAGAGAGGTGCTGGAAGCCCCATCCCTGGACATTTGGAAGGCCAGGCTGGATGGGGCTGTGAGCAACTGCTCTAGTGGGAGGTGTCGCTGCCCATGGCAGGGGGGTTGGAACTGGATGAGCTTTAAGGTCATAGAATCACAGAATCACAGAATTGTTGGGGTTGGAAGGTCCCTAGAATGGTCCCATCCAACCCTGACAATTCTATGACTATGATCCTTCCCCTCATCCCCCCCAGCTCCTCTACCTGGAGCTCTCCTGGGCAGGGTCCCATCCCTCAAGCAGCAACACGCAGCCTGTTCCCAGTGCTGGATCAAGGCCATCATTGGCCATCACCTGGAACCTCCCTGTCTCATTCGTTCACATCCAACCTCTTTAGATCCTTGTCTTTTTTCCCTCCTCAAGACAAGGAGCATTAAGTGTAAAATGATGAAAAGCCCCAGTCGTGCAGCTGAAAGCTCCTGCTTCCTCTTCACTCCTGCTTTTTTCCTCCCTCCCCATTTTTGCTGGAGCCCCAGGAAGCCTCCACACAAGTGCAAAATTATTTCCATGCTCCTGCTAAAAGTCCAGGGCTGCTGGTGCACAAGTCCCTGCACAGCTCTCGAACAAATTGGACCAATTTGGGGTGATTAGTGAAGAATTCACATATGGTGCCCAGCCAGCACTGCCCCACCAATTGCCTCCTGCAGCCCATTAGGAGCCATTTACTGTGATGGGCCCATTTGTCTTTGTTGTTAGTTCTGGCAGGGCCAGTGACAGATCTTTGGCTGCCCACTGGGCCAACCTCTCCCTGACATCATCTCAGGGGGAAGAGGGCAAGGCTGAGACAGGCATTGAGTCTGACACCAGCTGATGGATGTCCCAAGGAGCCATGCCAGGAGCCATGAAGGACTGGGGGGCTACCATGGAAAGGGAAGGAAGGGGATGTCCCAAGGAGCCAGGCAGGACTAAGGGGTCTACCATGGAATGGGAGGAGGATGTCCCAAGGAGCCAGGCAGGAATGGAGGTTATGGAAGGGAAGGAAGGTGTCCCAAGGGGCCATGAAGGACTGGGGGGCTACCATGGAAAGGGAAGAGGATGTCCCAAGGGGCCATGAAGGACTGGGGGGCTACCATGGAAAGGGAAGAGGATGTCCCAAGGGGCCATGAAGGACTGGGGGGCTACCATGGAAAGGGAAGGAAAGGGATGTCCCAAGGAGCCAGGCAGGACTTGGAGGTCATGGAATGGGAAGAGGATGTCCCAAGGGGCCATGAAGGACTGGGGGGCTACCATGGAATGGGAAGAGGATGCCCCAAGGAGCCTACCATGGAATGGGAAGAGGAATTGCCATTTTGGGGTTGCAGGTTGGGTCCCATTGGCAGCACTCAAGCATGGGGTGGCTGAGACCTTCTCTGCTGTTGGGTTCCATGGCCATCCTATGTGGTTGGGGAGATGGGGACAGTGCTCCCCTTGAGCTGCGTGTGTCCTGATGCTTAGGGAGGCTTGGATAGGATCAAGGTTGAAGCCCTTGGTCCCTCAGGGCTGATGGATGGTCTGCTGGGTGTGCAAAGCAAGCTTGTCCTACAAGGTCCTCTGTAGCTCCAGAAAACACCTGGAAAGAAGCAGCAGCAAGAGCAGGACCCTCAAAACTATCACTAGAGTGGAAGAGGGGACCCCTTGACATGTCTGGTGGCAGGAGACACTTTCTGCTGCCCTAATGACCCTGGTGGAGGGAGGTGAAGAGGCCACGTTGGTTGATCTGTTTACTCCAGTGTAATGATAACCAGACTGGTGATTACAGAGGTAAAAAATTCCTTCCCTCCAACTGACACAGGTGCAGGACCCAGAACTGTCAACGGGGCTGAGGAACAAACCCAGACCCAGCTCCCAGTCAAGAGCATTTCACACCTTTGGTTTGAAGGACCTGGAAAGTGTGACGTGAAGAAGGATGAGCCCATCTGGAGAAACTGCCCCTCATTGGAGCTCTAAAGATATCTGGTATTTTCACTAGCTGGAAATTCAAGGATTTATTCTTTTTCCCTCTTTCTTTAGGGAAAATTGAATTTTCTGTGGGACTAAACACGCAAAAAAAATATTGGTGCCAACTGAGACTTCTTTCACAACCAAAGATTTTGTGGAGAACCTCAATCAAAATTAATCTTTTAATGGTGCCTGGTCTGGGATGGGGAGAAACCTTGAAGACCTTAATATAATAACCAAAATATCTCCATTTTTAGATCATTATTCTGATGAAAGCAATCACCCAGAATCACCGTGATGCCCAGAAATTACAATTATTCCTCACCAAGACACATCTTTGTGACTCCTACCAGTGCCCAGGTCACCTCTGAACTGGCACTGGGGAAGTTTGACCCGGGTTTAACCTTTTCCTAAAGATAAACCCAGCCCAACGGGATCCCCCTCCCCAGTTTTCAACTTTCTCTGGCAAAGCCAAGAGGTATTTGAAGACTTTTGGTCCCTTTGAGAGGGGCAGCCCCAGAGCTGCTCTGACAGCCCCTATTGTGTCCTTCCTGGGTAATTAAGAATTTGATCCCCAGCTTTTAAACTCCTTGGGCTGACGGGTCCTCTCTGAAGTGAGACACTGTTGGTGCTCCTTGGAGGGGGGACAGGGGTGCTCAGAGGTTCCTATCACAGGCCATAGGGCACCAGGACACCTGGGTCCATTCTGGGGGGATTTGGAGGCTGCTATTTATCCATCTCCTCAGCAATTGGGGCTATTTGAGGAATTGGGGTCAATTATAACCAGCCCTCACCTGCCTTGCTTCCACAGGGAACTGGAGCCAGATGGCAACCTGGAGGACTGGGCTCTCCCATCCCCACTGGACAGAGGAAGGTGGAGCTGGTGGGGTTACAAACAACCCCTCAGCCTTGGGTGGACTGAGAGAAAAAGGAGACTCCTGTTCTGCTCCAGGTCTGCTTAATGTCCCACACAGCAAGAACCTCGGGGGATGTGAGGAGCCCGACCTCAAGCAGGTTGGGACAGGACAAGGGGTGATGGGTTTGAACTCAAAGAGGGAGATTTAGACTAGAGAGAAGGAAGCTGCAGAGCTGCAGAGAGATTCCCCCCTAAAAAGTGGGATTCTCCAACATAAACTCACAGTCTTGGGACTGTTCAGCCTGGAGAGGAGGCTCCAGGGAGACCTTCTTGGGGCCTTCAGGACTTCAAGGGACCTGTCAGGAAGATGGGGACAGAGTTTTGAGCAGGGCCTGTTGGGACAGGACAAGGGGGGATGGTTTGAAACTAAAGGAGGGAGATTTAGACCAGAGAGAAGGACAAATTGTTGATGCTGAGGGTGGTGAGAGCCTGGCCCAGGGTGCCCAGAGAGGGGGTGGCTGCCCCATCCCTGGAACCATTGCAGGGGAGGTTGGAGCAACCTGCTCTAGGTGCAGATGTCCCTGCTCCCTGCAGGGGGTTGGTCGCAATGACCTTTAAAGGTCCCTTCCAACCCAAACCACTCTGTGATTCTGTTCCCCAGATCCTCTCTCAGTTCTTTCTGCCCAAATTACAGGTCTGGGGGAGCTGCTGGAGCAGGGGGGTTGGATGAGATGATCTCCAGAGGTCCCTTCCAACCCCCCTATGCTGGGATTCTAGAACTTGTCAGATCCCAGTACCCCAGAGGTGTCACTTTTTGCCCTTTGTAGAAGATCCAAATTCCCACCCGTGTCTGATTTTCTCCTGCCCTCTTGTGTTGTCATTGCTCCCTTTGCACAAAGTATTTACCCAGACCC
This sequence comes from Brachypteracias leptosomus, assembly GCA_013401335.1. Classification (NCBI taxonomy): domain Eukaryota; kingdom Metazoa; phylum Chordata; class Aves; order Coraciiformes; family Brachypteraciidae; genus Brachypteracias; species Brachypteracias leptosomus. The sequence goes on from VYZX01023513.1 coordinate 359,668, forward strand.
CTCCTGTCCTCTTCTCCCCTGCTGCCAGCAGTGACACAAGAAGCAGTGACCTTCCCCTTAGCACAGACTCATCAGTCCCTGCTGTGATTCAGCAGCAGCTCACAGGCTCTCTCTGCCCTTCCAGGGTGATGGCACCATGACCAACCCAAGTAAGTGAAACTCTCCGAGCACTCCCAGCTGAGGACCTGACCCCTGGGTTGATCACTGGTGTTCATTCCAGCCTTCTCCATGTCTCTCAAGCCTGACCTCTCTCAAGCAGCCACTCTTGGTTGTGCAAGAAGAAGGAAAGAAGAGTGAAGGAGGTGAAATCAGCACCTTCTCCCTTGGCTGATGTCCCCGTTGCCTTGATATTACCTGAGCCTGTCATGGGAATTAAATTAGGCTTTGGTCAAAGAATGTGGCAAAAAATGGGTCAGTTCTGAGGAAGTTTCCAGCCTCTCCATGTAAGGCAGCTTCTCCACACCTTCAGTTGCCCTTCTCTGGACCTTCTGTAGCTCCATGGCTTAAGACACTATGGCCAACACAACTCATGGTGCTCAACCATGGGCACATCAAGGTCATATATAGCAGCAGACCAGCATCTTCTGGGTGAGCCTCAGCACCACCAGCCCCAATTCTGTTGGCTGGGTTGGTTGCCTCCATACATTAAGATAATGATTCCAGGGAATTGCTGATGACAGCTCCAAGATGACTCTTCTCTGAGAGGTATCTACCAGTCCTGACTTCAGCCATGGTTTGGGTCACTTTTCTCTAGGTGTATTAGTTTATATACACTTAATTTGCCTGATTTTCACCCACTTATTGCATTTTGTAAGTCCCTTCTGGAGCTCCTCACTATTGGTGCTTGAAATGGTGTCATCCTCAGGATGGAGCATTTTAGAATCCTAGAATTGTCAGGGTTGGAAGGGACCTTAAAGATCATCTCGTTCCAACCCCCCAGGGAAATTTTGCTGGGCAAGATTTTTATTCCCTTCTGATAGAAAGTCTGAAGGTTTTTTCCCTTCATTCCCTTTAGGGACATGACTTATTTATCCCTTTTGAGCTTCACTGTTTCCCATTAAATCAGAAAAACATGTTTTTCCTGTGCTCTTCTTGTAACACCAGGTCCTGACATGATTCAACAGAAACAGATTTGGGGAGGGGAGGGGGAGAATTTTGTTTTTGGAATGTTTCCATTTTTCTTGTCATGTCCACGTTGATGTGGGATGGGGAAGAGCAGCATGAAAGGGAAGAGCCTGAGCTCTTGGGGTTGCTTCCCAGCCAAGGGTTGGGTTGATGGACACAAAGCCAGCCTTGCTTCCCTTGACAGTGTCCAGACCTCGCCAGGAATTACAGGTGCAGTTACAAAGTGAGAAGATTGATGGAAAAGTTTCCTACAAACGTGAATGAGCCAAGGGCTGAAGGGTGAAGGAAGCAGGAGGAATGAACACTCTGGTGCTGGCCAAAGCTGGGACCAACAGTCTGGGCTCTGTCTCCATCTCAGGGTGCAGCTCTGAGGTGAAATGAAGATGGTGATTTGGTCCTTTGCTGGAGGGAGGGTCTTGGTGCCCTTGGTGAAAGGCATTTGTGCTGCTTTATGCAAGATCATATGTGTCCCTGCCCATGGCAGGAGGGTTGGAACTGGGTGATCTTTAAGGTCCCTTCCAACCCTGACAATTCTATGATTCTCTGATCAAGTAAATCAGAAGATTTCCCCATCCATGATGGGCTTAGAGTGGAAGACACTGCACAGACAGAACGTTGCCACCAGCCAAACCCAGCTCCTTCCAGAGAGTCCTGTAGCACTTCTTGAGTGGAGGATGCACAAGGGAGGTGAGGTATCACTGCTCAAGGCAGAGGGTCTTCTCCAAACCACTTTTCTTCAGCCCTGACCTCAAACCTTTGGGGTAGTCCAAGGGCCATTCCTGCCTGGCATCCCAGCAGTCCAGCTTTCACCATCTTCTTCATCATAGAGTGGTTGGAAGGGACCTTTCAAGATCATCTCATTCCAACCCCTCTGCCATGGCAGGGACACCTCCCACTAGACCTGGTTGCTCCAAGCCCCATCCAACCTGGTCTTGAACCCCTCCCAGTAACCCTGGTGAAGCCACACTGGGTTCCAGGCAGCCTTTGGCACTTGGGAGGGCTGCAGCTTCCTTAATTCCTTGGTGGACATAGAGCAAACAAGCCTGACCTCATCAGAAGAGCAAAGCTTCCTGCAGGCTCCTCTACCAGACGTCTTTCCATGGCTGATAGGATCTTGGTGCTCCTACAAGGCCAAAGTTCAGCATCACCCTGGCCAGCCCCAGGTGGCTTGAACCAGCCCTGGAACAGATACATTCCCTGGCCAGTGGAAGCTCAGGCAGCTTGCATTATGAAAATCTTAGGAACGTGGAGGGTTTCCATGGGGTATGTCAGGACCACACCTTGAAATGTCAGGAGCAGCTCAGATAAACATTGGGAATGTTCCTTTGGAGTGTCAGGAGTTTGTTGTGTGGAAAACGATGGGAATAGGGAGGGTTGGGAAGCTGCTGTTGTCTTCAAACCCTCCTTATTCCTCCTGTGACATGGAGAAACCCACCTCCAGAAACACCTCATCTGGAAAGCCAGGGCCCCAAGTGCAGTAACAGACCCTAATGGCCCTGAGCAGCCTCACCTGGGGTCTCCACCCCCCCTGCCTATAGGCTGAGGAGCTCCATTTAAGGCCAGTCCCTGGGGTTGTAGCTCTCTCCTGAGCTCTGCTGTAGGTTTGTGTGGCTCTGGCTTGGCTACTGGGTGGCTCTGGGACATGTACTGGAGGTAACTTGTCTCCTGGGTGGACCTCTCAGACCTACCTTGTGGGTTTATCCTGCTCCTGGGTGGACCTGGCTGGTTGCTTTGCCTGCTGATGGACCTTGCTGTGGTCACCCCCAGCCCTTGGCTTGACCTCCCTCTAGGAGCAGCCCTGCTCTTGTTCCTCCCCAGCATCCCCTTCATGGTCCATGATGGTTGGTAGCAAGGAGGACTCCACCACTGGAGCTGGTGGAGTTATGTCACAACACAGAGTTTGCCCCTGTGGTCACTCAGCTCTGATGGGAGCTGCTGCAAAGATCTGGTGCTGCTCCATGGACAAGTTCTGGGCTTCTCCAGAGCTGCTTCAGCTGCTGTTGGGGTGAGACAGAGAAGAAAAAATTTCTGGGACTGAAACAATTATGAAAAAGATGGTTTGGAGGGTGAAACCAGAGCAGGAGAGCCTGTTCTGGCCTGACTCTGAAGATCTTGAGAGCTTAACTGGAAAAGACAAAGGGCGGGAAGAGGAAGGACTCTGACCTCGTGCTCCTCATCTGTGCAATCAAAGCACTTTGCAGGAACTGGCAGCAGCTTCACTCTGTCACTTGTGGAGGAGAGGGAATCAAAAGATGCCTGAGACAATGTGGAGTGATCAGATTACCACAGTTGTTCCTATTTTGCATTTTAATGACCTGAGCTGCCATGGTTCAGTAGCTCATGGAGCCCCACTAAGATCACATCCCAGCACCCACCCGTGCCCTTAAATGCAGAGATAGTCACTTGGGACCCTTCATGGCATCAACGAGCTTCGTGTGAGCTGAGGAACATTCATAAACCCCCCTGAGCATGGTCCGGGGTGGACCAAGTGCTGGTGCTTGAGAGGAGAGCTCTGGAAGCTGCAGAGACCTGGTCTATCAGAGCCTTGCTGGAGGGCAAGCATGAACCTTGACTCTTCTTGGACCTACCTGGGCAAGATGATGGTGCTGAGCCAGGCTTTGGGCGTGGAGTGTCCTGCACAAGGGACAGCTGAGCCAGGTAAGATAAAAAGGGTCTTGTGCTCCTTTGGGGGGCAGGGGGGTGGGTTTTGCTGGGTGAGGACAAGTCCAGCAGCCCCAGAAGTGGGGAAATGCTGCTGGGCAGGCTGGGGCTGTGGGACACCAGCACCCTGGTCCTGCTCTGGGGGGTGTAGAGGTGGTCTGAGCAAAGCTGGATGCGTGCTCAGCTGGCTTGGAGGCTGCAAACCCAGCAGCTGAACCCTTCTCCTCTGGACCTCCCCCAAAAGTCAGCACCAGAACTGAGAGCAAGTGTCTGGGGAGGTTGAACTTCCCCAGCCAAGTGGGGTGTCCATGCCCTCAGCAGCCCCTGGGGTCCCTCGTCTTGCCTCATGGTGCTCTGGCACTTGTTGCACCCTCCTTGGCTGTCATCAGCCAACGCTGCTGTCGGGGTGGCATGGAAGGGCTGGGAGGCCTCCAGGCTTTGCCAGGGAGGTGGTTTTGATGGATGAGCAGATGAAAGGTGAGGACAGAGACCTGGATGGATTCCAGCAGGTGGAAAACCCAGCCCTGTCCCCCTCTGACCATCCCCAGGGCTGATGGGATCCATCTGGTACCCCCGAGACTGCTGGTGGCTGCTCCAGAGCTCCCACCCAGCACCATGGTGCCTCCACGTGGTAGCAGCAGCTCTTCTGGTGCCTTTGCCAACCAAGCCAGTTCTGTAACAAGGGGGTCAGGGGTGTCCTCCCATGAACTGCTGCTCTTCCCTCTGCTGGACCCTGGCTTTGAACTTGGGTGGGTGTCAGTGGAGCAGCAGCTCTCCCAGTTCTCCTCCCAGCTCCTCTCTGCAGACGGTGCCAGGAACTTCTCCTAAGCCCAAGCAAAGAACTGATGTCATCCCAAGCCTCCCTGAGCCAGGGAAGCTGAGCAAAGGCCTCGAGTGCCTCTATCTTCATCCAACTGTGGTTGTTCCTGCTTTCAAGCCCTGATTACCTGCCTAATTCCCTGCTCGGATATTGCTCAGACATCTGAGGAGATGCAAGCTGGCAATTTCAACGCGCTCCTCAACATCTCCAGCAAAACACCCGCCGGTGCCAAGCCCTTGGCTCCTGGCTCCTCAACCTGTTTCTCCTCAGTAAGGAGATTTCCCGGGCCAGCCTGCCCTGGCCCTGCAGGAGGCATCTTTCCCCCTGCCAAGGCTGGGGTTGGGGTTGGGGAGAGCAGCTCCTCAGCTGTCACTCAGGGAGCAGGAATGCAGGCGAGGCTGCCCTGTGGTTAGAAGGGCTCCACCCCAGAGACAGAGGTAGGCGCCCAGGTACCAACACCGGAGACTTGGGGCTCACCCAGGGCTGGTGATGACAAGCACTGATCTGTTTCTTAACCCTTTGCCTGCCTGCCCTTGGCTTGCTGGCTGCAGCAGTATCCAGGTGGTGCTGGGATCTCGGCTCTGTCCTGTGGTGGGTGGTACAGGAGCAGCTGGTGGATAGAATCAGAGTGGTTTGGGTGAGAAAGGGACATTTAAAGGTCATTGAGACCAACCCCCTGCAGGGAGCAGGGACACCTCCCACTCCATCAGTTGCTCACAGCCCCAGCCAGCCTGGCCTTCAAATGTGCAGGGATGGGGCTTCCAGCACCTCTCTGGCCAACCTCGACCAGGCTCTCCCCACCCTCAGTGTCCAAAATTTCTTCCTTCTCTCCAGTCTAAATATCTCTTTTAGTTTAAAACCATCCCCCCTTGTCCTGTCCCAACAGGCCCTGCTCAAAACTCTCTCCCCATCTTTCTGATAGACCCCTTGAAGTCCTGAAGGCCCCAAGAAGGTCTCTGGAGCCTTCTCTTCTGCAGGTTGAACAACCCCAACTCTCTCAGCTTTTCTTTCACAGGAGAGATGTTATAGAATCATAGAACAGTTTTGGATGGAAAAGACCTTCAAGATCATCAAGTCCAACCTTAGCCTGACCCTTTTTGGTGGCATTTTTAATGGAAATCCAGGACTAAGCAGGGATCCAGTTCTCCCTCCTCTGTTTTCTGGGTCTGGAGGATGTTTCCCAGCTGGAGATTTATTCAAGGGAAGGGGTCTCTGTGCTGCCTTTGTCCTGGAAGGCTGGAAAACTCTAGTGTCCTAAAGCACAAATCTGTTCTTTTTCTGTTTTCTTTAATACTTGGGGTTTGAGTTTCGTGTTGATTGTTCTGCTGAGGTCTCTGTGAGGCTCAAACAGAGATGGTTAACCCAGGAGTGTGTGTTTAACAGCATTAATTGCCCAGAAATCAGGCAGAGCCCACATGCACCTTCTCCCCTGATGATGAGAGTCCCAGCCCAGGAGTTTTGGAAAGTCTGACCAAGCCAACATTGTCCTGGCTCAGTTCTCCAAGCTTCAGTTGTGCCTTTCTTGTGATGAGGCAGCTCTGGGCTGCAGAGCCTGGGGATGAATCCTGCTCCAAAGTGTGGGGTGACCTCATGTGCTGCTCCTGCCTCTGAGCCTCAGCTCTCTCCGTGGAACAGGGGTGGCTTTTGTCTGTCCTCCTTTGATGCCAAATTCTAACCAAGGTCACACCAGTACAAGTCCTCAACTGGGCTGCAGAGACTCTGCTGGTATCAATGTCTCATGGGTTGTTCTCACCTGTCATGGAGCTTCTGTGTGGAAGGATAAACCTCACCATGAAAGAAGAGAGAGAAGGCTCTGAGGGGACCTTCTGGTGGCCTTCCAGGATCTGAAGGGGGCTACAAGAAAGCTGGGGAGGGACTTTTGAGGCTGTTGGGGGGAATGGCTCCAAACTAGAGGTGGGGAGATTGAGATGAGAGGTTAGGAAGAAGTTGTTGCCCAGGAGGGTGGGGAGACACTGGCCCAGGTTGGCCAGAGAGGGGCTGGAAGCCCCATCCCTGGACATTTTTCAGGCCAGGCTGGCTGGGGCTGAGAGCAGCTGATGGAGTGGGAGGTGTCCCTGCCATGGCAGGGGGGTTGGGACTGGATGATCTTTAAGGTCCCTTCCAACCCTGACAATTCCATGATTCACCCCAGTAACTCACAGCAGGACCTGCTCCGTGGGCTCAGCCGCCAGCCCTGGTCCCGGGGTGATGTCATGAGGACATGGCAGTGTCATCTCACGCCACAACACGCTTCTGCTGACACAGCTGACGTCACGTGGGCACCACCAGCTGCTGGGCACAGCCTGGCTGGAGGCTCTGCCAGGGCTACCCGGGCAGCACAGCCAACACCTGCACCAGCAGCACCTTTGGGAGCTTGCTTGGTGCTGACGCGTCACTTTGAGAGCTCTGGGTGATTCGTGTGGCTGCAGTTGGAGTTTCTGTTGTATCCTTGTCCAGGACAGGAGGTGATGGCCTCAAGTTGCCCCAGGGGAGGTTTAGGGTGGACATGAGGAAGAAGTTCTTTACTGGCAGAGTGGTCAGGGACTGGCCCAGGCTGCCCCGGGAGGGGCTGGAGTCACCATCCCTGGAGGGGTTCAACAAAGGAGTAGATGTGGAGCTTTGGGACATGGTCAGGGAGATGTTGGACCAAGGTTGGACTTGATCCTGGAAGGCTTTTCCACCCTAAATGATTCTATGATCCTCACAACCTGGAAGCATCTTCTCTTCTGACTCTCAAACACCAGCTGCACCTCACAAGGCCCCTGGGCTGCCTGAAGGAGTCATTAGGATGTTCTACTCCTCCAGTAGGCTTCATGAGCTCTTGGACAGGTTCTTTGGCACACTGCAGAGGGTTCAGCTGGTTCTTTACCCACCCCCCTTGCCTTGTGCTGGAGGCCCACCCCATCCACCAGTTCTTGCTGCTGCTGATCTCCAGTTCCCCCAGCTCTGGGAGCTGTTCTCTGCCTTGATGTGCTCCTGTCCCCCAACCACCACTCCCAGTTGCTCACCCACCCTGTTGTTGAGGATCCCAGTGGCTGCATCCACTCGTGGCCCCTCATTTTTTGCATATTTTCTGGGAGAGGGGGGGTTTGACCTTGAGTATGAGGAACTTGTGCCTCCCTATGTGGGCTGTGTGGAGGTACCAGCCTGCTTGGAGCTCGCTTGGGGCTCCTTGTGTGGTGTAGACTTGTCCTGCATCTCATTAGAGGCTCGTTTCTCCCCTCCTTGCCTGTCACTCATTCCTCTCTTCCCCTCCTGCCTTCAGAACAGGGCTCAGCACAGGCAGTGAGGGGAGAACAGGCTCCAGTGCTGCTTTTCTCAGTCACTTCAGGTCCTGTGGTGCTAAACTTTGCCTATAAACCAAGTCTGACCAGGGTTTGGGGATGGCCAAGTGAAGCTCACCAGCTGACACCTCTCAGGAGGTGGGTTTGGCATTCAAGACCTCACACCAAAGAGCCAAATGGGGGGACATCCCTTTTTTTAGGAGGCTGAGAACCTGAAATGCAGCTGGGCTGACATCAGGCAGAGCCTCTGTTGTCCCCTGAGAGCTGAGCTTGAGGTCCCTCTTGCTGCCATCTCCCTCCTACACAAAGAGGGATAAAGTTGTCCCCTGTGGTGGATAATATTATGATGACATCACAATATTTTGCAGAGAAACCTGGTTCTGCAGGTAATTAAGATTTGGCCCCGACAGCCCCAGACAGCAGAACTTTTGCTTTGTAAACTAGGGAAGGGATTTTTTTTTTTTCTTTCCTTGGGTGGTGTCATGACCTGGCACCATTTGAAGATGATGCTGTATCTGTGATCACTGCTGCTCGTGTGATGTTCCAGGTAATTATCCACCAATAATTATTCTGCTGAACGGCTCCAGAAAGAGTTTATTTAACGTAAACACTTAGGAAGTTAAATGCTGGGGATAAGATGGAGCCCGAGGGCACAGGGCTGCTGGGGTTTATTTCCAGCCCTGCTGCTGGTCTCCTCTCTGGCCGTGGCACTTGACAGATGTGGCTTCTGCAAATAGCTTGACTTTAGGGGGAAGGAGTTTTGCTCTCCACCATCAAACAAGCCAAAATTACACTGCCAAGATTGCAAGAAGCTTGGATGGTGCTTTGCTGCGTGTGGGACATCCCAAAGGATCAGCTCTGGGATGTCAGCTCCTGCTTTAGAGTAACCCAACCTTGTCAAACACGACTCCAAGTCCCTTATTGCAAAATCCACTCTTATATCACTTCTCTCCCCAGCTCCTGGCACTTTGGGAATGTGCAGAAGTAGATGCTGGAAGCCTCTGGAAGCCTTTGGAGCTATTTGTGTGTTTGGAGCTGGGCAGAGAGTTTGTCTGAGAGCAAAAAAAAAATAAAAATCAAGGATGAAACAGTCACCAGAAAATTGATAGACATGCCTGGAAATGCCTTTAACCCTTATTTACTGTAGGGCTTGTGGTTTGAAGAGCCTGGAGCCTCATTTTGTCTGCTTGGTCCCCACTGGAATTACAGAGGTGGGGGAGAAACCACCCGACAAACCCTCTGGGCTCTGCCAAAGGAGCCCAGGGGAAAGGGGCTCGTTCCTGGGCTGCCAAGCAAATTAAAAGCAGGTTTAGGGCTGGAGTTTGTGATGACTGGAGTGGGCAAAGGGGAGGGATGAGGCACCAGAGCCCACGTTAATGTGCCAGCTCCTGCTGCCATGGCCCTGCCTCGCCCTGCCTCCCGTGGGGGTGGAGTCCTAGTTGGTTTATCACAGGGAGCAATTGGGATTTCATTGGAATAAGCAGGAATAGCCCCCTGGAGATGATGGTGGTGGACACATGAAGAGCAGAGCTGGAGTTGCTCTTGTGAGTCCTGGCCTCTGGAGGTGCCACCAGGGTGCTGAGCAGAAGAAGGAGCCCCACGTGTCTGTGTTTGTGCAGAAAAGGGAACTTGCACAGGATTGCACAACGTGGAGGAGCTGGCACCGACTTGCAGGTCTCCAGCTTCCCAGACTTCCTCAAGGCAGGTTCCTCATGGGTGGTGGAGGAGCTTGGTCTTGCTGGACACCAGCATAGAATGGTTTGGGGTGGAAGGGACCTCCAGAGCTCATCTGGTCCAACTCCCCTACACCAGCAGGGACATCTCTACCTAGGGCAGGCTGCTCAGAGCCCCATCAAGACTGGCCTTGAAGGTCTCCAGGGATGGGGCCTCCACCACCTCTCTGGGCAGCCTGTTCCAGTGATCAACCACCCTCATTAAAGAAGTTTTTCCTAATGTCCAACCTAAATCTCCCCTTTTCTAGCTTAAAACCATCACTCCTTGTCCTGTTGTTACAAACCCTTTTGAATAGACCTTCCCCTGCCTTCCTTCAGGTCCTGGAAGGTCCCTCTAAGATCCCTCCAGAGCCTTCTCTTCTCCACACTGAACAGCCCCAACTCTCTCAGCCTGTCTTCATAGGAGAGATGCTCCATTCCCCTGATCATCTTGGTGGCCTCCTCTGGACACGCTCCAACATCCACAGGAGCAGAGGAAAAAGTTGGTGACCTGTCAGCAAGAAGCCCCACCATGGAGACAACCCTTGTCTTGGAGGACACGTGGGTTTGAAGGAAGAACCTTGTGGCTGGAGCTGTCCCCATCTCCATCTCCAAGACATCAGCAGGGTGATGGGGAGCAAAGACATCAGCCTGGTTTGAGGTGGGTTTTTTTTAGCTGAGGAACATGCTCTTGGGCTTTGCTGCTGAGGTGGTTGAGGTCCTCATCATGAGGACTTACCAGGGTGGGGTCTATGTGTGTATGGAGCCTTTCTTTACCTTAGTGAAAGACAGGAGAGATCCAGGACAAGTGAGAGCACCACAACTTCAGTCTCCACATGTGATGCTGCTTTGAGGACCCTCTTATTACCCCCAGCCCACGGACAACCCAAGCTCTTCCCTCCCTGAGCATCTCAGAGCCCTTCTGGTGCCACCAGCATCTCAAAATAGCTGCAAAGTAGCCGTTCCCTCTCCCTTTGGGGCTGGGAGAGGAAGGAGGTTTGGAGCAGCTCAGCTCCCTCGTGGTGGCCTCCTGGGGTGGGGCAGGTTCTCACAACGTGCCAGGATATGTGGCTGTCCTTGGACACGTTGGATTTCCTTGAATTTCCCATCTCCCCAGCACAGGGAGAGCTCCAATCGCCCTTTAGCAGTTGGGCAGAGGAGGGGAAAGATCATTAACATACAAAGGGCTCCTCTTTCAACACCAACCTTGGGAACTTTCATGATTTTTAGCTCTGGCTCATCACATTCGTTCTGTGTCGTGCTTGGGTTTGTGGTGTTTGGGTTTGATGGTGTTGTTTTATTTAAAGTCCTAGTTCTTGGAATTGGGTAAACATCAAAATCTCAGTTTTTGTCAAAGGCTCCTGCTCTTGGTGGCTGCAGAGGAAAAAAAAATCACAGCTCCTGAAGATGCTGCTAGTGGTGACCTGGAGCAAATGCTGAAGCCCTTTAATTTATTCCTGGTTCTTGTGGCATTCAAACAAATTCCTCTCTGAGGGGAAGGGGAATGGGGGGAAAATTGCCACTTTGGATTGCTTAGGACTGGCAGAGCTGCTTTGATGGTTGTGGCAGAGGATGCCCATGGGTGGGAATGGCAAAGGGGACCTCTCACACTTGTCTGCTCTCCCTCTTTGCCTCACTCTCCATCTCAATGAACTAGGTGAGAACTTTGTCACCTAGGAGCACAGGTAAGGGTTGGATGAGCTTGGGGAAGTCATAGAATCATGGAGTGGGTTGGCTTGGAAGGGACCTCAAAGCTCATCTGGTTCCATGGGCAGGGACACCTCCCACGAGTGACTCGGGACAGATGCTTTGCTGGGTATTATGGGACTTCTTTGGGTGTCTCGGGTCAAATCTGTTTATTGCGATGGGAGATGTTGGGAGTTTTAATCCCCTCGTGTTGCCCTCGAGGCAACTGGGTTGAAGGTCCTGATATGGACCCATTCCATGTTTCTGCTGAAGGTGCGACCCACTTAGGATCAGGTGTGTTGTGGCTCTTGCCAAAGCTATTCAGGTTAAACATCTCCACTGGCTCTTGGGGCGATCCTGACAATGAGCCCGAGGGGAAATAGGGCAGGTACTTTGAGATCTGTGTCACTGTGTTGGCTTGAAGCATTTGTGAGGAGATGCCTGAGCTCTGACCCACCACCTGCAGCCTTCTCCTGCCCACCTGCTGCCCCTCACCAGCAAAACAACCCAGGAGAAGAGGCACAAAGAGGATCAAAACTGCTGCTGCTCCCCCCCCGCATCGTTCTTCTGCAGCCCTGTGAGCCTGACTCACCTTTTGGGGAATCTGCTTTAATCCTTGATGCAGCTTCTGAAGGGCCAGGCAGGAGACAGCAGGAAAGCCTTTGAAAAGCCTTCCAGGGGATCCCTCCTCATTGCTCCAGGGCTGTAACTATAAACACACCAAATTTTGTCCTAATTCTCTGTGGTTTTGCCCCTCATTGGGCTCTTGAGGTCCTGGCAGTGCTTGGGTGTCTTTGCTCAAAGTCTTCTTGTTCTTGGCATGGTGGGAACCAGAATGTTCTGGGAGAATCTCCTACTTTTCTCCTCCCCCCAAAGTGAACGTTGGTCTTTGGAGAGGAGAAAAATTGGTTTAATGCTCCTTGATGCTTCTTTGGTACATTCCTTGCACCCAAAAGGCTTTGGTTGCCCATGAAAATTACTATTTTCCACAACAAGGGTCATTTATTTGTTAAGAAATAGATATGAAATGTAACTTACCCATCTTTTTATTTGTAATTTGAAGCTGAATATTTTATTACTGGTAGCCAAAGTCTCTTGGCTGTTCCTGCTCTCCTGATTCCCATCTGTGCCACCATTTGAATGGCAAAATTGAAATAGAAAAATCACCAAAGTTGAGTAAGAAAAGTTGTCCAAGTTGAGTGGTTAGAATTCTGTGTTTCAGTTGGGTTTTCGTTGCAACCTAAAACATAGAAATGAGGTTTTTCCAGCTTTTTTAACCAGGGGTTCTGAACCAAGCTCCCAGCTAAACTCATGGGGTGTCCTTCACCAGGCAGGTGAGTCTTGTGGTTCTCCTCTCCTCCCACATGGACCTGCAGAGCTTGTGCTGCTCCCTGTCTCCACACAGGGTCTCCCTAGTCTTGGGCAAGGCAACCAACCAAGAGACATCCATTAATCCCAATTTAGATCTGATGCTTTGGCCTTGGTTCTACTCCTATACTCTGTAGATGTTTTGCTGGCAGCTCTGGTGGGAAGGGGATTATTAAATGTCTAATAAACTGCAGGAGCCCAATGGTTTCCCAGTGCATGGGCTTGCAGGGCTGGTCTCTTCCATAATAAGGGATTTAAAAGCATCCCACAAACCAGTTTTCACTGTAAGATGTGTGAGGAGACAACTGCCAGTGCTAGCAGGACTTAAAACCAAGGAGAAGCTTTCCAGGGCTTGGTTCCTCCTTAGGATGGGGAACACCAGCTTCTTCCAAAGTGCTTGGGATCCACGTGAAAAACAAGCTCTCTAGAAGGTCTGGCCACCTTGAGGACATAAATTGGAGCTGAGCTGCCTTTAAGCTCCAATCCTGGGCCAGGATGGGGACGCAGGGATGGAAAAGGAGATGGAGGGTGGCAATGGGGGTGTGTAAAGGAGGGTCAGGCTCGAAGGAACTTGCCATTCCTTCATTGGGAGGAATGGAGGAGACCAAATGAACCCTTCCAAAGGACCAGCAGCATGTGCACCTCTTTGGGAGCAGGAGACATGTGCTTCTAATTGTTTTTTTTTGCTTGCTGTGTGCCAAGGGATCTGTTTCCCATTGACTCTTGACCCTTCAGAAGAAAAGGGGGGGAAAAAAAAAAAACAAAAAGAGAAAGAACTGGACAAACTAGTGCAGTTGAGGTCCATGGCAAAAATCCCACCAGCTTGAACAGGACTGTGGTTCAACCTAGAGAAGGAAAAAAACCTCTTGAGCTAGAATGGTAAAAACAAGTAGAAAATGTCTTGTCTTGGTTGGAGGCACTGGCTGGACTGGAAGTCACCCTGTTCCCAGTTTATCACTCAACTGCTCTTGGAAAAGGCAAATAAAACCCTTTGCTGCTCTGAAGGTGGAAAATTCTCTTGAGGGGTGTGTAGAGTATCTAGGACAACAGCCATGGTCTTGGAGAGGACCTTGGTGGGAGATGGATTTGCTGTCCAAAGAATATTCCTGGATAGAAGAAAAGCAAAGATCTCAAATGGTTTTTTTGGTTGCATGGAAGTGGCCTTTGTTCAATGCACCTGCAGTGTTGGGTTTAGACTGATCTTTTTAAGGGTTACACAAAACAGAGTCAATAGTATAATGAGAAAGTTTATTTAAAGCCCAAAATTCACTTTCTATCCTTCACTTGGGCCCTTCTCTCCTGAACAGTCCTTTGAAGTCTCCCATGAAAGTCTCTTGGGTGATGGAGACTTTCTCCAGTTCTCTTCAGACACTTCCACAACAGAGCAGCTCTGATTTGCTCCCTCCCTTGTCTTCACTTCCTACCTCTTCTCCTTATGGTCAATAATCCCATCTCTGAGCATCTCCACTCCTTGAAGCTTCAAGGTCTTGAGTATCTCAGCTTTCATTTTGTGTCAGAACCCCCCTGTTCTCCCCTTGTCTTGCACCATGGAGTCTCTGTGCTCCTTCCTTGTACCTGTCCTGGTCTGAGCTACCACCTCTGATGGCACCATGAGGTCTTGGTCCCATCAGCAAATTGTGTTTTTATCCCTGTCAGCACCATTAATGATGATTTCAGAGAGGTTTTCTCTCTTCCTGAAGAGCTCATTGGCAAATCCTCCTCACCCTGAGACTCCTCTTTCCCCACCACTCATCCCTGTCTCCATTTTGGTGCTTCCATGGCAGCTTTCCTGAGCTAACCCCCATCTTGCCAATTATTGCTGTGCTCATTGCAGGTCAGATGAACTTCTCTCTATTTCCTTTGCTTGGAGTTGGTGACTTCAATAAGAGCTTCTTGGTAAGTCTGGCACCACCACCCCCCATTGCATCTTATTCCCATTTCCACTTCCTAGGCTGGTTTGGGGTGTTCTTCCACTAGAGGCTGGAATTTGCTCCACTGATGGATATTCCTTCTGAAATAAGAGTTGCAAACCATTTATTGCTTCCATTTCCATGTGACTGAGGGGACCTTTTCTTCTTCTTCAGATGCCACTTTGGCTGCCATAGCCAGAAGCTCTAATAAGAAGAGTTTGAGGGAAAAAACCACCCCTAAAGAGTGAAGGTAGCAATAAAATCGGGTTCTCTGCTGAATCTTGCACAAATATTAAACCCTCAGTGGTTTGAGGTGCTTGTTACACAGAAAGAGGAGTAGGAGGACACCATGAACTGGCAACGTGGAAGCTTCTAGTCAATCCCAGGTATGTTCTACCCCCTCGAAATCTGTATATTGAATTATTCAGGCAAGAAACCCCTCTGATTGTTTTGGTAGAGTTTGCATCCTCCTTCCTCTCTTGGGTTTTGTTTTTCCCCTCCATGACTCTGTTGTTTCCTCTGTGGTCACCCAGCAGGGACACTTCCACCGGCAGAGCTGGGTGGCTGCATGACACTGGTGTCAGGTGGACCACGAGGAGCTTCTGTGCCCAGTTCCTGCCTGATGACAGGTGACTCAATGCCTCAAGGCTTGCAAGGAAGCCAAGGAGCCAACTCCTGATGAAAGAGCCCAGTGGAGAGAGGTGCAAGGGGAGAGGGAAGAGGAGAAACCTCTCGGGATGCGATGGAAGTGACTCATCTGACAGGTACTGCCACCAGGGCCAGCCTGTAATTAAAGCTCACCTCTCCTGGTGTCTCCACCAGAGCATATGCCAATCATTCCCCGTGGCATTTTCATGCTCCTTATCTGTCAGCCTGGAAATTACCTTTTTTAGATCAACTTTGAAGGCTTAATTCTGGCAGGGAGACGCGGGGGGCCAGACAGTCTGCGCCGCCGAGCGCCTCGCGAGGGGAGCAGCCATCCTGGCTTTGTGTGGGGACCAGCTTTTCAGGAGATGGGAGCTGGTTTTTCAAGGTGGGACCAGGTTTTCCAAAGTGCCTGGGTCCTCCTGGCAACTCCCATCATGTTTTTTTCAAGATGTACCTCATGAATTGCAGCCGCTTCTTGAAAACCTTCAGTGGGAGACGAGCTCCGTGAAACATTTTGGGTCGTGCAGGTTGAAATGGTGGATCTAAAATTCATGGATCTTAAATTCGTGGATCTAAAATTCATGTGATGGCTTCACACGTTACTGGCAAGTCCTCTGACCCACCACAGTCACTTATTTTGTATGTTGCTCAGGCTCCCAACAACCTTCTTCTGCAGGTGGCTTCATGATGCCTTTGCAGATGGGCCAAGTGAGGTGTTATTAGCAGAACTGGTCAGTGAAATTAAGTTCTACTTAAGCAGTTGATGGATTGGATTCAGCTCTTTGGCAGGGATATCTGGGATACAGCTTTGAGGGCATCTGTGGGAATCACAGAATGGTTTGGGTTGGAAGGGACCTTCAAAGGTCATCTGGTCCAACCCCCCTGCACTGAGCAGGGACATGTCCAGCTAGAGCAGGTTGCTCAGAGCCTTGTCCAACCTGGACTTGGATGTTTCCAGAGATGGGGCATCTCCCACCTCTCTGGGCAGCCTGAGCCAGCATTATGCCTGAATTGGGCTGAATTAGGGATGGAGTTCAGGTTCTTGTGCACATGGTGTTGCTCTGAACTCAGGACCAAGTGGATGTCTCCTGCTCTTTCAAAATCCTTCTGCCTTCTGTTAAATTAATGAGCTGGGAGTTTTCCATTTTCCTACACCTGGCTACGAAAAGGGCTTTGACACATGCAAACAAGTCCCTGTCCCCCTCCCCAGATGAGATCCACATTAGGCATCACAACCACCACATCTGGGCTCTCCCAAGGTTCTGAGGCAGCGCTGAACCAGCTCTCCCCAAACCACCCAAACCCTTCCTCTCCAGCCCCTTTCTCCTGGGAGGGAGGATGTTATGAACCCCACTGTGGGTGTGTGGGATGTGCAGTCACACAAACCCCCCCCTCCCTCCTGAGCAGCTCCAAAGACACGAGGCCACGCTCCCCACCACACGCTCACCCACGCCAGGTGCCCTCTCCCAGTGAGCGCCCCGTGACTCGGTGCCCAGGAATGCTGCTGCCATGGACTGATCTCCCTCTGGGGATTGCATCAGGCCCCTAAACTCGTTCTGCACAGGATGAAGTGGCTTGGTGACACCTGCCTGTGTGCAATGTGGCACCTCTCCGGGGGTGGCTGGTCACCAGCAGAAGGGAGGTGAGGGGTCATTCATCACCCTGGCTCTGAGCGGCGTTGGGGGGATGTCCTGCCAGCTTCCATCGAGGTTTTAGGACCTTTTCCACTCCTTCTGGAAGGGGTTGGAAGAAGGAGTTCCCCAGACTCTAAGATGTCTGCAATTTTTCCAGTTCTCCAGCTAGGAAGATGAGGCAGTTCTGCCGAGCTCATCCCAGCCCACTCGCCTCGGGCTTTCTTGTCCTTACAACTCCAAGCCCTTCCTTTTTCTCCTTAAAAAGCCATTAGAGCCCTTGCTGTCTCTGCTCAAGGCTGGCTTCTGACCTGGCCCATCCTGCTGGCCTTTTATCTCTCAGGGATGCTTGTCCTGGGCTGGGATGTCTCCCAGGGACACCCCAGCAATGAGCAGCCAGACACGATGGAGCTTCTGCTGCTTCCCACTTGTGCCTTGTGTGTAGGTAGCATTGCCCAGAGATCTCTGTGATACCAGGCCTGGGGTCACCTCCCTCCTTTCACACATCTCCTTGTCTCCACCAGCCTTTGTAGTCGAGTGCCAGAGATCAGCAATTCCAGGATTTCAGCTCTCCCCAAGCGAGGTGCCTGCCTTAGGCTGGGTGGATTACCAGAGCCCATTGCTCTGTGGACTGTAGACAGAGCCCCAGGTGCTCCCCATGCAGACGTCCCTGCTCTGAACATCTAAAGCCAGGTGAAACAACCACCACCCTTCACATTTCTCACATACATTAAAGGCTAAGTGGCTGATAAGGAACCTGCTAGATTCTAACCTAAATTTATTAATGTCCAATTTACACAAACTTGGCCTTGTAGCAACGTTGTCCCTCAGCTTCATGTTGCCTTTCCCACCCTCTGGGTGCTTGGGCTGTGCCTCTCTTTAAACAGAACAAGACCATTCCCTTTTATCTCTGAATAGCTGAGGTCTCCTTGTGAGAAGAGCTTTCCATTCCCTTCACTGCCCTTGTACTCCTCCTCCACCTCTGGTTTCTTGATCAAAAAAGACTCTATACTCCAGATAAGCCAAATTGAGGGAATACTCCTTGATTTCCCCTGGAAACGTTGAGCCTGGTGATCCCAGGAGTGCATTGCCCCATGCACCCAACTGTTGGCAGTTCATGGTCATCCCAGGGCTGAATAACCCACACGGATGTTTCTGTCTCTGCTGGAGGCAATTCCTGCCTGCCCCAGCCTGGAATGCTCAGTCTTTTTCTACCTAAGCCTGTCTGCAGGTGGGAAAGAGTCACCCAACAACCTGTGGAAAACCAACAGGATCCAGCCAACTCCAGGTCTGTCTTTAAGAGCCTCCAGCTGCACGAAAAAGTGCTGAGAAGCTGAAAAGAAAATATTTTTCGAAACCCTCTGACCTTTGAGAAGAAATCATTCCAGAAAAGAAAATGTTGTAGTATAGAATGAAAGAGGCATCGTGTTTGGCCAGACTTTGCTGAAACCAAATCCTCTGCCAGCCCTGGAGTAGCTGGGTCTGGGCAGGGGCTGGGAGGGAGATTTATTCTCTTGCTGTTTATTCAGCTTTGGGATTTGGGGAAACCTCAACATGGCTTTTTTTTTGGGTTGTTTTGTTTTCTTTCCTTTCCGAAAGAAATTTCAAAATCCTGAAACTCTTCCCAAAATGAAGCAGCTGGGGATTGCTCAAGCCTCTCTTGTTCCTACCTCCACCCTCCTGATGAGTTACACGGAGGGTGTGACGTGCTGGGATCACACTGATTCCCAGGTGCTGGAAGGGGCCACTTCCAGCAGCTTCTCCTAAGTAGGGCTCAGTCCCCATGTCAGCTGGGAAACCTGTCCCTGCAGAGAGAACATCCCTTGGCTCAGCTGCTTGAAGGTGTCATCCCAGCAGCACCACCCCCTAACCTTGGATTATTTATCTCCGTGGACTCCGGGGTGGTTGGTTCCCGTTCACACTGGTGTAAATTGGAGTGGGACCAAGCGAGGAGTGTCTCACACCTCAAGCATTAGAGCTTTCTCTGCCTTCGGAGAAAAGGTTGAGGTTATTAGCAAAGAGGTGAAAATGAGATAATAGCTGATGTCTCAAGGGTGCCAGCCAACCTGGGCTGGGGTGATGCTTTACTTCAAGCCCATCATAATTCCCTGGTGACTGCCAACTGGAGCCCGGTGTCTTCCTCGCCTTTATGGGCTGCTGGGAGATGATTATAGAAAATGCAGTAATTAAATAAGTGCTTCTGCTGGGGAGGTTTGGCCTGGGAAAGAGTAAAATTAGCCGAGGTGCTATGAGCTGTTCCAACGGGGAAGGCTGATTAATTTCACTTTCTTTTCTTGTAACGTGCCCAGCGAGATGCGGGAGGAGGAAGAGGAGGGGTCACCCTGTGACTGGTGAGTTAGAGCCAACAGACTAAAACACCCGGTGAGTTATGGGGATACTTGGCATTCCTTCTCCACAAGGTCCAACACAAGCAGGAGACCTGCCAGCTTGGAGGACCAGAAGCTGTCCTAACAGCGAGGAGATGCCACCAGAGCTGGAAACCACAGAGAGACCACTCCAGGAGCTGGCCCACGCTGCCTGTTCCCTTGGCCAGGGTTCTGCTGAGATTCCAAAGTGGTTCATGGAGCCACCTGCTCCTATTTTGACGACAGCATCTCCTCAGAGAAGCTCCCCACTCTTCCCCCCTCCCCTGCATTTTGCATGCACTGCTCCTCTCCAGCACAACAACCTCCAGCAGAGCCCAGGCCAGAGGTTGAACTGGCTCCAACCAGGAGGAACCCTGCAATTACCCAAACATCCAGGGGATGCCATCAAGGCAGGGATCCCTTTGAAGCCTGGTAGCCAGGTAACCTGTCCCTAATCAAACAGGACACCTGGGTGCACAGGCTGGGGCACTGCTGGCCATGCCGGGTGCCCCAGGAGCCTGCTGTGGGCAGAGCAAACAGGAAGCTGAGGGATGGACCCACTGGGAGCTGCTCCACCTTGGCCCAGGGGTGTTGGGCAGGTGACGAGTCACTTCAGAGCTGGTCCTTCTCTGGCCCGGGCAGTGACGCGTTGTTTTGAACGAGAAATTCCAAGAGTGTTGATAGTCCTTTGGCTCTGGGGACAGCGTCATTCCTTGAGGTTTTTGGGGTTAAATCCACAGAGGTTCTGACCTTCCTCGCTCTGCAGAGCCCTGCAGGGTCTGGGGCCAGGGCTCAGCCTATGAGCGGTGAGTGTTGGAGGTGCCAAAGGAAGGAGGGTGGTCACCAGAGCCTTGCTCTTGAGTAGATGAGGAGAGCAGCCATTCCAGAACATGAGTCATTGCACTCAAGCTCTGAACCACCCTCTTTGGAGGCCACCTCTCCTTCTTTCTGCAGCCCATAGAGGGAGCTGATGGTGCTTTGGATCATCTGGCCTTGGTTCTTACATAAGAAGTGAGATGCTGAAATACCTGTATGGCTTGGGCTTCTTGGAGCCACCCAGGAGGCCTTTGGTCTCTCCTTGCCATGAGGCTCTTGCAGCATCTCATGATGCTGGTGCAGGGGGTTAGATAAGGTGACTGAAGCCATTAAATGCCATTCAACGTCTACTCAGACTGCCCTCTCTGGGGTTCCCTTCACTGCTTGAATTTCCTTCCTCTTCCTCATCCAATCAAGAGATGAAATCCTGCCTGAATCCCTTGGAGGTCTTGGGTGTAAGGAGAGGAGATATTCTAGACCCCAGGAGTGGAAAAACAGGTGGTATTTTGAATATCATCCCTGCTGGAGCAGGATGAGAGTCCCTCAGACACGCAGAGCTGCTGAAAACACTCAGGTTGAGACACGAGGCAGCAACCCCAGGAGCTCTTCCAACAGGTTGTCTCTTGGGACAGCGTGTAGGGAATTGGGTTGGGACCATTGGAGCTACCAGCAGAGGTTGAGCCAAACCAGGCATGGCTGTTTCTGGGGACCAAGGGGCTCTGCAGTGCTCATGGGGACATGGATCTTCCCGGGTCCCCTTGGGGGTTGCTGCCCCAGCCTCCTTCCCTTGCCCATGCTCTGCTGTTCTCAGCGCCTTGCGAGCAGGGAAGGGCAGACATCAAAAGCTGGACGGGAGCATCCAAAAGTTCATCTGAAGCTTGCAGACCTTTAGTGTTCGTAACGGGAAGTTGGAGACATTTCAAGCACTCTCATCCCACCTCCTGGCGCTTCTGTTTCTGGTTAGGGCCAGACATAACCACAAGAACAAGCTTTCTCACGGTGTTTCAGCACATTTCCTGTTGGTCCTGGAAGAACATTTGGAATTCAGAGGACATCTACTCTTTGTAGAACCACAGAGGCTCCGTTTTGGCAACGGGCACAGGCTGAGTGTTGGTGAGGGGTGAGTTTATTTTCTTGAACCACTTTGAGCCATCCTGGCTACTAAATGTCATCTTCTCCCCCCAAAAAAAAGAGAAGAGTTGACTTCATCTTATGGAGAAATGAGTCATGGTCCTGCTGTGCTCCAGAGGAGCAATCCTGGGATGCTTCAAGAGGCTCAGATGGAGCAGCCTTGAGCAATGGGGTCATGTTGGAGGGTCAGAGGTGGGTGTGAGGATGGAATAACGTGGATGTGGAGGGAGTGTCCTCCATCGTGCTCTCACAGCCCCATGTTTCCAAGGAGGGTTTGTCAGGCTTGGGTGTTGGGCTGCGTGAAGAAAAGGGCCACGGGCAGAGCTGGTTGGAAAATTATGTGTGGGTGGTGGTGGGGAGGGGACTACATGGAAACGCTTCACTTTGGGGGAGAGGAAGAGACCTGGAAATGGTTTCATCGAGCCCTTTGTGTCAGAGAACATGTTGGGGGGGGTTTCCAGTACAAGGAGAAGTTTTGTCGGCATCTTCCTGGGGTTGCTTTTGTTGTGACACATGCTGGTAATCGAGTTAAATCAAACCACAGCAAAAACAGCCACCAGGAAAACCCTTCAGCTCACATCACCCCTTGGTCTCACGAGCCCTTGGAGGATCCTCCTCTGCTGCTGTCCCCTCTGGGGGACTGGAGCATGACAAAGCAGCTTTGGGCTGGGAAAAGGCAAAGTAAGAACCCCCTGAGCCCTGTTCCACCACCAGAGGTGAACTGTGTCCATGGGGACATCCAGCCACAGCCTTTTTATTGCTGCACCTCTGGGTTTTAGTTTGGGACTCACAAAGGAGCCAACACCCATTTCAGTTGTATTTTAGGGTTTGAATCCCCATAATCTAACACTTTAATATTTTACTTTAAAGATTGAAGAGCATCACAGCAGAGAAGTTCAGCTCAAGAGTGCTGGGACACAGAGAGAGGATCAAACCCACGGAGCTGGGCTGGGATTTGACAGCATCTCCCTACAAAGAGCAGGTACAATTGACTTTCCCTCATTTATCTTTGCTAAGCCTTAATCACGGAGTTGCTGCAATTCCTTCCATGAGGTTCAGTCAAGGGAAATCCCCAGGTCAGGTCATCCATCCTCTGTGCTCAGCTCTGCTCCTGTGCCTGCACTTTGCTAGGTCCAGAAAGACCTGGATGGGGCTCAGCAGCAGGATTTGAGCTGGAGCCTTGAGTGGGAGCACTGGGGGGTTGATCCCTGCCTAGTCCCTCCAGCACAGCAAGGCAGGGAGGGTGGGAAGATGGGCAGGTTGATGTTGCTTCAGGAAGGGTTTCACCATCTCCCCTCTCTGCTTTGAGGGACCACGTGTGGAAAAGTCAGAGCCCTGAGTTTGGCTTCATGGGACTTGGGTCTGTTTTGTGATGAGAGTGTCAAGTGTCCATCACTGGCAGTGTGAGAGGGTTTGGAGGATGCCTGTCAGGGGTGACCCGAGTTGTCCCTATGTTGGGATACATGATGAGCAAGGCAAGGTGACCTCTTGCATTCCTCCTGTCCAGCTCCATCCCTTTGCTACCTTCCCACTCCTGTTCTACACAGCAAATCAAGGTGCTCCTCTTGCCTGCTGCAAACACCAGGTCCTGGAGGACAGAAGTCCCCCTGGTCATAAAGCCACAGAATCATAGAATCCTTTTGGTTGGAAGAGACTTTTAAGATCATCAAATCCAACCACTAACCTAATTCTACCTAGTCCACTGTTAAATCTTGTCTCTCAGCACCACATCTCCACGCCTTGGAAACCCCTCCAGGGATGGGGACTCCACCACTGCCCTGCCCAGCCTGGCACAGCCCTTCACAGCCCCAAACAGCAACAAATTTTCCCTAGTGTCCAACCGCAACCTCCCCTGGGGCAACTTGAGGCCGTTTCCTCTTGTCCTGTCCCTTGTTCCTTGGGAGAAGAGCCCGACCCCACCTGGCTCCAACCTCCTGTCAGGGAGTTAAGAGTGAACGTTCTCCCTTTGCAGAGAGCAGCTCTCCAGCCAGACTCTCTGTGGGCTGACATCCAGCCATGGATAGACCTCGCTGAGGTGGTGGGACAGGATAAGAGACCTTGACCAAGACCCCCCAGGGGCTTGCAGCCATGCTTGGAGTAGATCCCAAATCCCTGGGCTAGTTCACCACCCAGGGGGGGCCACGCTCCCTCCCTTGGGCAAGGAGAAGCTTCCTGGGACAACCCTTTCTTCTCATTGGCCTTTTGTTGTTTTTTTCTTTATTTAATTAAATTAAATTAAATTAAATTTCTGTAGCATCTTTTCTTATTATTCTTCTCCTCCACCTTAGGCATTGCTCTGAGTCCAGGGGGGTGAGTTGTATAACACACTGAGGAGACAGGTTGACTATCTGCCCGCTCCTCCTCCCTTCTCCTCTCCTTCCCTCCTCCTCCTCCTCTCCTCTGGCCACCCTAGAGCTACGCTGCCCTAAATGTGCTTGGGTTTCATCAATCCCCAAGCTGCACATCAAAGGCTGCCCTTGCTTCCCTGGCAGGCTTGGGGCATTAATCACAGCTGAGCCTGCGTGGAAAGCGTGACCCTGTCACACTTGTTTGGGCTTGGGCAGGTGCTCTCCTGGTTATCTCAGAGCAGAACTCCCTTGGCTCTTGGTCTTCATGGACCTGGTGGTTCCATTTGTGTTTCTTGGGGTTACCAGCCACGCTTGAGGTTGGCTGTAGGTGACCTACAAGCGTGGCAGGAGGTGGTGTTGCGTTGAGTTAATCATAGAATCATCACAGAAGGCTTGGAACAGACCATTAAAGGTCATCTAGTCCATGGTTAATGGCCATCCTTGGTTTGTTTGAGTTGCTGTAGCAGCCAAGGAGCCCCTGCTACAAAGCAGGGACTAGGGGCAAGCAACCAGAAGGGATTTCTGCCCCTAGAGCTCTGTAGCCTGGTAGAAAATGAGGAAAATGAGTGGATACCTCCTAGGGAGCCTACAGAAACCATGAGGTGCTGGTTGTCTGTCTCTGCCCACCCCCAGAATAGAAGCTGTCAGCTTCAGAGCCTTGCTGGCCACCAGGAGAAGGTTTAAAGCAGCGTTTGGAGAAGAGCAAAACCTCCACAGGCACCTGGAGATGCCACTTGGGAGCAGCCTGTGTGCTGGTGACAGCCAGAGGTTCACATGGGCTGTGCTTGTACCTTCAGAGAATGAGAGTCAGGAGCCAGAACTGCAGCTGGATGGGAACAAGGAACCTTTCAGCTGCTGCCTGGGCAGGGGCTGGCATTGAGATGACCTCTGAGAAGGCCCCAGGGAGCCTGGTTTGCTTGGGTTGCATCACCTGCCTTCATCTACCAAGTGGGCTTTTCTGTAGCCTTCTGTGATAGCAGCGATGGATGCTCCAGCGTGGGGAAAGCCAAACTTCACCCAGGGGTGCAATTCCATCAGGGTTCTCCTGGAGACTGCCCAGGGAGGTGCTGGAGTCGCCGCCCCTGGAGGGGTTCAACAAACGAGTAGATGTGGAGCTCTGGGACATGGTCTAGGTGGGAGATGTTGGACAAAGGTTGGATTGGATGATCCCAGGGGTCTTTTCCAACCTAAATAATTCTGTAAGTGCTCATGGTGATCAGCACCAGGGTCCTGCCTGGGTGGGATCGGAGCCTGTTTTAACCTTGGGCATCATCTGTGGCAGAAGCATTAGCTCCCAGTTGCAGAAAGAAGCCCAAGGAGAGCACAGGGCTCCGTGTTGGGTAACAGGCACTGCCCCAAGGAGCTTGCAAAAAAACCTGGGAGGGGAAGTAAACAGAGCAGAGCAGGGCTGGGATTGCAGCACCCTCCCTGTGGCCCGTCCACAGCCTACACACGGGGCATGGTGACCTCCTGGGTGCTCAACACCCACCACTGCCCCGTGCTGCTCCTGCACTGGGGTCAGGAATCTTGGAACCCCAGATTGCCCAGGAGGAAAAGGAGACACTGTAGACGTGAGGATGAGGAGATGGGATGATCTCCACCAGCTCAAGGCAGTCTGAGAAGCTCTTGGCAGCTGAAGGACCTGCCTGTTGCTGTTGGTCACTCCCCACATGGTGGGGAGCTGGAGAATTTGGCCTGCAAAGCCCCAGGGGTGTGTGGCACACGGGGGAGGGACTTTTGAGGCTGTCAGGTAGTGGTAGGACTGGGGGGAATGGCTCCAAACTAGAGGTGGGGAGATTGAGATGAGAGGTTAGGAAGAAGTTGTTGCCCAGGAGGGGGGGGAGACACTGGCCCAGGTTGGCCAGAGAGGGGCTTGAAGCCCCATCCCTGGACATGTTGAAGGCCAGGCTGGCGGGGGCTGTGAGCAACTGATGGAGTGGGAGGTGTCCCTGCCATGGCAGGGGGGTTGGAATGGGATGAGCTTTGAGGTCCCTTCCAACCCTGATGATTCGATGATTCTATGATTCTTATGGGATGTGGCTTTGGACCAGCATGATCCGAGCTGCCCATGGTATCTCCAGGAGGATGCCTGGGTACCACCAGGAGGATGCCCGGGTACCACCAGGAGGATGCCCGGGTACCACCAGGAGGGTCCCTGCAGGATGCAAGGGAGACTCCTGAAGAGATCCCCATGGCCCTGGGAAGGCTGTGCAGGATGATCTCATTCCCCAGCTGATTTCCAGCTCCCAGCTGAAATCCTCTGCACTTCCCCTCTCCCGGGACAAGATAAAGATCCCAGGTGAACACCCTCTGCCCTTGCATCCTCTTCCCCAGTGGGAGCAGGCCTGGAGTGCTGCCCTTCCCCGGGCACACCAGGGAGATGCCAGCAGGGAAGGGGAGGTGGCCGCCTTCCCCTGGGTGTGTTTTCCAGAGCAGGAGAGAAACCCAGATGGATCAGGGAGCAGCCAAACAAGGTGACTCCGTGGTGAGGAATGCAGGCACAGGCTCCCTGCCTGTGTGAGATGCAGGGAGGAGATAGAGGGGCTGCTGCCAGCACTGCCCCGATGCTGCCTCCCGAAGGGGCACTCTCAGCATCTCCATCCAGAGTGGAATGACATGAAAATGGGGCAAAACTCCTTTGCCATGGGATGCTGTTGCTATCGACGCCTCAGCAGGGCTGATAAAGCTTTTAGAGAGAGTAAGAACAGCAAGAGCTTTAAGATATTAAGTTGTAAAGAGATAAAGGGGTTGAGTGGAGATAAACTCCTCGTGCTTGAGCACGAGGTGAAGGGAGAGGCAGGAGCTTTTTCTGGGGCAGGTAATCCCCAAACCACTTCCTTTAGGGCTCCCAGAGCAGCAATCAGAGGAATCCCAAGTCTCCTCCTGGAGTAGTTTTGCTTTGTGAGATTTTTCTGTGTTAATATTGGATTTACTCTCCTCGATAGGGCAAGAATCCATCTCTGCTTCTCTAGGGTGAAACGGGGCTTGGTACCAACTTGCAGAGTTCCCTCTGGGGCTGGAAAAAAGGGTATTTATGCAGAACTTTGAGGCTTGGACTTTCCTCTGTGGGCTTCAAACAATCCTTATTCCTCCCCTCTTATGATTTGGGAGGCAGGACCCTGTAAAACAGAGAGAAGGATCCTCTCCCCTGCTTCTGGCCTCCAAGTAGAGCTGAGGAGGTGGGAGAACTTTCCTGTGTTCCTCAGGAGTGAGCAGTTTGTTGTGTCCTGGAGTATTTACACCCTGTGTGTGCTCCCACACTCGATTCCCAGCTGGGGCTCTGCTGGGATCGGGCTGAATTCAGTCCAGACACAGCCCAAGGTGGGGATGAGCCGCACACGCACTCGGCCCCATCCGCCTTTGATCTTCAGCTCTGTCAAGAAAGATGCTCTGGCAGGAATCTGGCCCATCAGGTACCATCCAGAGGCAGCTGCAATGTCACAGCCGTGACCAAGCCCTGACAGCTCCAGGAGCTGAGGTGTTGCCAGGTTTAAGCCAAGCCTCCACCTTCTCCCCTCAGGCTGGAGGCAGGTTCCTTTCTGAGCTGTGCAAAACCTGGGGGATCCTCTGCCCAGAGAATTCGGGGGGTCTTGGCTGCTTGTGAGGGTTGTCACAGGTTGGAGGAGCTGCCACTGGTGCCTTGAGCCCTGGGTCGGGCTGTGCAGACACTGACCTAGGGGATGTATCAATGCTTATGATCAATGCTGATCAGGATCTGATCAAGAGGATGGAGCCAGACTCTTGTCAGTGGTGCCCAGGGACAGGACAAGAGGCAACGGGCACCAACTGGAACCCAGGAGGTTCCATGTGAGCAGGAGGAGAAAGTTGTTTGGGGTGAGGGTGTTGGAGCCTGGCCCAGGCTGCCCAGAGAGGTTGTGGAGTCTCCTTCTCTGGAGAGATTCCAAAGGGGCCTGAACACGATCCTGGGTCCCCTGCTCTGGGTGAGCTGCTGGAGCAGGGGGGTTGCACCAGAGCATCTCCAGAGCTCCATCCCAACCCCACCATGCTGGGATTCTGTGACCTGCTGCCAGGTCCTGGCTGGGGGTAGGAGCTGCTGCATGGTCGGAGCTGCTGCATGGTCTGAGCTGCTGAGGATGAGGAGGAGATGCTGCTGCCTGGGCAGAGAGGCTGAAGCTTGCCCATCACATCCTCAGATGAGCCAAGCCCTTGCTGCTCCTTGTGCCCCCGGGCACTGGTACCAGGGGGGTGTCACTGGGTGCCTGTGCTGCTTCACCCCCCCATCCTCTTCCCAAATAATCCCAAAATCCTTCCCTGGGCTCGGGGTGGGGAAGCCACTAGATGGCAACGTTACCTGCAGCCTGGCTGCTCCTGCTGGGGCTGGGGGGGGCTGGGGGAGCTCTGGGACCCCCCGACACTGGCCAGGGTCTGTGGGGGAGCCTGGTCTGGCAGCAGGGTGGGGGTCACCTCTGAGCTGTGACTCAACAACTTGGGTGAAGAAAAGGAGCTACCTTCAAATCCCTTCAATTCCAGGTCTTTGGTTTTGCCTTTAGCAGCAACCTGGTGGTGAGAGGTCCCATCACTAGGTGATGAGAGGTCCCACCACCTCAGAGAGGTGATGGCACCAGGGCACACACATCACAGGCACATATATGTTCACATACATGTGTCATTGTCCCTGGAGATCCTGTTTCCCTGCAGAACTTCTCAGGCAGCCCCCAAACTGTCTCTGGCTGGGTTGGACCTTGAGGAACAGTTTGGTCCATGAAACGTGGCCAGCAAAGTCCTTCCAGCTCTTGCTGCACCTCCTGGGAGCTGGTGTCACTGGTGGCTGGAGCTCGGATTTTGCTGTGGGTGAGGGTTTCAGACATGACCAAACCCAGCTGGCTGTGGAGCAGCTGGCACAGGAATGCCCAGCAGCAGAAATCCTGCTGGAAAACACCTCGTGCCTTCCCTGCTCCCTTGGGAATCGCTGCTGCCCACGTTTCATCAGCTCCATAGTTGAGCCCTGCTCCATGAAGAGCTCTAGAGCTGCTTAGGTGGGTAGGGCAGGTGTGAAAAGCCATCAGGGGTTGTTCCCTTGGGAAGGCTGTGGAGAGCCCAGTAGGACTTTGGGCACTGCTGGACCACGTCTGACTGGCCAGCAAGTCCCTGACCTCCAGCCTGCACCTTTCCCTGCCTCAGTTTCCCCACGTGATGACCCTTCCCCTAACACAAGGAAGAGGAAGGGCATGGAGGAGTGTGGTGGCACGCTTCTCCAAGCCTGTATGGGGATGCTAATTAATTATCCATCCTTATTGGGGCCACGGTGCATGAGGAAATGAAACTCCAGCGTGAGGTGGAGGGACAGCCCTGGACAGAACAGGGATGTGCTGCTCACCCAGGGAAAGGTTTATGGGAGGCCTGAGTCAGAGCTTATAGTACTACAGATCATCCTACTGAGATACTACCAATAAACACCAGAAGTGGAGCATGTGAGGGAACAAGAGGCATCCCTGTGTCTCTCTCCATGAGGCTGCAGAGCCTGGGGAGGATGGGGAGGGAAGCAGGAGCTCTGCCCTCGCTCCTGAGCTCCTCTGCTCCCCACTGTGATGCCTCCAGGTGTTCACTATTATTTCCCTTCCTTTTTTTTAGGGCTTTTGTCTCTTCTTGGTCTCCACCCGCTGCCCTTTGAGCTCTGAAAAAACCCACACGTTTGGAAACCAGCCTTTGTCACAAAACCTCCCACGTTCTTCCAGCTACAAACCTCCACCCCCAGCTGCCCCGTCGTTGAAGAGGAGCCCCAAGGGTGGGACACCACACAGGAGAGGTGCCACCACCACAGTGCAGGACAGGTGAGACTTGGGCCAAGGGGACCAGGAGGTCTCAAGTCCCAGGTGTCTCCTTTGGAGAGCCATGGTGCTCCTCCATGACGTTCTGCCTGCTCTGCCCTCTCCACCACCCTGGCAGGGCTGCAGGTCTTTCCAGCCTCCCTGTGTGACTAACAGAGCTGGCCAGCTCCCAGGGGTGTCACTCCGGGACCCCAAACAACCCCAGGGAGCCGAGAGGAACAGGAAAGCCCAGAGTCTCCTTCCTCATCACCCTCCTCCTCCTCCCCCAGCCTGCCAGCTGCCTTCCCTGGCCAAGGGGTGGCCCTGGGTGGCCTCGTCTCTTGTTGGCCCAGACGGGAAGGGCCCCTCCCTATTACTCATGGGGATGATGTTGGGGGGGGGGATGCAGGGGTGGAAAGTTGGAGCAAATGGAAAGTGGGCACTTGCCTGTGGCCATCAGCACAGCTGGAGCTGAGCTCAGCCTCACCACGGGGGCCAGCAGCTGGTGAGGGGACACTGGGCTCTGCATCTCCATCCAGAGCTGGGACAGGCTGCTGGGGACACTGAGCAGGCAGCCACCATGTCCCTGCATGCAGAGATCACCAGTCTGAGCACACACACACACACATAGAGGGAGAAGTTCTTTACTGGAGGAGTGGTCAGGGACTGGCCCAGGCTGCCCAAGGAGGTGCTGGAGTCACCATCCCTGGAGGGGTTCAACAAAGGAGTAGATGTGGAGCTCTGGGACATGGTCTGGGGGTCAGGGAGATGTTGGATGAAGGAAGATGTGCCCCAACCATGCTGGAAGTTGTCTGAAAATCTTCCTTCCCCCAGTGCTCTGAGCCCTTCTCCAGCTCTGGTGGTACAAAGCTGCCTTGAAAC
This sequence comes from Brachypteracias leptosomus, assembly GCA_013401335.1. Taxonomy (NCBI): domain Eukaryota; kingdom Metazoa; phylum Chordata; class Aves; order Coraciiformes; family Brachypteraciidae; genus Brachypteracias; species Brachypteracias leptosomus. The sequence goes on from VYZX01023513.1 coordinate 389,824, forward strand.
CAAACCCACCCACAGCCCGTGGTGACAATCACCCACCCCAAGCTTGCCAAAGCCGGGCTGATCATCCCCATTTCCCAACAAGAAGGATTTCTGGCCCGGTGGCTGGACCCAAGGAGTGAATTTACAGGTCGTGTTGCCACAATTCCAAATCATTTCCCAATCTCTCTTCTGTGGGCTGGGGAAGGACTCACTTCCCACCTCAAAGGCTTTTTTTGGAGCACTCCAATTGACTCACGTTCGTGTTCAAAACTTCTCCTTTGCCAAAAGCCAGATATTCCTCCCTAGGCTGAGTTTCCATGGATGGGGCTGGAAGGACCAGAGAGAGCTCAGCTCCTGTGTCTTCCTCACAGGAGGCAGTGATTTATTTGTACAGAAAATAACATCTTCCAAGGAAAATCCTTTGATGTGAAGGACTTGGGCTGACCAAGATACAAGATGTGGACCCTCACTGCTTTCCAGGTCTCAAAATAGGGCCAAATCCAACTGGTGGGACTGGGGAGCCATGGGGGCCCCTTGTCCTGCCTGAATGCCCAAACTGGAATCATAGAATTATGGGATAATTAATCCATAATTATAGAATTATGGAATCATAGAATGGTTTGGGTTGAAAGGGACTTTCCAAGGTCATCTAGTCCAACCCCTCTGATGTCTCTAACTAGGTCAAGGTTGCTCAGAGCCCCATCAAGCCTGACCTTGAACATCTCCAGGGATGGGGCCTCCACCACCTCCCTGGGCAACCTGTTCCAGTGTCCCACCACCCTCCTAGTAAAGAACTTCTTCTATTATGGGCTGGACACTCCAACCTCTGCGATACTTTGACGAGAAATTCTGCCCAGGTCAAAGTGAGCAGAGACATTCCTGGCAAGAATCATTCTTTCCAACAAATCAACATTTTTCTATTAAAACCAAAACTCTTCCAACCCCTTCTCAGTCATTTTTCCTGCCCAGGGCGAAGCAGCAGCTGGACCCAAACCCATGGATGAAATGGGACCCCTGGGAAGCCTGAGACTGTGACCAGGTGGAATTTTCTAAACCACCAGTGAGACAAAAGCCTCTCCAACCTCCCAGCCAGCAAATCTCTACCGGGGGGATGCTGAAAGGTGCCCGTGGTGCCGCCCACCCTGCTGGGAGCAGGAGGAGGTGAGATCCCAGCACTGGTTAACTCTGTGCTGAGCGGGGTTGGGTTACGGGGCTGGGAAAGCTCCTCAGGTCACAGGTGGATTAAGGAATTCCAGTCCCCATTCAGTGCCCGGTGAACCACGACTAATGTGGGAGCTGCAAAGAGCAGGAGGGGTGGGAGGTGGTGAATGGGGAGGGCACCTGGGAGGGAGGGTGATGGGAGCTGGGAGCTGGTGGGCGGTGAGGAGCTGGTGTGATTTACCATCAAACCTGAATGGGGGCAGCCAAGGTGAGGAGCCCTGGGTGAGGGTGGCAGGGGAGGTTCGTGTGTCACCTCTCTAATGGGGATGTTTCCAGGGTGAGGAAAGATCATCCCCCCAGAGCAGGTGGGTGGCTGAGCTGGGTCAGAGCCACATCCCCGGCATGGCTGGAGGTGGGCAGGGGGCTTGTGAGGGGTGAACAGTGGGAACCTGAGCAGCACGGAGCTGGGGAACTGCTGGGATGTGGGTGATGTGGGTGATCTGGACCTCCTGGTGAGGGTGAGGAGCTGGCACACTGAAAGGGCTGAGTGATGGAAAGGGTGTTGGAGATGCTGGAACCCCAAGTCCATGAGGGCAGGTTGGGTGATGGCAACTCCTCCTTTTTGCCTGTTCAAATCCCCATCTCCTCCACCAGCTCTGCCAAGCTGGGCAGCTCCAACTGGGCACCACCCCTGTCACGGGGGACCCTCCACTTGTCCAAGGTTGGTGGCCTCTTGCTCCAACCCGAGGACATCTGGACTCAAACAACACCCTGCCCCTGAGCTGGGCACCCACCCCACCAGTTTGAGGACATGCAGCTCCCAGCACCTCTGAGGCTGCAGGAACCAAGATGGGATGGGATGGTCCTCCTGGCCTGGGAGGGATGTCCCAGTGCCACAGAGCCCCCGATGATGCCACATCCCCTGGGGTAGATCCCTGCAGGTCCTCCCGGCCATGCCTGGGGAGATGTTTGCACCCAAGAGCAGTGGGGGAGGCAGGGATCTCGTACACCCAGCTCCCCAGGAGACTCCTCGGCGCCTCTTAATAGGACTTTAATTATACATTTACCGTCACCACTTTTTTTTTCTTCCCCTCCCTCCTGAGCTCAGCCTCCCCAGAGAGGTGAATCCCCGGCGCGTGCTGCGGGGTTTGTCAGCCCCAATAATCACCCCCCTGCCAGCCTGCTGGGGAGGGAGGGTGGTGGCGTGGGGACACGTTGGGTGACACCAACCCAACAGGCTTGGCAGGGGCTCCTCAGCCTGCCAGGGATGTCCCCAGGACCCCGAGGTGGCTCTGCAGGGAAGGATGGGGGCTCTGGGTGATGGTTGTGATGGGCCACACAAGGAGGGCTCGTGTCACCACCCTGCTCACAAGGGTTTGTGGTGATAGGATGAGGGGTGATGGGTTTAAGGTAGAAAAGGGGAGATTTAGGTTGGACATTGGGGAAAAGTTCTGGTTGATCACTGGAAGAGGTTGCCCAAAGAGGTGGTGGAGAAACCATCCTTGGAGACATTCAAGGTGAGGCTTGATGGGGCTCTGAGCAGCCTGCCCTAGGTAGAGATGTCCCTGATTATTGTAGGGGGGTTGGACCAGATGAGTTTTGGAGGTCCCTTCAACCCAAACCATTCTATGACAAGACCCCAACCCCTTTATTCAGGCAAAAACTCACCCAGAGAATTTTGCTTCAGCCAACCCTGGGAATCTGGCCCCGGAGGCTTCACTAATTCTCCCTCCATGGTGCACACAGACAACAAGAGAAAAACCCAAGCCAAAAACCCAAGCAAAGCAGAAAGAGCAATGGAAGAGGAACAATTTCCTTCACCACTAATTTTCTCCCTGTTAATTAGCAGGAATGTGGGGTCACTGATTATAACGCTCTCAGCATCTCCCCAAACCCACAGGTCCTGGCTGGGGACAACAAGGGACCAGCCTGAGCCTCCCTGGGCCTGATGGAAGCTTCAGCATCACCTGGGGCTGGAGGAGATCCTGCTGGGAAGGGCTCCATGGTGCTGGGAAAGGCTTCATGGCACTGGGAAAGGCTCCGTGGTACTGGGAAAGGCTCCCACTATAGGGACCATAGTCTATCCTATATATAGGAAATAGATATATATATATATATGTATGAAAGTCTATATTGTATTTATTACATTACATTACATTATGTTGTATTATATCATATATAATAGTAAATAATAATCTATTGATTAATAATAAGTAATAATTTATAACAATACATAATAAAACAAAAAGTTAAAATCAA
>VYZX01023513.1:403437-415532 GCA_013401335.1 Brachypteracias leptosomus
TGGGGGGGGCCGCGGCCCCTGCCAAAGTTGGGGGGACACGTGGGGGGGTGCAGGGCTGGGGACTCGTGGGTTGGTCTTTATCACATGTTTGTTTGGGCTCCATGTGCTGCTTCCCACTGGCGGCTCTTAGTGGAGTCTCTGGTGGCTTGTAGAGGGTTGGGCTCAGAGCCCGGCTTATCTGGCAGCCCCCACACCAAACCGAGTGTGGCCCCGTGAAAGAGTAGGTGTAGACGGGGGGCAACAGGGACCCCAGGGCCTGCAATGATTGAGGCTGGGAGTTTATGGCCACAGACCCCATTCTCCCCGCTCACCCCTCTCCCTCTCCCTCCCGCAGGTCAAGATCTGGTTCCAGAACAAGCGCTCCAAGTACAAGAAGATCATGAAGCAGGGCTCGGGTGCACCGGACGGGGAGCACCTCCACACCTCCACCTCCCTCTCCCCCTGCTCCCCCAACATCCCCCCGCTCTGGGACATCCCTGTGCCGGGCAAAGGGGCTCCCTTGGCCCCCAGCAGCTACATCAACAGCTTTGGAGCCTGGTACCCACCACACCCGCAGGACACCATCCCCCGGGCCCCCATGTTGTGATGCTGCCACGGCTCCAGCACCCACCGGCTCCAGGAGGGCCAGCAAGGATGGGGAGGGGGATGCTCTGCCACCCCCCCCAAGGGACTGGGGACCCCAACGAATGGAGAAGGAGGGAGAGGAGGAAGAAGGCGACCACAGTCTGCAGGAACCTGGGGATCAGCTGCTCCATCACGGTCTGAAGTGAGGCAGCTCCGGCACAACGCCCCGATGTGCCCGTCCTGGTGGGGCAGGATTTGGCCTCCAGCCACAGCCACAGGTCCCTCCATTCATGGACACGGGGCAGGGGGGTCCTGAGAGGGGCTGGGGGGGCTGAGGAGGCTCCAGACCCCCCCCAGCCTGGCTTTATTTATAAATACTGTCCATTATTGTACGTGCCCCCCCTCCCCCCTTTATAAATAGGCTGTACACTTGTAAAGTAAAGATTTTACAGCTCCTCTGTACCTGCTGCTCCCTTCCGGGGGGGTCTGAACCCAGTTTGGGGGAGACACTTGGGTCCCCATCCTCGGATGCTCCAAAAGCTCCTGGGAAAAGAGCCCTGTGGGGTTGGGGGGGCACTGGGGCAGGGGGCTGGGGCTGTGCCCCCTGCCCCCAACATCTGTGCGGGACCTGCTGCTATTTCCAGCCCCGAAATGGAGGCACAATTATGGTAATTGTGGGGCCGGGCCCCTCGGTGAGGGGCTTCTCGCCGCCTCCGCGGGGTAATTATGGGCAATTTGGAGCTGTTGGAGATGTCTCCCTTAATAGGGGTGGGAGAAGGAGGGTGGGGGGATGCGGGGCAGGCTGGGGACCCCAGGGCGGGTCAGGGCTGGGGTTACTGCCCCGCGTCTCCAGCAACCCCCATGAATTTGGGGATTGGGGGAATTTTTCTGCTGCAGTGGGTGACTTGTCCTTTTGTGCTTTCCAGAGGCCAGAACCCAGCTAGAACATACATTAATTTTTTCCCCACTTTTCTCAGCCCTGCTCAGTGTTTGTCACCCATGATGGGGACGAGACCCTGGGGCTGTCCCTTGCTGGTGCAGCGGGTCCATACCAGGGTTTGCTCCATTGCACAAACATTCCATGATCCTCACTCCAGATATCCCCACCTTATATTCTCCCTGCTCCAAGGGTCCCTTCCTGCCCTGGGGACCACGTTTCCCACCCCAGCTGGGAAGGCTGGAGAGGGAGTGATGCTGGGATGCTGTGCATGGCTCTGTTTGCTTTGCACCTTCAACAGCACATGGAGCTGGAGCTTTTCCAAGCACTTGAGTCCCACCTGAGGAGTTTTGAGCAAGCAATGGAGAGCTGGGACATGGGCAGGGCTGGAGATCTGCTCCCAGGGCTGGAGGTGCATAGGGAGTCCCAGGTCTCTGCTGGCAGGGCTGGACATGAGCCCCTGCTGCTCTGCCAGCTGATTTGATCCCTGGTGCTGGTGGTGACCCCACTGGGACATGGGCACGGTTGTCCCTGTGATGGCCACGGGCATGTTGAAGTGATGGCACAGGAAGGACATGGAGCCCACGGGTTGGCTTGGCACCCTGGGGGACACTGTGGTCCAGGGCCAAGACATGGTCTGTGGTGTCCCCTGCATGGGTGGATGGTGTCCACGAGTGGGGATGAGTCCAGGCAGAGCAAGGCTGGTTTTATTTTCCCCAGGTGATGAAGCTCATCCTCCTCACTGAGGCTTTGAGGAGACGGGTGGATTCTCTGTGCACCAGCATGGGCAGAAAGGAGAATTCTTCAACCAGAGACTGGGGGAAACTCAGCTCCTCATGGGCAGGATTCACCCTGGGCAGGGGCTGTGGGCTGTAAGGGGAATCTTTCCTCTGGGAATTACTCTCCAGCCGCAGAAAGGGGCTGGAAAGTGACGTGGTCCTGGCTGCAAGGGGGTCTTGGATGTCTCCAGATGCTGCAACCGAGGAGCTGGGTGCTGAGCACCCTCCAGCCCTGTGCATTTGGGGTGACCTCCTGCAGGGGGGTTGGTGGGGGCTGGGCAGGGCGGCGTGCCCGGGATGGGAAGGATTTGTTGGGATGGGGGAAGCAGGAGGCAGAGGCACCAGCTCGGCTTTCCCGATGGATGTGCTGCCAAGGACCTGCAGCCAGAGCCGCTCACAGGTCCTGTCTTGCAGCAGGAGGGACGCGGCAGCTCCTGGCTCCCAGGGCCAGGATCCGGCCCTCCCAGCACTCATGGCTGGTGCCCAGTCCCCACAGTGGAGCCACCTTCACCCCCAGCTGCCCCCTGCACATGGAAGACCCCTCCTGCCCTGATGTGTGGGAGCAGACCCCAGTTAGGGCCACCCTTGGGTGCTCCAGCCCATCTCTTGGGCACCCAGGGGAGCTCCAGTGACACCCACCCACCCTTGGGTCACAGAATCAATGTCAGGGGTTGGAAGGGAACTTGAAAGATCATCTAGTCCAACCCCAATCCTGCTCAGGATGCTGTGGGATGGGTGTGGGGTCAGAATCAGGGTCCGGTGCCCTCAGGAGGGGGCTTGGGGGATGTTCTGCCCTTTCCCCCCTGGGTGGTGACCCCGCTGTCCTCTGCACCCCAGGAGAAGGGTGATGTTGCCAGGATGGCGTCACTGAAGCTGCTCTTGGCTCTTCTCCACTGGCCAACCCTCGATGGGGAAACTCAAATAAGGCCAAGAGCCCCCAGACATCCTGGTCTGGTGGGGTTCAACCCATTGAATGGGAGAAATCCCACTGGGATGGCCCTGGGCTTGTTCAGGACCCTCCACAGGCTGGAAATCCAACCAGCCCCCTTCAAATGACAGGTTTGGGCAGTGGGGGGAACTTTGTGTTCCTTCCCCAGGCGGGGTGATGGGACAGGGACTAGGGTGGACACGGAGCAGAGAGGTCCTTGAGGCCACCAGGGAGCACAACCTGCTCTATGGGAGGTGTCCCTGCCATGGTGGGGGGATGGAACGAGATGATCTTTGAGGTCCCTTCCAACCCAACCCGTTCTCTGATTCTCCTGAGCCAACAGTGGTGATGCCAAGGGTGCCCAGCCTGGCTCCTTGGCTCCTCTGCCCTGTGCCAGGTTAGCCAAGAGCTGGGGAGGGGATGATGCCAGGGTGGATGCCAGGCCAGCCGTGGGCGGGCAGCTGCCCCCGCTCCCTGTGCTGGCAGTGGGGTGGTGCAAGAGTGTTGCAACGGGGAAGGGGACGTGCCCCACACTGGGGCTTGTGTGGGGGATGCTGGTGGGACACTGGGCACAGTTTGGACCCACAGTGGTTGCAAACCACATCTGAGCCCTCGTCCTACCCACAGCCACCGGCAAAATGCCCCCGGAGGGGCTGGGTGGTCCCAGCATCCCCATCCTGGTACCGTCCTGTGCCTCTCTCCATCCCCACTGCTGGCAGGGGGTAACTGGGATAACTGGGATAATGAAGTGTGGTCATTTTATTCCCATGCCAGGGTCAGGAGAGGGATGCTGGGAGGAGTGGGGTGAGGGGGTGATGTCCCCACCCTGGGGAGGTCTTGCCTCCAGCTCTCAGGCCCCGTCCTGCTTTTGGGAGCTCTCTGAGGCATGAGCCTCTGGCAGGAGGATCAAGCTTAGCCCTGGGGAGGGATGTCCGGGTCCCACAGCCCCTTTTGGGGAGCTCTGGGGGGGTCTTGGCCACCTCTGGGCTGGAAGAGCTGTGGGTGCTGCTGGTGGTGACCCCCCTCCAGGCTACTGGAGACGGGGCTGAGGAGGAGGAAGAGGGAGAAGGCAGCTGAGAGGGGCCATGCCCAGGTCAGCTGTGGCTTGTTGGGCTGGTACAAGAGTCTCCAGCACTGACCACGTCTCCTGGCACCCACACCCACCCCACAGCCTGTGGGTGCTGTGACCCCTGGAGGCCCACAGCTCCTTGAAGTCTTTGGGATACGCTCCATATCCAGGACAAAGAACTGGGACAGCAGGGACAGGGAGGGCTACACGAGCACTGGGACTTCCCCAAAGCCCATCCTGGGGGCACCAGGGCTGGTGGCACAAGCTGCTGGGGACCCCAGCTCAGAGGCAGTGCTGGGGAGGGGGGGGGAGCAGGATTAACTCCTGTCCTCCAGCACCGATGCACTTGGCATTTATATAATCCACTCATATGTAATCTTCTGCCTTTTTTTTTTTCATTTCTCCCTCCCCCTCTACATCAAAAAAAATTTAAAAAATTAAAAAAAAACAAGCACCAGCTCCTGCTGAGCTTCTCACTCCGGGCAATGCTGGGTTCCTCCTCCTCCTCCTCCTCCTCCTCTCTCAACCTGCCTCCTCCTCCTCCTCCTCTTGCTGGCAGCCACCCCTTAATAACCCCAGTGTCTCCAGCCTGTCTGCCCGCCCGCCGGCTACACCAGCTCCAACCCCAACCCCCAACTCCAACCCCTTACAACCACCCCCCCCATGTAGGTGTCGTATTGGGGTGACCAGGGGTCTGCTTGTGCCCGATGTGATGAGGATGGAGAACACGGTGGGGATTTGGGGGAGCCCCGATGGTGCAAGGGGTGAGGTTGGTCCCATGTGGACGTGGCCACAGGGACACCCCTGGAGATGTTGAAAGGGGGGGGGTGTCCCCATCATGGGCACCCCATGATGTCCTTGGATGATGCAGAGGGACCATCCCCGGGATCACCCCGTGGAGAGCTGGGTGATGTTGGGATCAGGTCCCCATCACCCTCCAGTGCTGGGATGGGTGATGGGGTTTCAGCCCCCAACCCTTTGCTGCACACCCACCATGCTGGTGGCCCTGGGGACAGGGGGGTTCACCCCAAGGACTGTCCCTGTCACCGTCCCGAGGTCCCACACCTGGGGGTGTTGGGGTCACTCGTGTCCTCCCAACCCCATAACGCCACCGGGGAAAGTCCCCGTCTCCAACTGTTGGTCCCATGGGGTTGATGCCTTGGGGGGATCCATCCCCCACTCATGGGGTGTCCCAAAAAGGGGCACCAGGACAGCCCAGCCACCCTCCCAGTGTGCACTGCTGGGAGCTTACTGGTCCCAGTAAGAGGAGCAGGAGGGAAGCAGCAGATCTCCGCTGAGGCTCAGGGAAGACTGCAAATAAAATTAAACCCCACACTCAAAATTCCCCCAAAATTCCCAAAGTGGGACTCGGGTGAGTCCCCAACCACCCCCCAAAATAACACGGGGTTTAACTCCACATTTCCCAAGCAGGAAAACTCCTGAGCTCACCAAAAACCTCCCAAAAATGGTGTTTGGAGCCTTCAAATCCAAAGCACTTTTATTTTACCATTTCCAGCTCGGCTTCTGGCCGCTGGGATTGGAGCAACCCCCACCCTTGGAGGGGGATCCCACAGCCAGAAATGGGATTTTTCTCTTAAAAAAACAAATTGGACAAAAAAAAACAGAGAGAAACCAGCTTGGTTTGGATCAACTTTATACAAACGAACCTTATGTACACTCTTTTTTCCCCCCATACACCCCTATTTATATAAGGCAACATAAATAAGATCCTCGGGACTGTACAACACACATATGAACACTTTGGAAAACTGCACTTTCTGCTCTTAAAAAAATAGCATCATTCTCTGAAAAAAAAAATAGTAAAGAGGTTTGGTTTGTTGTTGGTTTTTTTTTTTTTTTCTTTAAAATATCTTGATTTATTTAAAAAAGAGGCAATTCTGCTTTGCTGGTAGCAATGGAGGCACTGCTAAAAAGATATTTTTTTTTCTCTTTAAAAAATAACTTAAGCCTTTCCTCAGCGGTTTAAATATTAAAATATTTTTCTCCCCACACACTTTTTCTTTATTTTTTAAATAACCACCTTATTGTCTGAGCATCGTCCCGGGCGATTCCCGTGAAGCTGCCACAGGAGGGGTCCTGGTTTGATTCTGTGGGGTCTCCGTGGTCCCCTCAAAATGCTCCCAGTCCCAGATTTTGGGTGCTAGTCCCGGGATTTCCCAGATTTTGGGTGCAAATCCCTTGATTTCAGGTGCTAGTCCCTGGATTTCAGATGCCAGTCTCTGGATTTCAGGTGCCGATCCCCGGATTTCGGGCGCCAGACCCCAGATTTCGGGTGCAAATCCCTGGATTTCGGGTGCTAGTCCCTGGATTTCAGGTGCCAGTCCCTGGATTTCAGGTGCCAATCCCCAGATTTTAGATGCCAGTCTCTGGATTTCCTGGATTTTGGGCGCTGGACCCCAGATTTTGGGTGCAAATCCCTGGATTTCGGGTGCCGAGGCGCATCCCGCTGCATCAGCCATGGGCACCCAAAGCCCCGGCGCCGTCTCCTCCATCCCGACCGGGCTGTGGGTGCTCCGGGTGCCCCTCAACCCCTCCTGGGTGCCCACTGGAGCTCAGGGAGGGGGTCCCAGCGTGGGGCAGCCCCCCCAGGGCAGCTCATGGGGGTGGCCCCAAGAAGCAAAGCTCCGTCGAGGGACCCCCCCAATGGGATGTGGCTCCTCGGGGGTCGTTTTTTTATAAGGGGTGATGGAAGAAAAAAATAATGATAAGAAGAATTATAAGAAGAATTTGCCACTTTTTTGCTCGCCTGCCCTGGGAGCAAACGAGTTTAACCCTTTGCAGTCCTCTTGTTCCTGAGATGAGCTGGGAGAGGAGAGGATATATAAGTGTCTATCTAGGGGTGCGTGTACATGGGTGTCCTTGGGTTGGTTTAAAAAGAAGGAAAAAAACCCAAAAAGTAGGGGGAAAAAAAAAAAGAAGAAGGAGGCAAAGAAGTTCTGCTACTGTCCCTTGTTCCTTTGGGCTTTTAGTAGACGGCGCCGGAGTTGGGGGGAGGCCCCGGGGAGGTGTGATGCATCGTGGTGGCTGGAGGAGGCTGGTGGGGTCCGTGGGGTCCGCTGAGGGTCTGGGGGTGGTACCAGGGGTTGTGCTCCTCCAAGAAGCCGGGGGAAGAGCTGTAGGGGAGCGGCTGCGGGAGCGGGGTCCTGCCCGGCGCGCTGCCGTGAGAGTTACTGTCCCAGACGGCCGGGGAAGGGGGGGAGTTGCAGGCCATGGAGTCGCTGTTGTTGGGGCTGTGCTCCAGGGGCACCTCGCCGTTCTTGTAGAGCTTCTTGAACTTGGAGCGGCGGGTCTGGAACCAGATCTTCACCTGGCAGGGAGGGAGAGGGCGTCAGCGCCCCGCCACCAACACCCCGTGGTTGGAACGGGCGCTCAAAGGGATGGGGGTGATGTGGGGACCTCATGAGGGAAGGGACAAGGGATGTGGATGTCGTGGGGACCTCAGGCTCACGGCACAGTGTGGGGAGGGGTGGGGGTGTCACGGAGACCCCAGACACACAAGACAACATGGGAAAGGACACGGGTGTCATGGGGAACCCAGACACACAATATGTGGGAAGGGACACAAGTGTGATGGAGACCCCAAACACACACTACAACATGGGAAGGGACACAAGGGACATGGGTGTTGTGGGGACCCCAGACACACAATACATGGGAAGGGACACAAGGGACACGGGTGTTATGGGGACCTCAAACACATGACGCAGCATCGAAAGGGTCAAGGATGTCACAGGGAGCTTGGACACACCGTCCACCACAAGAAAGCACCCAGGACATGGGTATCACAGGGACCCCACACATGGTGCACCACGGGAAGCCCCCTGAGACATGGGTGTCATGGGGACCCCACACACGATGCATCGCGGGAAGGCACCCGGGTGTCACGGAGAACATAGACACCCCATGCACCATGGAGAGGAACCCACTCTATGGGTGTCGTGGAGACCCCAGAGTCACGGTGCATGTCTGGAAGCCCCCGTGAAGACATGGGCATCGTGGGGCACCCGTCAGGGCCATGACGCCGGGCACCGGGAGCGTCCCGGGCGCTGGGCGAGGCGCTGGCGTGGGCCGCCCTTGGCCCCTGGGGAAGGGGTGTGGGGGGCGGTGGTTGTCACCCAAACAGGATGTCCCTCTGGGAGCGGGTGACGCGCTCCGTCAGCCCTTTGCCGAGTGGCCCCGATTGCTTCATCGCCCAAGGCAGGAGGAGGAGGAGGAGGAGGAGGAGGAAGGCTGGGTGCTTGGGGAGCGCCGCGCCAAGGGCGGCACAAGGGCGCCGGCCCGCAGGAAGGGTGGGGGACAGGGTGGGGGGGAGTTGGGTGCTGTGGTGACAACCCGAGCACCTCATGCCAGCAGAGCGGTGGGGACGGTTGGTCCCAGCACCAGGCAAACCCCAAAAGCGAAGGTTTAGCCCCAAATCTGGGTGCTGGGTGGGGAGAAGCCCATGGCGCCCGGCCCTGCTCTTCCAGTCCAGCCTGAACTGCCACCCCCAGCACAGGGTACTTGGGGGATGTGGCTCCTGTCCCCAAATCCCTTCTCTCTGCCCGGACCAAGCGGGATGGGGGTGTCGGGGTTCCGGGAGGACGGACCTACGGGGAGCCCCAGAAAGTCCAGGTTGGGGGAGCAGAGTCCGCACCCCAGGACCTCACACTCCGGCTGGACTCGGGACCAGGAGGTGCTGCTGGGATGGGGTGTCCTGAGTGCTCTGTCCAAAGAATCCCATCCTGAGTCCCCCATCCTGAGCACCCCGTCCTGAGTACCCTGTCCTGAGAACCCCGTCCTGAGCACCCCGTCCTGAGCACCCCGTCCCGAGCACCTCAACCTGAACCCCCCGTCCTGAGCACCCCATCCTGAGCACCCTGTCCCAAGCACCTCATCCAGAGCACCCCATTCCGATCACCCCGTCCCGCCTGGGATTTCCAGTCCCACGTTCCCGGGACTCTGGGTGCATTTCTGACCCAGGATCCTCCCAGGCACCCGGGCAGGATTTGGCCTCAGACCCTGCTGGGTCCCTGGGCAGAGCGAGGTCTGGGATGGGGCTGTCTCGAGAGGGAGGGGGATAAACCCCAAAACCTCGGGAGCGGGGCACCGTTGGGGTCTGTCCCCTCTCTCTGCTCCTTCCCTCCTCTTCACTTTTTCCTCGGCAAAGCCGATCTGCTCCGTGCAGGGAAATCTGGCAGCAGGGACCCCCCTGCCTAGGAGCGAGTGGGATTCATCCATCCCCAGCAACCCCCAGACCCCTCTCAGCTCTCACCACACAGACCCTCTCCCCAAACCCCACTGATTCATTTTGCAAGGCGTGGGTGGGGGGCAGCTCCGTCTCCCACTCCTGCCGATCGACGGGTGGGAATTGGGGTGTCAGGGGGTGCCGGGGGGCTCAGCCCTTACCTGGGTCTGGGTGAGCCCCAGCTGGGCGGCCAGTTCAGCCCGTTCGGGCAGCGCCAGGTACTGGGCTTTCTGGAAGCGGCGTTGCAGAGCTGCCAGCTGGTAGCTGGAGTAGATGGTGCGGGGCTTGCGGATCTTCTTGGGCTTCCCATTGACCATCCGCACCTCGGGCTCCGGCTCCTCCTTCACCGACACTGGGCAGAGAGCGGAGGTGTGAGGATGGTGATGGTGAAGGGGTCCTAGCGCAGATCCCCCCAGCTCAGGGTCATCCCGCACTTCTCCATCCCCCTGGACAGCCACATTTAGTGTGGCTCCATCCCGCTGCACCCCTCCAGTAGCACTGGGGGGCTAAACCCTTCCCCAACATCACCCCATCCCTTGGTGGGGACAACACCCTCTTCCCTCAGCCCCACAGTCGCCCTGTCCCCAACTTGGGGACACTTTAGAGAGGTGCAACTTCACAAAGACCCCAGAGGACCAGCAGGCTGGACACGGCCCCTCTCTCCCCAGCATCCTACCTGCTTCTTGTGCCGGGAGCTGCTGGTCCCTGAAGTGGCTGTACTGGCGGTAGGAAGGGCTGTAGGAATAGTCGGATTTGGGCGAGTAGGTGCCGGCGGCGCCGATGCCGTTGAGGTTGAACTGGTGGTAGGGGTAGTGGCTCACGGGCTGGCTGTAGGACTGGCCCGAGTAGTAGTCGTGCTGCCCGGTGTAGTAGCCCAGATCCGTGACGGAGGACTCGGGTAAGGTGGGGGAGTCCTTGGAGGCGGCATGGCAGCTCAGCGAGCCCGAGAGGTCCGTCAGGATGCTGGAGAGCTTCTTGTCGAAGGAGCCGCTCATCGCTGGAACTTTGTTGGGGTGGGGGGGAGGGGGGAACTGCCCGCCTGGCTGGGGACCCCCCAACCCGGCGGCTCCGGCTACCGACGCGTCAGGCCCGACGTGCCCAGAGCTGGTTCCTCCGCACCGGCTCTTGCGAGGAGCAACCAAGAGACTGTGCCCAAACCTCCAGCCCCGGCCGCCTGCTTAAAGCCTTTAATTAGGGAGCAGGGCAGGGTGGGTGCGCATTCCGATTGGCTCCAGAAATATTGCCTGGGAGGCAAAATAGGCTCCTGCCTCCTCTCCCTGTGTGTTGGGTTGGTTGTTTTTTTTTTTTCCTCTCCTATTTTTTTTTTTTTCCTTCTTTCCCTCACTCAAGAAACAACAAAGAGTGGGTGAAGGAGGGAGAAGGAATAAATAAAGATCGCAGGCTCCTGGTCTGCGGGAGCAGGGGTGGGAGGGGGCGGGAGCAGGCGGCTGGCAGGGCCCCTGGGGGTGCTGGGTGATTCAGGGTGGGTTTTTTGAAAGGGGGTTGGTGGCTTCTTGGGGGACTTTTAGTGNAGGTTTAAGCCTGGCTGGAGCTTTGTCACTCGTGTCCCCCCCACTCCGGGATTGTCCCCCCACGACCCCCCTCTTCGCCGCACAGTGCAGTGCAATGGCGCCACCTGTTGGCAGCAGAGGGGAACTGCGCCGCCCTCGGAGCCACGGGTTCGAGGCCCGGCCTGGCCGCCACCGCTGGGACCGGGAATGGAGCAGAAAAATGGTTAAAAAATGTCAATAGAATGGACATAGAATGGAATTGGGATAGGGATAGAAATTGGAATGGGATAGGGATGGACTAGGGATAGGGATAGAGATGGGAATGGAATAGGAATATAAATGGGAATGGGATAGGAATAGACTAAGAATAGGTATAGAGATAGGAATGGAATAGGAATACAAATGGGAATGGGATGGGAATGGACTAGGGATGGGAATAGGGATGGAAATGGAATAGTAATAGATGTAGGAGTATGAATAGGAATAAGAGAAAGAAAGAAGAAATAGAAATAATAATAGAAATAGAAATAAAGAAATAGAAATAGAAATAGAAATAATACAGAAGTAGAAATCAATGGCAAGGGAGCTGAGCTGCAGGGGGAAGCAGCGTGACCCAGCAGCCTCTGGGGAGGCCCGGGCTCACCTCCCCCCATGGGAACCGTAATTTGAGATTTGAGGAATTAATTCAGAGGGGACAGAACCGTCTGGGACAAGCCCAGCCCTGCCGCCTGTGCTGCCCGGAGCTCTGCGGGGCCTCCCTGAGGAGCTTTCCCAAGGTCCTGGAGGAGCTGCTGGGATGTCCCCAGGTCCCCGGCCTGGCTGTCCCTCCAGCCGGACTGTCACCAGGGCTGGTTCCTGCTGGGAGAGGGTTTCTCCAGCAGGAAAAGCCGGTTGGAGAGCTGCAGGCCGGGCTGCAAACGGGAAGCAGGTCTGTGCAGTCCTGAACCAGTTTGGGACTGGGAGGCACTGGTGCCTCCGTCTGCCGGAGGCTTCTCGGCCAGGCTGGCGCTTGGTGAAGCCCCGAACTCGGGAGCTCATGGATGGCCGGGGGGGGGGACACTG
>VYZX01023514.1:5089-17412 GCA_013401335.1 Brachypteracias leptosomus
CCATAGCATGGATCAAAAGACCAGAGTGATCTGCTAATTTGGTTTAAGATGAATAAGCATGTCAGATGAAGCATTTTATGTAAAACAGAACTTGTGAAGTTTTACAATCAGGTAGACACCAGAAAGGAATTACAATAATCCACCCTGGAGGTGACAGAAGTACTATATGGATTAGCATTTCAGCTGTGGCTTGACAAAATATTATCCTCAACCCAGCAACAGCAAACACATAAATGAGTAAAAAGTGTAGTGAGGGTGGCATGTAAACAACCACTAAAGAACACAAAGAGTAAGATGACTATTATTATCTCTGGTAAGGGATACAGGGAAAAATGTGGCTACAGACAAACAACACGAGGAATCCATTTAAGTACTTATATGTGGCTTTTATCTCCATAGTATCTGAAACACCTTTGTACCTTTATCTGAAGGCCCTTATTCATCAANTAATTTTGGTTCTGCTGCTAGAGAAGGCCAAAAAATGCTCATATTCATGTAAGACAAGGAGAATGCGACCCAGGTTGTATACCAAGTTACTACATCCCTCTGTGTTGTACTTTTTTCATTCTATAGACTATAATAAAAAATATATAGTATTACCTACGCAGGTAATATGTATTNGCTGGAAAACTCTAGCCAGAGCCTAGTATGAGAGAGGGTGACTCCTACTATCTGCAGCACAGGGTTGCAAGAGATGTCAGCTCTCAAATGCTCCTGAAAGCCTAGGCAGTTGCTGCAGCCCCAAAAGGAGTTATTCCCCTACCCTTTCTCCTAACATGAATAATGAGGGATTTTTCTTTTTTGCATATAGTTCGACACTGTGTTCTAATAACAGTTCTTACTTCTTTGCATAAATATTACCATCTACAAAAGGAGATGTAGCAAAATCACTAGTGTATAACATGGCTGCCTACTTAAAAATGGAAAGTCACACTGAGAGCATAGTAAGCCAGTGAACTTGGATTTGAAGTAGCTTACAGAAGCAATTAAAATATTTGTTTAACATTCCATCTTAAACATTTGCACTCTAGGAAACACTTGTACAAGTCTGGCAGTGTTGGTTAGGCCTCCATCTTCTAAGTGAGAGAAATGGCACTCAGTGCTGCTTACAGGGCAATTATTCTGGACATGACTTTAAAACCTGAAGCTTATGCTAAATGTATATGCAGAAATTCCTGTGTTTCATTTTGTATGAGCAAGGATTTGCTGAGTGCTGATGTACCAAATAATTCCTCAGGGACTTATGTTGGACATGGTGTGAGCCTAATTTAAAACATTACAGGAACATAACATATAAAATATAAAGATTATGCTTTTTGATAAATATGAATATAATTTCATGTTGCTTCACTGGGATAGGTTACACCTGGATAGGTGTTTTATGGGGATATTCCCCATGAAACTGATTATCTTTATTCTATTGAATGCCAACAGGCATTTTAATTGAGAAAATATTACACACATTCAGTGTCAAGTACTTTAATGGTGTTTAACCAGATGCTAAATAAGTGTCAAATACTAAGCTTCACACTTCTGATATATATGTTGCAAAATAAAGATTGAACAGGTATATTTCACATGTACATAACCAGGCATAATTCTTGTACTGAGCAGCAAATAGATAAATAAATAAGGCTTAAATGTACAGGATCTAAACAAGTGGAGCTATATTCACAGCTTTACTAACACATGAAAATAATTTTATAGGAAATATGCAACACAAACCCCACCAAAGTAGCACATATATTTGCAATGGTATGCCATATATTCCTGCAAAATGTACGCTTTATATTTATTTACAAAAATGAGCAGTTTGATAAATAAATCCATGTAAGAGTTGTACTAGCTTCATTACACAGCCACTGTCATTGTCTTTGTCACTTCTCTGTCTTGTTACTCTTCTCTGTGTCAGAGTTGAAATTGGCTTGTGAACTTTTTCAGAAATTCATCAGAAGCTGCATTACATTAAAATAACTTTATCATCCCCCCTTTTTCTTCTTGATTTAGATAATGAAACATCATAAATGTCCGTACCTTTCTGTCTGACTCAGAGCAGCAAATAACAATGTTTTCCTTCATATATTTGTAGTTCAGGATGCTTTAAATGTTGCAAGGCTGTGTAGGAGCTGCTTAAACTTCTCACACTCCAAAGAATGACTCTTACTTTCCAAAAACATTTTGGACAATTGAAGAACATCATAGTCCTGGCCACCACTTAGGCTGCCTGGTTATTGTGAGGCTTGTTGCCTAAGCATATGTTTAGCTTACTTGTAGAGAAAACCTTTGGACTACTACAATGCCTGTGAGAAAATATTTAGCCTGTGATAGATTTGGGCTATGCTACTGTAAGGGAAAAATAAACAAATAACAACTAAATACATCTTTCAAGGCCTATTTTTATGTAGTCTCCTCTAGACAAAAGGATCAACAAGACACTTGCAACAGTGCCATCTGGTGACTCCCATACAGTCAGCCCTAATAACAGGATTTATTTTCAGTGGTTATAAGTTTGTAGTACCAAAGATATGCACAATAATTAGGAACGTCTTAATTCTCATTTTAACCAGCAGAAACCAAAATAATTTCCATACTTGGATACTGCCTGGGGTCAGGGAAGTGCTCTGTTTACTTTGTACATTTATAAACAGCAGTCAAAAGAGTAAGACATACAAAGTTATAGGAAAAAAAAATTAAAACATTTCATTATATGTTAATATACACATAATTGAAACTACAAAGGAGCTAGTTCTGTATAGTTAAGGAAAATAGTGGGACGAAAGAAAACTTAAGCAAAAGATCTTTAGTATAGTGCTATATATTTAAAAATCTGGAGAAATAAGATAAATCTTGAATTACCACTAATATTGTTCTATTCTTTCGAAAGGGCAATTGTGATGACCCAGGTAACTTAAGGCCAGTAAGCACCACAAAAAACCCAGGGAAAATTAATGGAAAAGCTAATAAGCTGATGTGGGATTCAATTACTACAAAATTAAAGGAATGAATGTAATTAATGATGGTCAACATGGTTTTGTAGAAAATAGGTCTTGCTAAATAAAACTTACTTCATTCTTTGATAAGATTATTAATTTGGTTTATAATCAAGTCACCACTCTGTCTGTAACTGACTTCAGAAAGCATGACAGTCTTTTTTTTTAATGGCCTAAACAATCTCAGTAAAAACTCTTTTCACAGGGTTCAGAAGTGGCTAAATCTTTCAAAATTCAGTTTCCAGAAGTAAAGACATGATCAAGACTTGATTTGAATAAGAACAGGGTATGTACATAAGTACACACTGTGGTCATACTATATAATGCAAGAGCACATACAAGCAGGAGCACCCATCCTGATTTTAGCCAGCTGCTGCCAGGTTCAGTAGATGAGCTGATACTTTGTCGTTGATAACCTGGAACTAAATAAAAAATGGTTGCTGATACAGTTTGTAGATTACACAAAAGCCATTAGGGTGGTAAATGTAAAGGCAAGACAGACAGAAAGAGGGATTTTGAATTCTTTAGTAAGGCGGACCAATTCAAAGGAAATCCATTTTAATGCAGACACCTGGAAAGCTGGGCCAAACTTGAAAAGTGGAGGACTATGTTCGTGAAACAGCAAATCCAGGAAGGACTTAAGGTATTGCTGAGAAAGCATAATTCAAAGGGAACTGTGAGTATTATACTGAAGCAAAACAGTGAATAGGGTAGACCAATCTTATCTCCACACGCAGCACAGGTGAGATTGCTATCAGACAGAAAAGAAGGCAAAAACCCCACAGGCTGCAGGAAGGACCAGAATGAGCACTGGAGAAAAGAAGAAAAATGCTTTACAGAAAGGAAAATCTTTTCAGTTTATCAAAAAGAAGATAGAGTGGTGACTTGATTATAATAGTTCCCTCAGGAGAAAATCCCACAGACTAAAGGGTTTTTTAGTTAAGAAGGGAAAAGCATAACAAGCAGCTGTGTGCTGACTTCAAGCCAGATAAATTAAAACAAGAAATAAGGCACACAAAGTTTAATAGTGGAGATGATTAACTATGGAACAATCCAACAAAGGAAGCAGTGGATACACTCTCTCTATTAATGTCTTCAACTCAAGAGTAAATGTCTTTTTGGATATGCTTTATCTAAACACAAGTTATTGAACTCAATAGAGAGGCTGTTTGGTGAAATTCAAAGGCTTGTGAAATACAGGAAGTCAGAGTGGATGATCTAATGGGAATATTTGCAAAGACTAATCTTAGCCTCAGGACACTAGTCTCCTTGGGTTACCTCTTCAGTCAATAGAGAGTTTCCTTTAGAGAGCAATTCAGAGACAAAGAATAACTTTAGTGCTCTGATTTGTCCCTCTCCACCAAGAGCTTGTCTCTCTCCACTGACTGCAGAGAAAACCAGAGGTTTAAGGATAGTTGAAATCACCTGGGTTTTTCACCCAAAATAGCACCACCCTGAAGTATAAAATTACAATATTATTAAATATTTAAGGAAGAGCTTAGTGGGTGAACTGCTGGAAGTGAATGGGGAAAGGAACAGCTCTCATTTCACTAACTAACCCTTGACAACCTAATCTGATTATACTGGGAACTACAGCTTGTCCCTGAGAAATTATCATCTATAGTGAGAGGCTGAAAATTAACATGGCACTTCTTTCCCACCCCCTCAAGCATCCTACTTTAGGAAGTCTCCATCCTTCCTCTATTGCCCTCTCATTTTGGAGAACATAGACAAGCAACAGATCCAGAAACATACTTGGTGGACAGACATACTCCTGGCCAGAGAGAAGGTGGGAGAACTCATTCTGCCTCTACTTTCTCTTTTCACTACTGGAAATGGTAGAAGTTGTCTTAACTCTTACCTAATTCTTACCTAATCTACCACACATCTAATAAATGTGGCTATTTATTTGGTACGTATTTCAAACCGTGATGATACTACGGTATCGGTACATCTATAGATATATCCTCACCAGGGAGGCATGTCTTCCTATACTGGAGTGAGTCTATGTGACACCCTTATCTCAGTTGTACCCTCTTGTCTTAAACATTGTAGATTGCAGACTAACTGCCAGAAAGTACGTAAACACCAAAAGGGAAAAACTAAAGTGGCTATGAACTACAGAGGGTTGCAGAACTTCCTTCAGTGTAGTTTCTAAGATAGTTGGTGTACACTATTACTCTGAATGAAAGGAAAAATATGTCAGTACAGATTTGCTATGTTGAAAACTCTCTGTTGTGGCTACTTTACTGCTGGTAAATAAAAGTTAAATGCAGAAAATACAAAATGTTAAGTGCTTAAACCTCAGTTCTCTCTTCTGTGAGCCAAAGTCATGCAATCAATAGCATGGGTTTTTATTCTTCCTTCTGATTTTAAAATGTTTTCAAAAAGTAAATCAAAAGGTTAAATTGCACCAATCCTTCATTAAACTGGAAATTGATCCTAAAATACTATTTATTATAATCCATGCAAAACTAAAAAGAGGGGTATTTTACAGAGCTGCAGCGGTGGTTGCAAGTGTTTGTCTGCCATCTAGTGGAATACATCACAGCTTTCTATAATATTTATCTTTATCCTCCTGCTTTGTGTTTTACAAATATTGCCAAGTTCTTAAAAGAAATAGTTACAGAGGCATGAAAACCATGAAGATTAACAGTACCCTCCTCATAAAATTCCTAAGCATCAACTTCAATCGCTGTAAAGTGACAAAATAGTCACTTTTGTGGATACAAAAGTCTGTAACACAAAACAGGTTGTGTCAGCTTATTATCAGAGAAGCTGGGATAGAAAAAGATGAATATGTTGAAAACAGGATAAAGCTCTGTTTAAGTTTCTGACTGAGATTTTTTCCTGGAGATTTTTTTTTGCCAAGCCTAAACCTATAAACAGATGCTGAATGTGACTCAGATACCTAGTATTTGACACATCACAGGATAGTAATAAGTTAATAAAATTTGTATTTTAGAAGAATTAAGAATATCCCTGATATTTATGTGATATCTCTACACATAAGATTGGCATACTTATGTCAGTGCATTGGATACCCACACTGCTTACCATAACATTCTGAAGGTATTATAGGGACACTTAAATACAGAAGTTTGTGCATCAGGACATGGATCAGATTTGACCATACAGAATACTGTGCAACTCCAGTCTTTCTAATAGTTGTGCACATTTTAGGACCAATCAAAATAATTCTGTCAAAACTGTTTCCAGGAGAAAAATGAGTTGCCAAGAAAACTCTTTATTGAATAGTGCCTGATTATCTTGGGGAAATATTGTAGAAATGACTGCTGAAAAATTGGGAAACATTGAAGCCTGACCCCCTTTAATAAAAGAATTAAAATTGAGGGGAGGGAGGAAAATGGTGAATTGTGGCAGATGTAGTTGGCAGAAAATCCAACTCACATAAGATAAATGGGAGCACAAGATGTACGGCGACAAATTATGATAACACTATACTGAATTAAAATCTTCAAAGCTTTAGCAAAATTATTTTCATTATTTATTTTAATTATTGTTATTTTAAAATATTTTTATGAAGGAAAACTAACAATTTTGAGTGCCCTCCCACAGGAAAGCTAAAGGATCTGTTCAAACAAAATCATGCCTTTATGTCTTCTATTCAGTCATAGTTAAGATGGACAATGCCCATATTCCACTGTTGGTTCACATCCTGTATTGCTAGTTCACTAATTCGAATAAAACTTCAAAGGGTGCAAGTCAATGCTGAATTTGACCAAACAGGTCTAAAAATGGAACAGCTGCTATAAAGTCATCTAACCAGAGCAGCCAGCCAGTCACTGACTGACAAAGACTGGCAGCTTTATTACTGATGTTGTTCTTAACAGTGAAATGCATAGCCTGAGATACCATGCTAAAAATATAGGCCAGATTATCAGCCTGTGTATGTGCCATAGAGATTTTACTGCCTTCAATGTGAGTGCAATCATCACAGCACATAGCAATAAATAGTTGTGCATGTACTTTGCTGAGCTGTTCCTGTGCCTGAGATTGGTTTCACCTGAACAATGAAGATAAACTTTCATTATTGAATTAGAAAAGCACTTGATCTGAAAAAAGCCTGAGTTTTACTTCAGCCTGTATCCCTGTATATACAGAATCCTATAAAATTCAGACCATATCCTGAATTCTCCCTAAGAGAATAGCAAAGCATCTTTTTATGTCCTAGGACATGTTTGCCCAGATATTTTTGTTTCTAACTTTACTTCAAAATGTGCAACACCAGCGTATGATTCTCCTTTAAATCCCTCATTTAAATCTTATGCATGCTGGAGTACTGCATTTGCAAGTACATTGTTCTTGCAGCATTTATATCTCATGATGTCTTGACCTTTACATGTAAGGTATATATTATTGTAACACTATTTTTTTCACAGCTGTAAATCACAAAGTAAATAACCACTTGCTGCTCACAATACACTTTGAGTTCACCACAAGTTCGCTGGTAGCAGGAATGAGACCGTTTCTCTATCCGCTGTCCCCTCCCAAAATTGTAATTCATCCTGTTGACAATCATCTACCCCTATAAACTGGCTTGGAAACCAAACCAAAGGGTATACCAAGCAGCTTTCCTGGAAGGCAAGAAATGTCATGCGGAGCTTTTCTGGGAGCCTAGGGAAGTGGGATGGAGCAATAGCTTACGAGACAGGATGGAGTGATAGCTGGCAACTTGGCATCTTCAGATAGTGTCCTCACAAGCTGTGCTAATAGAAAGCAATGGCAGAAGGGGTTGGCAGCCTCGTCTTATTATTGACAGCTTCAAGGCAACAAAACCCCACTGGAACAGCCCAAAATGTTTCAGTATGGCCATCCCAGGCTTCCATCTGACCCTGGTTCCCCTCACTGGGTCTGGCCATGTGTCCCTGCCTAGGGTGGTAGGACAGCCTGGGCTGCCAGGCCCTGTCCTGATGGACCCTGGGTGGCCATCGCTGCCCTCAGGGAGCCTCTGGCCTGTGCAGTGCCCTGACACAGATTCAGCATTGCTCAGAGTGGCTAATAAATGATCCAATCTGATTAATAAATTAATAATCTGATTAATAAATTCATTGTTAAAGGAACTGAACCTGCAGGTGGGGAGCAGGGTAATATGACCACCTAGTCTCTTCTCTATCTCCTGTCCATTAAATATGAAGGTAACTGCATACTTGTTGGTATCTGCAAACCACTAGTTTTGGATCTGGTGTACATAAAATCAAGCTTAGATGTCTCTCAGCCTTTTCACCGTCCTGTGGTCTCCTTCCTCACTTGGGGGTCCGCTCAGCTGCTCCCCTAGGGAACCACAGCATGGCCAAATGCTTCCTTCTCCACTCCCACATTTTCCATCTCCTTCACAAAGTTACATTTGAGCATTTTACTTCCACTTGTCCCCGTAATGACACCATTGAGCTTTTTCAGAAATCCATTTTCATGAGCTGGTCTCCTCTTACATGTAAGAATCGGAAGTGAGAAAATAGGAATATTTATAAAGTTATAATAAAAGTGCCTAGATTCAATATATTCCAGATTTCCAGGTGAGATAATTAATAGTTGTGTTGTTTGGGTTTTTTTATCAGGCAACATTTAAATGTCTTGGAAACCAGGCTTCCATTTATCTTACTGACAGAAACATCACTGATATTCATTCTAAATATTCCTAATTTTCTTCACGTTACTTTTACTTAGAGCTGTTTTACACTGCCCTTCACAGGCTCTTCAGTCAGAAGGAACTGCTACAACCAGAGTGCTTGACACCCTGCAGAGAGGTATTGTACTTTTTCCCAGAAACCAGATTAAACCACATTTTATAAGTATTCTTAACATCATTAGGCAGTAGCTAGTTTGCCATTTACTGAGTATGTTTTGTCAAAGTTTACTTACCTTCACTCCTGGGAAGCTGTACCTTATTTTTAAGGTACAATTTGTCTAACATCAGCTACTGGATCTGGTATGTTTTTTCTCTGTGACATCAAAAAGGCACAGCCACAAGACTTCCTTCTATGTTCAAGGGCATACCCATGGTTGTGTCTCTTCTCAGCTTCTCTTTGGGAACATGTATACTCCTGAGTTCTTTCAGACCTCATCAGGCTTGTTCTCCAGTCCTGAAACAGTTTTATGGCTTTCATTTAAATTATCCTGTGTCTCTATGACTCAAATTATAAACAGTGGGCCTGGAAGCAGTTATCAGAGAGCACTATAGTTTTACTTCACTATTTCTACTTGATAAACTTATTTTCGCCATCTAACAGCAACTCTTCCTACAGCTTCACGAAATCCTCACAGTAAAGTAGCCGTTTATGATGTTTCAAAAATCATCCTCAATTTGCCATTTTTGAAGAACTGAGATTGTTTTTTACATTTTTAAAGGTCTTTTTTTTTTTCAAATCTCATTCCCAAAGTAACAAGATAGCAAAATAGGTGAAAACACAATACATTTACATTTGTACTGAATTATGCCAATGCTGTGTTTTAAGTGAAAATTGTCCTGCATAAATTGAAGTACGTCACATCAACATCTTACATGTAAACCCATAAATAATAAAAAAATTAGTCCACTGACATTTCCACCAAACAATGTTCAAATTGAACTCAGTATATCTTTCTGTCTTTCATTCTTTGCTGATAAAATCCTAAGTTCACTGGTTCACTGTTTGCTACCACTAGTGTGAGGTGACTGGTCTTCAATTCTCTGTTACCACCCTTGGTCTTTTAAAGGTTGAGATCACTCTGGCACACCTTTCATTCTTTGGAACTCTGTTTTCCAAACTTTAATTAAAAGTAATATTTGTGGTTTGAAAAGTTGAATTTCTGCTACTAAAGGCAAGCCTAAGTCCCTCGCTCAGATCACGCATAGTAATGTAAAGCCCTACTGTCCCATGTTAGCTCTTTAAAGCAGGTTGTCCAGCATAGCTTTTTGTCATGGGCCACTGCTGATTCCTAGGCTATTATTGGGTTTTTGTACTTTTTTTTAAATTCAAAGTATATTCAAACAACAGAAACTGCAGAGTTGCTATAGCATGAAATTATGAGCATGCAACAATAGATAGGAGAGTTCGAAAGTGAGAAGTGTTGGGGAAGAATGTAAGGACCCAACCTGGTACAGCCTGCTGGGAACAGCCCCTGGAGTAAAGTGTGCCCACAACAGCATTCAACTTCATCTCAGAGGGAACTAGTTGATTGATTCAAAAAAGCAAGTCTAGGATTGAACCAGTATTTGCTCAGCTGGACACCAGCAGGTGGGAAGAGAATGTAGCTGAGAAATATACATGCACTTTCCATGGATACAGTTTTATTAGGTCAAATGTCTTGGCTGAATCCTGGTCCAGGTTTGGTTTTTTAAATTTTTTTTACTGTTAACAGACTTGATTAACATAATTACCTAAAAAACAAAAGCTCCATAATGTTGACATGGAAGCTTCAGGATCATACGTACCCTACAATCTCCCATAAAGGTATTTTTTTAAGTTTATATTTCTAAAATGCAATTATATAATTACAAACATCCTGAAAGTTACCTAGAATGCCACGCTCTCTGCAGGACTGGATTCATGATTGCTTAAGCTTTCACAGCTGTGCTATATGTGACACTAAAGATACTCAGTACAGGAACAAGAAACTGCTAGTGATGGGCAGGACTGCATTTCATTCACAATCACTGAAAAGGTATCACAGAATCACACAGAATGTTAGGGATTGGAAGGGACCTCAAAAGATCAGCAAGTCCAATCCCCCTGCCAGAGCAGGATCACGAAGTTGCACAGGAACACATCCAGGTGGGCTTTAAACATCTCCAGAGAAGGAGACTCCACAACCTCCCTAGGCAGCCTGTTCCAGTGCTCTGTCACCCTCACTGTGAAGAAGTTTCTTCTCGTATTTAGGTAGAACTTCCTATGTTCCAGCTTACACCCATTGCCCCTTGTCCTATCATTGGATGCCACTGAAATGGGAATAAACACTCAGTTCCTGCCATTGGTCACCAGTGACACTGCAGTTTTTACTAGGTTATGGGCTGCTTGACCTATTCGTAATTAACTACAAAAAGGGGACAAAGCAACAAAATTTGATAGTGATAAAGTTAATGAGGGTAGTAAGACTACTGGAAAACTGAAGAACTGCAGAAAGACTTGTAAGATTCATTAGGAAATAAAATGGTGGAAGCAATTCATCAAGAAATAAATAAAAAAAATTATACACACGGAGATAAACAAACATAGTTTCAAATAGATAGAACATATATAAAACAATAGCCTCTGAGCTCATTACCACTCAAGAGCGAGATCCTGTGGTTACAATAGATAATGCTACAAACAGTGCTCAGTTCAAATTTCAAAAGTCAAGTATTAGGAATTCCTAGGAAAGGAATGAAGAACAAGAAAGTAAACAGAGGCCAGTAACTTAACTATGTGTGTCTAATACTGTGGAACAGTAGTGGACATGTGAGCAATCCCGACTGTGTGACGCCAGCAAGGTCACTCAAGGACGGCCACGTGCAGTGGCAGTGATGCAGCAAGAAAAAGGAGGCAGAAGACGGAACTAAGGGCTAAGCGACGCGTGGACAGCAGCATCTGGCCAATCAGGAGATGTTGTTTAGCGTGTGGCAGAGTTTGTTGTACCAATCAGAGTCGTGCTTCCGGCGCGTGATCAGCACGTGGTCAGCGCTGGGGGGTACATAACGAGCGAGCTTCGGTCGAATAAACGGCAACGTTTTGGATTACATTAGTCCGTGTACGTGTTGTCCGTTGATCTCCTGCAAGTGGCGCCCGAACAGGGACCCTCTTGCTGTTGCTTCGCAGAAGCGGTGAAGACAGCTGGAAGGAGAGGGTAGCGGGAAAGCCGATCAAAGCAGCCGTTGCCCTGACGGCTGGAAAAAGTGCGCGTGCTGAGTGGAATCTCGCCCTGATCAGGTGAGCGGTTGGGGTGGAGATGGGCTCTACGTTTGGCAAAGAAGAGCAGGCAGTGGTTAAGCTCCTCCAACATATCCTTTCTGAGAAAGGATTATCTTATGATGGCGATGACTTGAAGTGGTTATTGCAGTGGGCTAAAGAGAAAGGCCTGATCCTCAGTGTTGCGACTGCTTTTGAGCTGAGCACCTGGGAAGAAGTTGGCAAGCACCTCTGGGAGGATGTTAGCCGAGGCTCGGAAGAAGCTACCAAGATGGCTACCCTGTGGCGGCTGATCCGAGAAACATTAAGGGAAATGAAGAGCGAACGAGCGGCGGCTGCTGCTGCATTTGCAGCCTTTACCCCTGAGCTTGGGAGCAATAAGTCTACTTCAAAGCAGCTTTTTGAGGCGCCTAAAATTCCCCCAACTGCACCCGCTGGAGTGGCAGCG